>CM038680.1:129109894-129582838 GCA_021605205.1 Aegilops longissima
TCTCGTGTTTTTCACGAGGCACAGAGCTCTTGTTGCACCTCTGCCACCCGCGCCTCCTACTTTTCTCGCTGGGTACGCTCCACGGCCACATTTTCTTCGGCCTTGGACAACGCTTCCTTCAGGGTCGCCACCTCGTTCGTGGCCCCTGCAATACCCACGTCGGTCCTGTCATTTTGTGCAACCACATCTTTTTTATATACTTACATAAGGTATTACTTACCTTCCTTGTCCTCGAGCTGCTTCTTGGCAAGGCCGAGCTCGTTCTCGGACCGCTCGAGGCTCTGCTTCAATGCAGTGTCCTCCGCAGTCACTGCGGCAGAGGTCAGCAACACAGCCTGCATTCCCATATTGACATACTTATGTTAGACTCCTGCGTATATCTTTTTGATCCTCAGTTCGGCTTTTCTTTCCGAACACCAGACTAAGCATCAGGGGCTACTGTCTATGCGGTAATAATTTTAGATATCTTAAATACATACCTCAAAGCCTCATTAGAAGGTCGGCACGAGCTTCGGTCACCGCTCTTGGCGGTGAACCTTCTGGATCACCACACTCATAATAGTGCGGTGCTCCTCGTCGATGGAAGCGCCGTTAAGCACCTCCAGCAAATTATCTGGTGCCTCCGGTTGGACGGAGGTCACCGGCGTCGTAGGATTGCCCTTCTTAGGTGGGGGCCGCCTGTCGGACTCCGGAACCACTGAAGGTTCCGGTGCGGAGTCCGGCCCAGGGCCGGACTTAGAGCCCTTTGGGGTTTTATCCCCTTTGCGCTTGGAGTCCGGGAGGTCGCCTTGCGGCGCCTCCAGGACCACCCCTCCTAGCTTGGACCCTTTTGGGACTCCACCTCAGCATCATCCGCAGGACGAGGGGAAGTAGCAGTCGGAAGTGAAAGGCTATTCACATCCGATGAATCCAGGGATCCGCTCGACGAAGCGTCGAGCTGGGCCTTGGGCGGACTACATGATTATATTCGGCGTCAGAAGATACTGTGCATTAACGGAACGCCATGAGTTATTCTGGTATCCGGATACTTATGATTTTGCCAGGGGCTTGGCCCTGGATGGCCACTCCTCTTCGCCGTCGTCAGCGTTGGTGGAGTAGTCAGGAGGAAGGGTCCTTCCCTTCTTGACCCTCCGGCCCCCGGGGCGGCCTTCCTTTTCATTCCTCCCCGCCGAGGGGAGAGGTTTTCTTCCTCCTCCTCGTCGAGGAGGAGGCGCCTCAGTCATCGGACGATGAATCCGGCACCACCAGCGTCGGAACTCTTCGAGTTCCCGTGGCCTTCTTCTTGGCCTTCTTCTCCGACACCACGTAAGGTGTCGGAACCAGCAGCCTCGTCAAGCGGGCGTCTGCTGGGTCTTCGGGCAAAGGAGCTGGACAGTCGATCTGTCCGGTCTTCTTCTGCCATTCCTGTCAAAGAAACGGGAGCTTAGATCCCGCATAGAGTCAAACTATGAAAACAAGTTTCCCGTAAAGGGCAAAATAGCTTAACGCGTTGGCTTGATGCTGCGCGCTGAATCCGCGATCTTCGGTAGCGGATGCGGGAGCCTCGGCGCCCTTGAACAGCACCTTCCAGGCATCTTTGTACGTAGTGTCGAAGAGCCTGCTCAGGGTTTGGTGCTGTGCCGGATCAAACTCCCACAAGCTGAAAGCCCGTTGTTGGCACGGGAGGATCCGGCGGATGAGCATGACCTGGACTACGTTGACGAGCTTGAGCTTCTTGTTCACCAAGTTTTGGACACAGGTTTGGAGTCCGCCAGCTCTTCCGATTACCCCACGACAGGCCCGTCTCTTTCCGGAGGTGAGCCTTGTAGGAAGCGGATCGAATTCGGGGCGCTGCCCATTTAGGGTCCTGCGGCTCGGTGATGTAGAACCACCCGATTGCCCCCTTTATGGTCTCCACGAAGGAGCCCTCGAGCCATGTAATGTTGGGCATCTTGCCCACCATGGCTCCTCCGCAAGACTGCTTGGCGGCCACCCACTACCTTGACTTGACATTGAAGGTCTTCACCATAAGCGAAGTGGGGCTGGATGCTGAGAGGAAGGCCTCGCACACGACGATGAACACCGAGATGTTGAGGATGAAGTTCGGGGCCAGATCGTGGAAATCCAGGCCGTAGTAGAACATGAGCCCCCGGACAAATGGGTGAAGTGGAAAACCTAGTCTGCGGAGGAAGTGGGTGAGGAACACCACCCTCTCATGGGGCCTGGGGGTGGGGATGAGCTGCCCCTTGTCGGAGAGCCGGTGCGCGATGTCATTGGACAGATATCCGGCCTTCCTCAGCTTTTTGATGTGCCCCTCCGTGATGGAGGAGGCCATCCACTTGCCTCCCGCTCCGGACATGATTGGAGAAGGTTGAGGCGGGATGTGCGGACTTGGGCACTCGAGCTCGGGTGCGCGAAAATGGATAATCAAAGGAGGAAGATGGCATAGACGGAAAAGGTGGATCCTTATCCCCTTATATAGGTGAACGAAGCTATGTGCCCCCACCAGCCTGGTAAAACTCGCTTATCTCCCAAGCGCCATAAATTAATGGCACGGTTGGGTTACCCACGCCCGTATTGATGAGAATCCCGGAATAAGGGGACACGATCTCTGCTTCAACAAGACGTGCCAAGGAAACTGCCTCGCTAAGTGCGCTGAGGTGGGACAGTAAAAACGATTCGAATAAAGGCTTGGCCATGGTGTGGTGTCATGCTGCGGAATACGTCAGCAGGTTGAATCTATGTAAATATTATTCTCTCTACGGTGGTATGTGGAAATTATTTTGCTGAGTCGGACACTATTCTTGTGTTCAAAATCTTCTATGAAGTATTCGGAGGAGGAACCCGCCTTGCAATGCCGAAGACAATATGCGCGCAGGACTCGTCTTCATTGAAGCCTGGTTCAGGGCTCTTGAGGAGTCTGGATTAGGGGTGTCCGGATGGCGAGACTATAACCTTTGGCCAGACTCCTGGACTATGAAGATACAAGATTGAAGACTTCGTCCCGTGTCCGGATGGGACTTTCCTTGGCGTGGAAGGCAAGCTTAGCGATACGGATATGTAGATCTCCTCCCATTGTAACCGACTATATGTAACCCTAACCCTCTCCGATGTCTATATAAACCGGAGGGTTTTAGTCCGTAGGACGAATAACAATCATGCCATAGGCTAGTTTCTAGGGTTTAGCCTCTCTGATCTCGTGGTAGATCTACTCTTGTACTACCCATATCATCAATATTAATCAAGCAGGAGTAGGGTTTTACCTCCATCGAGAGGGCCCGAACCTGGGTAAAAACATCGTGTCCCTTGTCTCCTGTTACCATCCGCGTAGACGCACAGTTCGGGACCCCCTACCCGAGATCCTCCGGTTTTGACACCGACACCCGCCCTTCTTCTCCCTCAACTCAAGCAGCTCGACCTCTTCAACGTTGTCATCTCGAAGAAGGCTATGGAGCACCTGCTCCGCAGTTGTACTGCGCTCGAGTACCTTTTTCTTGAGCAGATCCATGGGTTCATTAGCCTCCACATCGCCTCGACGACTCTCTGATGGATTTATGTGTCTTGCTGGCCCCGCAACAAGACATCAATTGGGAAGAGATCACTCCAGTTGTTCCACGTTATGGTCATTGAGAATGCGCCTTTCCTTGAGAGATTGCTTGTATCGGATCTAGAAGGTCCAACAAAAATCAGGGTCATTGACGCACCGAAATTGACAGCGTTGGTGTACTCATCTGCCAAATTCTCCGAACTCTTTATTGGATCTGTGTTTAGGTACAACACTCATCTTCTTCTCCGTCTTCTTGAAATTCACATTTTAAATTTCTTCTTGATGTATTTACGACCGTCTTCCAGAAAATGATTCCCACAAGCTTGACCCAAATTCCATGCATAAAGAAGATCTTAGCACTAAAATCTATCGACCCCAATCTGGATCAAGTTGTTGGATTCCTTACATGCTTTCCGTGCACGGAGAAGCTACTCATCGAGGTGAAACTTCTTTCCTATAAGTAAACGGTAATCACAATGTAGCTCAATTTTTCGTAATTTTCCCAAATTACGATGACAAGGGTAGTGTTCAAAACTGCATCTACGCACTGCACCAAAAGAAATGTTTTTAGTATTTTTTTCTCACGTGATCACCTGCATCGTTTTTATGTTGTACTACTATAGTAGCCTAGGCTAAGTCATAGTGGAAAGTAACTTAGACTACTCCAGTAACTCTATGGTTACCCTAAGAGCAAGTACCACCTCCGTCCCGGTTTACTCTTCCAATTTTGTAGTATCAAAATTTGACCATAGATTTAACTGACAAAATGTTAATGCATGTCACTAAGAACTATATCGTTGGATTCGTATTTGAACATAATTTCAAATGGTGTAATTTTTAGTGACATGCATTGGCATTTTCTTAGGTAAATCTATGGTCAAAATTTTATACTACATACAAGGTAGTATTCCCTCCGTCCCAAAATTCTTGTCTTACATTTGTTTAGATACAGATGTATCTAACACTAAAATGTAACTAGATACATCCGTATTTAGACAAATTTAAGACAAGAATTTTGGGACGAAGGGATTACACAAGTGGGCTATGTAGACCAAAACATGTGCCAAATTCACTTGTGATGCATTTGGCATCGATGCCCCTCCATTGCTCACCTGGTGCCCCAATCTGGATCACCTACTTTGCTCGGTGCCAAATTAACTCACGAATGAAAAAACACTGCGTGGGAGAGAGAGAGAGACTGAGGCAATAAAAACACTTGTTTGGGAGAGTGAGAGGCTGGTGTAGTTGGTTTGATTGATTTGTTTATACATGTGGGTCTGTGTGCACATCGGTGCCAACTCTCTCACATCGCGAGAGCGGTGCCAAAATCTTTTGATTTGACATCGATGCGTATTATGTGGCATACTTTTGCGAAATATGGCATCGGCCACATAGTGAAAGGCAACAAATGCCCAAGCTCTTCACATGCTCCTAGTTAAATGAGAGGAAACAAGAGAGAGAGAGAGAGAGAGAGAGAGAGAGAGAGAGAGAGAGAGAGAGAGAGAAAATATCACTAGCCAGCCAACCCTATCGTATGAGCGAATGATATTGGTACCTCTTGATGACACGACAATCTTATGCAGCCAGCTGCTTTAATATGTTGTCTTTTTTTGCAGATAAAAAAAGACCCTAAAGTGAAAAATGTGTTGCACTATAACAATCCCATCGAATGCCTTGATCTCCATCTTACAGAAATTGATTTGATCGACTACCGAGGCAGCACATCTAAGATTAAACTGGCCAGGTTCTTTGTTCTGGAGGAAAGTGTGCTCAAGGTAATGAGGTTTGGCGTTCTCTGGCGCAACAATGAATGGTGTGCTAATCACCGCAAGCGTCTAAGCCTACATGAGAAAGTCTCCGCAGAAGCTGAATTTGTTTTTGAAACATCAAGTGGCCAGAGACTCGAAAACTTATTTGCCCATTAGTGACTTGTCAGGGCGGTGGATTTTAGTTTGTATGATAACGTTGCATCCACCTAAAGTAACAAAAGTTCTTACGTAAACTTCCTAGTAATTCCCTCTTCCTAGGTGCAGCATTACTCCTAACATTTGAAATATCAGTTTGAAACTTGTAATATTGCCTTGTCCTATTCCTGCGTTTTCAAAATCCTGCAAATCAAACAGGTCCTGAGTTGGTGATGATGTTGTGCCTCCCATCTTTCACCAATAGCCATCGGATCTAGATCTGACGCATACAAACCAAGCTTCTACATTTTTGCAAAAAAGATGCCCGCACTTGTTCCCTATTTACAAACAACTCCTTGTCTCTCACAATCAACCTTATCTCCTCCCCACTACATCTAGAAGGCCGTGGAAAAATCTGGCGCGATGGCCGCTGCCGGAGCCGTCCACCCCCAATCTTGGTGTTCCGTGCAATGCACGGGCATCTATGCACGGGAAATTATGTCGAACAGGGCTAGTTGTAAGCAGGCTAGCTCTACAGCCATGATGATAGTGACTGCAGACGGTGAGGCTGACTATGGTATGCCGAACACGGCGCCTATACTCAGGTGTCATCTCCGGCGCAGGGTCTTGTCACCACCGTGAAGAGCAGCACGTAATAATTTGACCAACGGGTAGTACAATGCTAGTACTCCTACTACTACATTGGTAGTACTACTACTAGTACTAGTAGCAACACCATCTGGATTTAGGAGTACTACCACGTCCATCTGGATTTTAGTATTTGACTAGCAACATCTAGTAATGCATGTCACAAAAAATGTACTACTCCCTCCGTAAATAAATACATGGTGTTTTATTCATATCGGCGAGAGAACTTAATGTTTTTTTGCTAACTAGAGTACTAATAGGATTACATGCAATGAACTAAACACTGCATGTCATGTTTGGTAGTCTCAAGTCATTGAAAGCATGCACGGCCCACATCTCTCATTGGTTGATATGTTACGAAATAAGAAACAAGGAGGGAGTTAATGCACCGTGCCTAAGTGTTTTGGGATTATTTGGTTATCATAATGTGACTTACACAAAATTTTTGTTTACATGCATTAACATTTTATTAGTTAAATCAAAGGTCAAAAATTGGCGTAAAATGCAAAGGGGACCAATAAACCAGTAAACATCAAACTTCTCTCGTTTGGCCCCAACTAGAGGTCCGGTGAGATGACTATACTACACCGGCACGGAGGGGGGAACAACTTCATTGACTTACGGCAACTACCTTTGGGTGAATGACACGTGGGCCTAGGGGGTGGCTTGCCCACCTATCATACAGCCAGAGGAAGGTGCAGTAGAGGGCCGAGGAGTAGTACGAAATCCTATGCACTTACGCACGCTAACCAATGGCAAGAGTGATCACTCGAATCGCAAGATCAGTTGACTAGAAGCTAAGCTAGACCCATGGAGGCGATGAGCACGAGCATCAGCCGGCTATGCCAGATGGTTCACGACGCCGGCCTGCGGCCCGGCCACGAGGAACGTCTCCAGGTAGTATTGCTTGAGGCCGCCAGGGCGAGGGGCCGCTTGGACGACATCTTCGTCTCCTTGTTCGACGAGGTCCTCGTCGGTTTCCTCGATAAGTTCAGCGTCGTCAAGAAGCTCGCGGACGACTTTGACGTAAGCCTCCAGCCGACGCGCCCAGGCTCTGTGATGCCCGCCACCCTCAACGGCCACTATGGTGACAACCTCTTCGACGCCTTTGGTGGCCTGCATCGCCGCCGTCGCGCCGGAGAATGTCCACCTCGAGGTCGCGCTCTCCGCGCAGCGCCTGGCGCTGCAAGACACCATCGACATAATCACCCAAATCTATGCGCAAATCTTCCGTAAGGACTATGATAACCCACAAGTATAGGGGATCGCAACAGCTTTCGAGGGTAGAGTATTCAACCCAAATTTATTGATTCGACACAAGGGGAGCCACAGAATATTCTTGAGTATTAGCAGTTGAGTTGTCAATTCAACCACACCTGGATAACTTAGTATCTGCAACAAAGTGTTTAGTAGCAAGAGTGGTATGATAATAAAGGTAACGGTAGCAAAAGTAAAGATAAATGTTTTTGGGTTTTTGTAGTAGTTGTAACAGTAGCAACGGAAAAATAAATAAGCAAAGAACAATATATGAAAAGCTCGTAGGCAATGGATCAGTGATGTATAATTATGCCAGATGCGATTCCTCATGCAATAGTTATAACATAGGGTGATATAGAACTAGCTCCAATTCATTAATGTAATGTAGGCATGTATTCCGTAAATAGTCATACATGCTTATGTAGAAGAACTTGCATGACATCTTTTGTCCTACCCTCCCGTGGCAGCGAGGTCCTTACGGAAACTAAGGGATATTAAGGCCTCCTTTTAATAGAGAACCGGAAGAAAGCATTAGCACATAGTGAATACATGAACTCCTCAAACTATGGTCATCACCGAGAAGTATCCCGATTATTGTCACTTCGGGGTTGTCGGATCATAACACATAATAGGTGACTGTAGACTTGTAAGATAGGATCAAGAACACACATATATTCATGAAAACATAATAGATTAAGATCTGAAATCATGGCACTCAGGCCCTAGTGACAAGCATTAAGCATAGCAAAGTCATAGCAACATCAATCTCAGAACATAGTGGATACTAGGGATCAAACCCTAACAAAACTAACTTGATTACATGGTGAATCTCATCCAATCCATCACCGTTCAGCAAGCCTACGATGGAATTACTCACGCACGGCGGTGAGCATCATGAAATTGGTGATGGAGGATGGTTGATGATGATGACGACGATGAATCCCCCTCTCCGGAGCCCCGAACGGACTCCAGATCAGCCCTCCCGAGAGAGATTAGGGCTTGGTGGTAGCTCCGTGTCGTGAAACGCGATGAAACTTTCTCTCTGATTTTTTCTCCCCGAGACGGAATATATGGAGTTGGAGTTGAGGTCGGAGGAGGTCCAGGGGGCCCACGAGATAGAAGCGCGCTTGTCTCGTGGACAGGCCCCAGGCCCCCGATGTATTTCTTTCGCCAATAATTCGATAAATTCCAAAAGTGCCTCCATTGATTTCCGTGTCATTACGAGAACTTTTCTTTTCTACACAAAACAACATCATGGTAGTTCTGCTGAAAACAGCGTCAGTCCGGGTTAGTTTCATTCAAATCATGCAATTTAGAGTCCAAAACAAGGGCAAAAGTGTTTGGAGAAGTAGATACGTTAGAGACGTATCAACTCCCCCAAGCTTAAACCTTTGCTTGTCCTCAAGCAATTCAGTTGATAAACTGAAAGTGATAAAGAAATTTTTTTACAAACTCTGTTTGCTCTTGTTGTTGTAAACATGAAAAGCCAGCATTCAAGTTTCATCAAGTATTATGAACTAACCATACTAACAATAACACGTAGGTCTCACAATTACTCATATCAATAAAATAATCAGCTAGCGAGCCATAATAATAAAACTCGGATGGCAACACTTTCTCAAAATAGTCATAACAAGATATAACAAAATGGTATCTCGCTAGCCCTTTCTGAGACCGCAAAACATAAATGCAGAGCACCTTTAAAGATCAAGGACTGACTAAATATTGTAATTCATGGTAAAAGAGATCCAATCAAGTCATACCCAATATAAACCAATAGTAATGAATGCAAATGATAGTGTGCTCTCCAGCGGGTGCTTTTTTTAATAAGAAGGGTGATGACTCAACATAAAAGTAAATAGATAGGCCCTTCGCAGAGGGAAGCAGGGATTTGTAGAGGTGCCAGAGCTCGATTTTAAAATAGAGACTTAATAACATTTTGAGCGGCATACTTTCGCTGTCAACGCAACAACTATGAGATGGCTGTATCTTCCATACTACATGCATTATAGGCAGTTCCCAAACAGAATGGTAAAGGTTTATACCCCCCTCCTCCACAAGCATCAATCCATGGCTTGCTCGAAATAACGAGTGCCTCCAACATTCAACGGGTCCCAGGGGGAGTTTTGTTTGCAATTATTTTGATTTAGTTTGTGAGGGAGTCCTGGATTAGGGGGTGTCCGGATAGCCGAACTATCACCATTGGCCGGACTCCTGGACTATGAAGATACAAGATTGAAGACTTCGTCCCGTGTCCAGATGGGACTTTCCTTGGCGTGGAAGGCAAGCTTGGCGATACGGATATGTAGATCTCCTACCATTGTAACCGACTCTGTGTAACCCTAACCCTATCTGGTGTCTATATATACCGGAGGGTTTTAGTCCGTAGGACGAACAACAATCATACCATAGGCTAGCTTCTAGGGTTTAGCCTCTCTGATCTCATGGTAGATCCACTCTTGTACTACCCATATCATCAATATTAATCAAGAAGGAGTAGGGTTTTACCTCCATCGAGAGGGCCCAAATGAAGGAAATATGCCCTAGAGGCAATAATAATGTTATTATTTATTTCCTTATATCATGATAAATGTTTATTATTCATGCTAGAATTGTATTAACCGGAAACATAATACATGTGTGAATACATAAACCTACAGAGTGTCACTAGTATGCCTCTACTTGACTAGCTCGTTAATCAAAGATGGTTATGTTTCCTAACCATGAACAAAGAAGTTGTTATTTGATTAACGGATCACATCATTGGTTGAATGATCTGATTGACATGACCCATTCCATTAGCATAGCACCTGATCGTATAGTTTGTTGCTAGTGCTTTTCTTCATGACTTATACATGTTCCTATGACTATGAGATTATGCAACTCCCGCTTGCCCGAGGAACACTTTGGGTGCTACCAAACGTCACAACGTAATCGGGTGATTATAAAGGTACATTACAGGTGTCTCCAAAGGTACATGTTGGGTTGGCATATTTGAGATTAGGATTTGTCACTCCGATTGCTCGGAGAGGTATCTCTGGGCCCTCTCGGTAATGCACATCACATAAGCCTTGCAAGCATTGCAACTAAATGTGTTAGTTGTGAGATGATGTATTACGGAACGAGAAAAGAGACTTGCCAATGAACGAGATTGAACTAGGTATTGGATACCGACGATCGAATCTCGGGCAAGTAACATACCGATGACAAAGGAACAACGATGTTGTTATGCGGTCCGACCGATAAAGATCTTCGTAGAATATGTAGGAGCCAATATGGGCATCCAGGTCCCGCTATTGGTTATTGACCGAGAGGTGTCTCGGTCATGTCTACATAGTTCTCGAACCCGTAGGGTCCGCACGCTTAACGCTTCGATGATGCTTATTATGAGTTTATATGATATTGATGTACCAAGGTTGTTCGAGTCCCGGATGAGATCACGGACATGACGAGGAGTCTCAAATGGTCGAGACATAAAGATTGATATATTGGAAGCCTATGTTTGGACTCCGAATCACTCCGGGTGAAATTGGGAATTTTACCGAGTACCGAGGGTTACGGAACCCCGGGGGTCAATGGGCCATGATGGGCCTTAGTGGGAAAGAGAAAGGGGCCTTAGTGCTGGTCAGACCTTCCCCCTTCCCTAGTCCTATTAGGACTAGGAGAAGGGGCGCCTCTCTCTCTCTCTCCCACTTGGGAAACCTAGTTGGACTAGGATTGGGGGAATCCTACTCCTAGTAGGAGTAGGAAACCCCGGTCGCCTCCTCTCTCTGGCCGCCAGCCCTCCCTTCCTCCTTTATATACAGGGGCAGGGGCACCCCATGACACACAAGTTGATCATTGAGATCGTTCCTTAGCCGTGTGCGGTGCCCCTTCCACCAAACTACACCTCGAATATACCGTTGCGGAGCTTAGGCGAAGCCCTGCGCCGGTGGAACATCATCATCGCCACCACGCCGTCGTCTTGATGAAACTCTCCTCAACACTCGGCTGGATCGGAGTTCGAGGGACGCCATCGAGCTGAACGTGTGCAGAACTCGGAGGTGCCGTCGCTCGGTACTTGGATCGGTTGGATCGGGAAGAAGTACGACTACTTCCTCTACGCTTGCGTCAACGCTTCCGTTGCTGGTCTCGAGGGTGCGAGACAACACTCTCATCTCGTTGCTATGCATCACCATGATCTTGCGTGATCGTAGGAAAATTTTTGAAATTACTACGTTCCCCAACAAAGGCATCCGAGCCTGGTTTTATGCGTTGATGTCATGTGCACGAGTAGAACACAAGTGAGTTGTGGACGATACAAGTCATACTGCCTACCAGCATGTCATACTTTGGTTCAGCGGTATTGTGAGATGAAGCGCCCGGACCGACATTACGCGACGCTTACGCGAGACTGGTTTCACCGCTCGAGCACTCGTTGCTTAAAGGTGACCGGCGGTGTCTCCGCTCTCTCACTTTAGTTGAATCGAGTGTGGCTACGCCCGGTCCTTGAGAAGGTTAAACGGAGTCTATTTGACGAAGTATCGTTGTGGTTTTGATGCGTAGGTAAGAACGGTTCTTGCTCAGCCCGTAGCAGCCACGTAAAACTTGCAACAACAAAGTAGAGGACGCCTAACTTGTTTTTGCAGGCATGTTGTGATGTGATATGGTCAAGACGTGATGCTATATTTTATTGTATGAGATGATCATGTTTTGTAACCGAGTTATCGGCAATCGGCGAGAGCCATATGGTTGTCGCTTATTGTATGAAATGCAACGCCATGTAATTGCTTTACTTTATCACTAAGGAGTAGCGATAGTCGTAGAAGCAATAGTTGGCGAGACGACAACGATGCTACGATGGAGATCAAGGTGTCGCGCCGGTGACGATGGTGATCATGGCGGTGCTTGAGATGGAGATCACAAGCACAAAATGATGATGGCCATATCATATCACTTATATTGATTGCATGTGATGTTAATCCTTTATGCATCTTATCTTGCTTTGATTGACGGTAGCATTATAAGATGATCCTTACTAATTATCAAGAAGTGTTCTCCTGAGTATGCACCGCTTGAAAGTTCTTCGTCTTTGAGACACCACGTGATGATCGGTGTGATAGGCTCTACGCTCAAATACAACGGTGCAAAACAGTTGCACACGCGGAATACTCAGGTTATACTTGACGAGCTATGCATATAAGATATGACCTCGGAACACGGAGACCGAAGGTCGAGCGTGAATCATATAGTAGATATGATCAACATATTGATGTTCACCATTGAAACTACTCCATCACACGTGATGATCGGTCATGGTGTAGTTGATATGGATCACGCAATCACTTAGAGAATTGAGGATATTTTCTAAGTGGGAGTTCTTAAGTAATATGATTAATTGAACTTTAATTTATCATGAACTTAGTCCCGGTAGTATTTTGCAAATTATGTTGTAGATCAATAGCTCGCGTTGTTGCTTCCCTATGTTTTCATATGTGTTCCTAGAGAAAATGGTATTGAAAGATGTTAGTAGCAATGATGCGGATTGGATCCGTGATCTGAGGTTTATCCTCATTGCTGCGCTGAAGAATTATGTCCTTAATGCACCGCTAGGTGATGACCTATTGCAGAGCAGATGCGACGTTATGAACGTTTGGCTAGCTCAATATGAGCGAGATATGACGTTATGAACGTTTGGCCAGCTCAATATGATGACTACTTGATAGTTTAGTGCACCATGCTTAACGGCTTAGAATCGGGACTTCAAAGACGTTTTGAACGTCATGGACCATATGAGATGTTCCAGGAATTGAAGTTAATATTTCAAGCAAATACCGAGTTGAGAGATATGAAGTCTCCAACAAGTTCTATAGCTAAAAGATGGAGGAGAATCGCTCAACTAGTGAGCATGTGCTCAGATTGTCTGAGTACTTCAATCACTTGAATCAAGTGGGAGTTAATCTTCCAGATAAGATAGTGATTGACAGAATTCTCTAGTCACCATCACTAAGTTAGTAGAACTTCGTGATGAACTATAGTATGCAAGGGATGACGAAAAAGATTCTCGAGCTCTTCGCGATGCTAAAATCGGCGAAGGTAGAAATCAAGAAAACATCAAGTGTTGATGGTTGACAAGACCACTAGTCTCAAGGAAAATGGCAAAGGGAAGAAGGGGAACTTCAAAAGGAACGGCAAGCAAGTTGCTGCTCAAGTGAAGTAGCCCAAGTCTAGACCTAAGCCTGAGACTGAGTACTTTTACTGCAATGGAACTGGTCAATGGAAGCGGAACTACCCCTGAATATTTGGTGGATAAGAAGGATGGCAACGTGAACAAGGTTATATTTGATATACAGGTTATTGATGTGTACCTTACTAGCGTTTATAGTAGCCCCTGAGTATTTGATACTGTTCGTTGCTAAGATTAGTAACTCAAACAGGAGTTACGAATAAAACAGAGACTAGTTGAAGGGAAGTGACGATGAGTGTTGGAAGTAGTTCCAAGATTGATATGATCATCATCGCACACTCCCTATACTTTCGGGATTAGTGTGGAACCTAAATAAGTGTTATTTGGTGTTGAGCATAAATATGATTTGATCATGTTTATTGCAATACGTTATTCATTTAAGTAAGAGAATAAATTGTTGTTACATTTACATGAATAAAACCTTATATGGTTACACACCCAATGAAAATGGTTCATTGGATCTCGATCATAGTGATACACATATTCATAATATTGAAACCAAAAGATGCAAAGTTAATAATGATAGTGCAACTTATTTGTGGCACTTGCCGTTTAGGTCATATTGGTGTAAAGCGCATGAAGAAAACTCCATGCCGATGGACTTTTGGAATCACTTGATTATGAATCATTTGATGCTTGCGAACCGTGCCTTTTGGGCAAGATGACTAAAACTCCGCTTCTCCGAACAATGGAACAAGCTACTGACTTATTGGGAATAATACATACCGATGTATGCGATCCAATGAGTGTTGATGCTCGTGGCAAGTATCGTTATTTTCTGACCTTCACAAGATGATTTGAGCAGATATGGGTATATCTACTTGATGAAACATAAGTCTGAAATAGTTGAAAGGTTCAAAGAATTTCAGAGTGAAGTGGAAAATCATCGTAACAAGAAAATAAAGTTTCGCGATCTGATCGTGAGATGAATATTTGAGTTACGAGTTTGGTCTTCAATGAAAACAATGTGGAATAGTTTCACAGCTCACGCCACCGGAACACCACAACGTTATGGTGTGTCCGAACGTCAGAACCGTACTTTATTATGATATGGTGCGATCTATGATGTATCTTACCGATTTACCACTATCGCTTTGGGGTTATGCATTAGAGACAGCTGCATTCACGCTTAATAGGGCAACCATCTAAATCCGTTGAGATGACACCGTATGAACTATGGTTTAGCAATAAACCTAAGCTGTCGTTTCTTAAAGTTTGGAGTTGTGATGCTTATGTGAAAAGGTTTTCACCGATAAGCTCGAACCCAAATCGGAGAAGTGCGTCTTCATAGAATACCCAAAAGAAAATGTTGGGTACACCTTCTATCACAGATCCGAAGGCAAGTTTTTGCTAAGATGGATCCTTTCTAGAGAAGAAGTTTCTCTCGAAAGAAGTGAGTGGGAGGAAAGTAGAACTTGATGAGGTAATTGTACCTTCTCCTTATTGGAAAGTAGTTCATCACAGAAATCAGTTCCAGTGATTCCTACACCAATTAGTGAGGAAGTTAATGATGATGATCATGAAACTTCAGATCAAGTTGCTACCAAACCTCGTAGGTCTTCCAGAGTAAGATCCACACCAGAGTGGTACGGTAATCCTATTCTAAAAGTCATGTTACTAGACCATGATGAACCTACGAACTATGAGGAAGCGATGATGAGCCCAGATTCCGCGAAATGGTTTTTGAGACCATGAAATCTGAGATGGGATCCATGTATGAGAACAAAGTATGGACTTTGGTTGACTTGCCCGATGATCGGCAAGCCATTGAGAATAAATGGATCTTCAAGAGGAAGACGGACACTGATAGTAAGTGTTACTATCTACAAAGCTCGACTTGTCGCAAAAAGGTTTTTGACAAGTTCAAGGTGTTGACTACAATGAGATTTTCTCAATTGTAGCGATGCTTAAGTCTGTCTGAATCATGTTAGCAATTGCCACATTTTATGAAATCTGGCAAATGGATGTCAAAACTACATTCTTTAATGAATTTATTAAAGATGCAACCAGAAGGTTTTGTCAATCCTAAAGGAGCTAACAAAATGTGCAAGCTCCAGCGATCCATCTATGGACTGGTGCAAGCATCTCGGAGTTGGAATAAACGCTTTGATAGTGTGATCAAAGCATATGGTTTTATCTGACTTTTGGAGAAGCCTGTATTTACAAGAAAGTGAGTGGGAGCACTACAAGATTTCGATAAGTATATGTGAATGACATATTGTTGATCGAAATAATGTAGAATTATTCTGCAAAGCATAAAGGAGTATTTGAAAGGAGTTTTTAAAGAAGGACCTCGGTGAAGCTGCTTACATATTGAGCATCAAGATCTATAGAGATAGATCAAAGACGCTTGATAAGTTTTTCAATGAATACATACCTTGACAAGATTTTGAAGTAGTTCAAAATGGAACAGTCAAAGAAAGAGTTCTTGCCTGTGTTACAAGGTGTGAGATTGAGTAAGACTCAAAACCCGACCACGGCAGAAGATAGAAAGAGAATGAAAGTCATTCCTATGCATCAGCCATAGGTTCTATAAAGTATGTCATGTCAGTACTGATCTATTGCATACCCTACCACTAAGATTGGCAAGGAGTGCAATAGAGATCTAGGAGTAGATCAATGGACATCGGTCAAAATTATCCTTAGTAGAATAAGGATATGTTTCTCGATTATGGAAGTGAAAAAGGTTAAATGCGTAAAAGGTTACGCCGATGCAAGTTTTAACACTAAACTAGATGACTCGAGTCTCAATCTGGATACATATTGAAAGTGGGAGCAATTAGCTAGAGTAGCTCCGCAAGAGCATTGTAGACATAGAAATTTGCAAAATACTTACGGCTCTGAATGTGACAGACCGTTGACTAAAATTATCTCACAAGCAAAACATGATCACACCTTAGTACTCTTTGGGTGTTAATCACATAGCGATGTGAACTAGATTACTGACTCTAGTAAACCCTTTGGGTGTTGGTCACATGTCGATGTGAACTATGGGTGTTAACCACATATAGATGTGAACTATTGATGTTAAATCACATGGCGATGTGAACTAGATTATTGACTCTAGTGCAAGTGGGAGATCAAGGAAATATGCCCTAGAGGCAATAATAATGTTATTATTTATTTCCTTATATCATGATAAATGTTTATTATTCATGCTAGAATTGTATTAACCGGAAACATAATACATGTGTGAATACATAAACCTACAGAGTGTCACTAGTATGCCTCTACTTGACTAGCTCGTTAATCAAAGATGGTTATGTTTCCTAACCATGAACAAAGAGTTGTTATTTGATTAACGGATCACATCATTGGTTGAATGATCTGATTGACATGACCCATTCCATTAGCATAGCACCTGATCGTATAGTTTGTTGCTAGTGCTTTTCTTCATGACTTATACATGTTCCTATGACTATGAGATTATGCAACTCCCGCTTTGCCGAGGAACACTTTGGGTGCTACCAAACGTCACAACGAATCGGGTGATTATAAAGGTACATTACAGGTGTCTCCAAAGGTACATGTTGGGTTGGCATATTTCGAGATTAGGATTTGTCACTCCGATTGTCGGAGAGGTATCTCTGGGCCCTCTCGGTAATGCACATCACATAAGCCTTGCAAGCATTGCAACTAAATGTGTTAGTTGTGAGATGATGTATTACGGAACGAGAAAAGAGACTTGCCATGAACTAGATTGAACTAGGTATTGGATACCGACGATCGAATCTCGGGCAAGTAACATACCGATGACAAAGGAACAACGATGTTGTTATGCGGTCGACCGATAAAGATCTTCGTAGAATATGTAGGAGCCAATATGGGCATCCAGGTCCCGCTATTGGTTATTGACCGAGAGGTGTCTCGGTCATGTCTACATAGTTCTCGAACCCGTAGGGTCCGCACGCTAAACGCTTCGATGATGTTATTATGAGTTTATATGATATTGATGTACGAAGGTTGTTCGAGTCCTGATGAGATCACGGACATGACGAGGAGTCTCAAATGGTCGAGACATAAAGATTGATATATTGGAAGCCTATGTTTGGACTCGGAATCACTCCGGGTGAAATTGGGAATTTTACCGAGTACCGAGGTTACTGGAACCCCGGGGTCAATGGGCCATGATGGGCCTTAGTGGGAAGAGAAAAGGGGCCTTAGTGCTGGCACACTTCCCCCTTCCCTAGTCCTATTAGGACTAGGAGAAGGGCCTCTCTCTCTCTCTCTTCCCACTTGGGAAACCTAGTTGGACTAGGATTGGGGGAATCCTACTCCTAGTAGGAGTAGGAAACCCCGGTGCGCCTCCTCTCTGGCCGGCCAGCCCCTCCCCTTCCCTCCTTTATATCACAGGGCAGGGGCACCCCATGACACACAAGTTGATCATTGAGATCGTTCCTTAGCCGTGTGCGGTGCCCCTTCCACCAAACTACACCTCGAATATACCGTTGCGGAGCTTAGGCGAAGCCTCGCGCCGTGGAACATCATCATCGCTACCACGCCGTCGTCTTGATGAAACTCTCCCTCAACACTCGGCTGGATCGGAGTTCGAGGGACGCCATCGAGCTAAACGTGTGCAGAACTCGGAGGTGCCGTACGTTCGGTACTTGGATCGGTTGGATCGGGAAGAAGTACGACTACTTCCTCTACGTTGCGTCAACGCTTCCGTTGCTGGTCTACGAGGGTACGTAGACAACACTCTCATCTCGTTGCTATGCATCACCATGATCTTGCGTGATCGTAGGAAAATTTTTGAAATTACTACGTTCCCCAACACCAAACCTGGGTAAAAACATCGTGTCCCTTGTCTCCTGTTACCATCCGCCTAGACGCACAGTTCGGGACCCCCTACCCAAGATCCGCCGGTTTTGACACCGACATTGGTGCTTTCATTGAGAGTTCCTCTGCGTCGTCATCCTTAGGCCCGATGGCTCCTTCGATCATCAACAACGACGCGGTCCAGGGTGAGACTTTTCTCCCTAGACAGATCTTCGTGTTCGGCGGCTTTGCACTGCGGGCCAATTTGCTTGGCCATCTGGAGCAGATCGAAAGCTACGCCCCTGGCCATTAGGTCAGATTTGGGACTTTGAATTACACGGCCGACATCCGCGGAGACTTGATCTTCGACGGATTCGAGCCACAGCCGAGCGCGCCACACTGTCTCGATGGGCACGATCTAGATCTTCCGCCAAACAGTGCCCTGGAGGCCGCACCAGCGTCCGCTCCAACACTTAGTTCGGAGCCGACTCCGCCGATCGAGGGCGAGTGGTTGGACACCGCCTCGGGGGCTACGATCTCTACGGCGATTGAGCCAAACTCCATCCCTGTCCTTTGCGAAGATCGTGACTCCAAGGTGCCGGACTCCTCTCCGGACTCCGAACCCTCCGCGCCCCTGCCAATCGAGTCCAATTGGGCGCCGGTTATGGAGTTCACTACCGCGGACATCTTTCAGCACTCGCCCTTTGGCGACATCCTGAATTCACTAAAGTCTCTCTCTTTATCTGTAGAGCCCTGGCCGGACTACGGTCAGGAAGGTTGGGATGCGGACGACGAAGAAATTCAACGCCCACCCACCACCCACTTTGTAGCCACAGTCGATGATTTAACCGACATGCTAGACTTCGACTCCGAAGACATCGACGGTATGGACGACGATGCTGGAGACGGCCAAGAACTAGCACCTACAGGGCACTGGAAAGCCACCTCGTAATACGACATATACATGGTGGACATCCCAAAAGATGGGAACGACGATGGAACAACGGAGGATGACCCTCCAAGAAACAGCCCAAGCGCCAAGCGTCGTGGCGCCGCTCTAAATCCCGCCACAGCAAAACGGTGATTCCGCACGGAGATAATAACACCCCTGGACAAGTGCGAAGACAACCTCCTCCAAAGAGGATTCATCACGGGAGGAGGAGAAGCCAACCCTCATGATAGAGCGGCGCATGTGGAGGTAGAGGACGATAATTATATGCCTCCTCTCAAGATGAGGCAAGCCTCGACGACGATTTAATTTGTCGTGCCCGAGGATCCCGCCCGAGGAGAGCGCTTTCAAACGCAGGCTTATGGCCACGACAAGCAGCCTCAAGAAAAAGCAGCGGCAGCTTAGAGCTGACCAAGACTTGCTAGCTGACAGATGGTCTGAACTCCTTGCAGCCGAAGAGTACGAACTCGAATGCCCCTCCAAGAGATACCCAAAACGCAGGCTACTACCCCAATTAGAGGAAGCAGCACCCAAACCTACATCACCAGCGATGATGCGGCCGACCGCCACCCGTGGCAGCGGACGAGAGGCCTCAAGACCCTCCATTCAAGCCGCACCCGGCGCCGCTCGAAAAGTACCAAGGCACGGGAAACGCGCCGACCTGCGAGACATATTGAGGACAAGGCAAGGCAAACAAGATCGATCTACGGATCGGCGTGGGCGCCCATGACACGTGATGATAATCGCCACGCCGGATACAAAGAACTCCGCCGGGCGAACACATGAGACAAAGCTCATTTGAGCTGCGTCGTGATATAGCCCAATCTGAGGCGCCAGACACCCACTATGCTTCACAGATCGAAGTAATGGATCATCAAATCCCCGAGGGTTTCAAACCCGTAAACATCGAATCATACGATGGCACAACAGATCCTGCGGTTTGGATCGAGGACTACCTCCTCCATATCCACATGGCCCACGGTGATGATCTACACGCCATCAAATACCTCCCACTCAAGCTTAAAGGACCAGCTCGGCATTGGCTTAACAGCTTGCCAGCAGAATCAATTGGTTGTTGGGAGGACCTAGAAGCCGCATTCCTTGATAACTTCCAGGGCACATATGTGCGACCACCAGATGCCGATGACCTCAGCCACATAATTTAGCAGCCAGAAGAATCGGCCAGACAATTCTGGACACGGTTCCTAACCAAGAAAAATCAAATCGTTGACTGTCCGGATGCAGAGGCCCTTGCAGCCTTCAACCATAACATCCGCGACGAGTGGCTTGCCCGGCACCTAGGACAGGAAAAGCCGAAATCCATGGCATCCCTCACAACGCTCATGACCCGCTTTTGCGCGGGAGAGGACAGCTGGCTAGCTCGTAGTAACAACTTGACCAAAAACCCTGGTAGTTCGAATACCAAGGACAACAATGGCAGGTTGCGTCGCAACAAGCACAAGCGCCGCATTAACGGCGATAATGCTGAAGATACGACAGTCAATGCCGGATTCAGAGGCTCTAAACCCGGTCAGCGGAAAAAGCCGTTCAAAAGAAATACTCAGGGCCCGTCCAATCTGGACCGAATACTCGATCGCTCGTGCCAAGTACATGGCACCCCTGAAAAACCAGCCAACCACACCAACAGGGATTGTTGGGTCTTCAAACAGGCAGGCAAGTTAAATGCCGAACTCAATGACAAGGGGCCGCATAGCGATGACGAGGAGGAGCCCCGGCCGCCAAACAATAGAGGACAGAAGGGTTTCCCCCCACAAGTGCGGATGGTGAACATGATATACGCAACCCACATACCCAAAAGGGAGCGGAAGCGTGCGCTAAGGGACGTATATGCGATGGAGCCAGTCGCCCCATGGTCCTCCTGCCCGATCACCTTTGATTGAAGGGACCACCCCACTAGCATCCGCCACGGCAGATTCACCGCATTGGTTCTTGACCCAATCATTGACGGATTTCACCTCACTAGAGTCCTGATGGACGGCGGTAGGAGCCTGAACCTGCTCTATCAGGATACAGTGCACAAAATGGGCATAGACCCCTCAAGGATTAAACCCACAAAGACGACCTTTAAAGGCGTCATACCCGGTGTAGAGGCCAATTGTACAGGCTCAGTTACACTCGAAGTGGTCTTCGGATCCCGAATAACTTCCGGCGAAGAGTTAATCTTGACATAGTCCCGCTCATGCGGCTATCACGAACTGCTTGGACGAACCGCATTTGCAAAGTTCAATGCGGTGCCGCACTACGCATACCTCAAGCTCAAGATGCCAGGCCCTCGAGGAGTAATCACGGTCAATGGAAACACTGAACGCTCCCTCCGAACGGAGGAGCATACAGCGGCCCTCGCGGCGGAGGTGCAAAGCAGCCTCTCACAGCAATTCTCGAGTCCGGCTATCAAACGTCCAGACATCGTCTAGCGCGCCCGGAGTAACCTACAACAAGACCGCCTGGCACGATTCGAGCACGCGTTGCAATCCGGCCCCAACCCCAGCCCTCGCAAAATTGCGAAACCAGTACTACGCGTACATAACTACGCTCTGGAGATACCATGGGCATAAGGGGAGGGGCACGACCATGGCACGCCCAGAATGCGGCTCAACCACACCAGGGGCTCCCGATTGTGTCATTCCTTTTCTTTCTTATTTTCTTTTACTTTCAGGACTCCGTTTTGCAGAAGCCCTGTCCGGCACTAGAATTGCCGAACTCACGATCCAACAGCTAGGGAAGCAGAAAGCTACGTCGAGTGTCCAGGTGGTCTCTACTACAAGCATTATACCTGTTTTACATACCATCCCGCAGCTTACCCCTGGAGGGGGACATGTTAAATAGTCCCATCCCTTGCTTATCGCACTATTTGTATCGTTCTGCTTTCATTGCACTACCTTTTTGAATACACAATACATAGCTTTTACCTATTATTGCACTCTTTTGTTTATCTATATATATGTTCATTCACGACTTGTTGCACCCGTACACTTTGGTACGGCCAATACACCAGGGGCTTAAGTACCCCAAAAATATGGTGTGATAAGTCCCAACACTTTCACAAGTGCGGCACCCCGAACTTATAGCATTATTTGCATCGGCTCCGAATCATGTCTTGGGTCAATAGTTGGGTTTGCCCGGCTCCCATGTTTTGGTACCTTACGTTCCGTTATATCGGCTAAGGTAGCGCTGGGAGAACCACTGCGATTGTGCCCCGGTTGAGCTGGGTTGAGCACCTCAGTGGAGAAAGATAAAACTGACCGTCATGACCGGTCGCTGTTCGAGAGGTTTTTTCGGGTCCCTAAAGACTTATGCCGCTTAGAGCGAGGAGCCGGCATTGTCCGGCCAAAGGCGTGGATAGCGCCCGAACTCGGTCTTCCAAATACTAGGGGCTTCACGAAATTTAAAATTATAGAATTCTATGGCTAAGTGAGAGTGTTCAAGCACTATAAGTCCGATTGCCTTGTTCGCTATGCTTGGCGCCTCCTCAAGGACCCAAGAATGGGAACAAGAGTGCTCAAGTTTATCCCAACACCCCAAAGACTGTGGCATGGGGGTGAAGCCAACGACTTGCCATCTCTCAAATTTGATAAACGGCCGCACATAAGGTAATATTTTAAATTCACAAGCATTGCTTAGCGATATGAATAAGTTTTCAGCGTCATGGATAACAAATGCAAGTCTATTCAAAAATTACATCTTTGGAGCATTCACCCGCTATAAGGCGGGCACCCTTCATGACGCCCTCATAGTAAATTTCGGGCTTGCGATGCTCCTTGCCCTTCGGTGGCCCGTCCATCACAAGCTTCTCGATCCAGCTTGCCCCAAAGCACTTTAGCACGGGCAAGGGCCGACGGCACCTTCAATGCAGACGGAGCGTTTGATGACTTCAATCCATGGACAAAGGCCCACCAGCCGCCGACTAGCCCAAGTAGCTCCTGTGCATGGCTTCCAATGGCCACACCAATTATGAGGCCCTTCATGGCCTGTTCGGCGACCTTGTGGAGCTCGACCAGCTGCTTCAGCTGGTCGCTCAGGGGCACCGGATGTTCGGCCTCAGCATACTGAGACCAGAACACCTTTTCCGTCGAGCTCCCCTCCTTGGCGCGGTAGAACGCGGTAGCATCAGATACACTATGGGGCAGATCTGCGAATGCTCCTGGAGAGCTCCGGATTCGGGTAAGTAATAGGTAATTCACTTTCACATGCCTGCTTTGCATAAAGAATGCCTTACCCGCCGCTATCTTCTTTAATGCTTCAATTTCTTGGAGGGCCTTTTGGGCTTCGGCCTTAGCGGATTTGGCACTTTCAAGAGCCGAGGCGAGCTCGGACTCTTGAGTCTATGAGTCATGCTCAAAACTCTCGTGTTTTTCCACGAGAGCCTGGAGCTCTTGCCGCACCTCCGCCACCCGCGCCTCCTGCTTCTCTTGCTCGGTGCGCTCCGCGGCCGCTTTGCTTTCGGCCGTGGACACCGCTTCCTTCAAGGTCGCCACCTCGTTCGTGGCCCCTACAATACCCACGTTGGTCCTGTCATTTTTGCAACCAAATCCTTTCTATAAGGTATTACTTTAAGAAGGTATTACTTACCTTCCTTGTCCTTGAGCTGATTTTTGGCAAGGCCGAGCTCGTTTTCGGACCGCTCGAGGCTCTGCTTCAATGCATTGACCTCTGCAGTCAGTGCGGCAGAGGTCAGCAGCGCAGCCTGCATTCCCCTATTGACATACTTATGTTAGACTCCTGCGTATATCTTTTAGATCCTCATCCGCTTTTCTTTTGAACACGAACTAAGCATCGAGGGCTACTGTCTATGCGGTAATATTTTACATATTCTAAACTTACCTCAAAGCTTCGTTAGAAGGCTGGTACAGAGCTTCAGCTTAGCCCGCTCTTGGCGGACTGAACTTTCTCGGATCACCACACTCATAACAGTGCGGTGCTCCTCGTCGATGGAGGCGCCGTTAAGCGCCTCCAGCAAGCTATCCGGTGCCTCCGGATGGACGGAGGTTACCGATGTCGTAGTCTTACCCTTCTTACGAAGGGGCCGCTTGCCAGACTTCGGAACCACTGAAGGTTCCGGTACGGAGTCCGGCATAGGGTCAGACTTAGAGCCCTCTGGGGTTTCGCCCCCTTTGCGCCCGGAGTCCGGGAGGTCGCCTTGCGGCGCCTCCAGGACCACCACCTCCTGGTTGGGCCCCTTTTGGGACTCCACCACGGTGTCGTCTGCGTCACGAGGGGAGGAGGCAGTCGGAAGTGAAGTGCTATTCACATCTAACGAATTCAGGAGCCGCCGACGGCGGCGCTGCCTGCCCCATAGGCGGGCTACATGGTTATATTCGGCGTTAGAAGACACTATGCGACAAATAAAAAGTCATGAGCTATTCCGGAGTCCGGACACTTACGATTTCGCCAGGGGCTTGGCCCTTGTTGGCCACTCCTCCTCGTCATTGTCGGCGTTGGTGGAGAAGTCCGAGGAAGGGTCCTTCCTTTCTTGACCCTCCGCCTCCCCGGTCGGGCGGCCTTCCTTTTCTTCTCTCCCCGGCTGGGAGAGGCTTCCGCCTCGAGTTGTTTGGACGATGAGTCCGACAAAGACTGGCGCCGGAGCTCCTTCAAGTTCCGTGGCCTTCTTCTTGGCCTTCTTCTCGGCACCACGTGAGGTGCGAAGCCAGCAACCCGTCAATCGGGCGCCCACTGGTCTTCGGCAAAGGGCCGGACAGTTAATCTGTCCGGACGTCTTCAGCCAGTCCTGTCAAAGGTTAGGGAGTTTTAGATCCGGCATAGAGTCAAACTATGAAAAAACAGTCCCATAAAGGGTAAAATAACTTACCTCGCTGGCTTGACGCTGCGAGCTGAATCCGTCATCTTCGGTAGCGGATGTGGGAGCCTCGGTGCCCTTGAACAGCACCTCCCAGGTATCTTCGTACGTAGTGTCGAAGAGCCTTTTCAGAGTTGGGTGTTGTGCCGGATCGAACTCCCACAATTTGAAGGCCCGTTATTGGCATGGGAGAATCCGGCGGATGAGCATCACCGGATTACGTTGACAAGCCCGAGATTCTTGTCCACCGTGTTTTGACGCAGTTTGAGTCCGGATAGCTCGTCTGAATCACCCCACGACAGCCCGTCTCTTTCCATGATGTGAGGCGTGTGGGGAAGCCAGATCGAATTCAGGGGCGCCGCCCATTGAGAGTCGCTGGCTCGGTGATGTAGAAATTGCCACCTTTATGGTCTCCACAAAGGAGCCCTCGAGCCATAGGACTTTGGCCATCTTGCCAACCATGGCACCTCCGCAGACTCCGCTTGGCGGCCGCCCACTACCTTCGCTTGACATTGAAGATCTTCAGCCATAAGCCGAAGTGGGACTGGATGCAGAGGAAGGCCTCGCACACGACGATGAACGCCGAGATGTTGAGGATGAAATTCGGGGCCAGATCGTGGAAGTCCAGGCCGTAGTAGAACATGAGCCCCCGGACAAATGGATGAAGTGGAAAACCTAGTCCGCGGAGGAATTGGGTGAGGAACACCACCCTCTCATGGGGCCCGGGGGTGGGGATGAGCTGCCCCTCGTTGGGGAGCCGATTCGCGATGTTGTCGGACAAGTATTCGACCTTCCACAGCTTTTTGATGTGCCCCTCCGTGACGGAGGAGGCCATCCACTTGCCTCCCGCTCCGGACATAGTTGGAGAAGGTTGAGGTAGGGTGTGCGGACTTGGGCGCTGGAGCTCGAGTGCGCGAAAATGGATGAGCAAAGGAGGAAGAAGGCGTAGGTGAAAAGGTGGATCCTTATCCACTTATATGGACGGACAAAGCTATGCGTCCCCCGCCAGCCTGGTAAAACTCGCTTATCTCCCGAGCGCCATAATCAATGGTGCGGTTGGGTTACCCACGTCCGTATTGATGGGAATCCCGGAATAAGGGGGCACGATCACCGCTTTGATAAGATGTGCCAAGGAAATTGCCTCGCTAAACGCGCTGAGGTGGAACAGTAAAAATGATTCGTATAAAGGCCTGGCCGTGGTGTGATGTCACGCCGCGGAATACGTCAGCAGATCTGTGCAAAGGTTATTCTCTCTACGGAAGTATGTGGAACTTGTTTTGCAGAGCCGGATACTATCCTTGTGTTCAAAATCTTCTATGAAGTATTCGGAGGAGGAACCCGCCTTGCAATACCGAAGACAATATGCGCGCCGGACTCGTCGTCATTGAAGCCTGGTTCAGGGGCTACTGAGGGAGTCCTGGATTAGGGGGTGTCCGGATAGCCGAACTATCACCGTTGGCCGGACTCCTAGACTATGAAGATACAAGATTGAAGATTTCGTCCCGTGTCCGGATGGGACTTTCCTTGGCATGGAAGGCAAGCTTGGCGATACGGATATGAAGATCTCCTACCATTGTAACCGACTCTGTGTAACCCTAACCCTATCCGGTGTCTATATAAACCGGAGGGTTTTAGTCCGTAGGACGAACAACAATCACACCATAGGCTAGCTTCTAGGGTTTAGCCTCTCTGATCTTGTGGTAGATCCACTCTTGTACTACCCATATCATCAATATTAATCAAGCAGGATTAGGGTTTTACCTCCATCGAGAGGGCCCAAACCTGGGTAAAAACATCGTGTCCCTTGTCTCCTATTACCATCCGCCTAGACGCACAGTTCGGGACCCCCTACCCGAGATCCGCCGGTTTTGACACCGACAGTTTGCATATAGCATGGGACTGGGCATCCCAGTGACCGGCCCCTTCTCGTGAATGAGGAGCGGAGTCCACTCCTCTTGAGAATAACCCACCTAGCATGGAAGATATAGGCAGCCCTAGTTGTACATGAGCTGCTCGAGCATACAAAACAGAATTTCATTTGAAGGTTTGGAGTTTGGCACATACAAATTTACTTGGAACGACAGGTAGATACCGCATATAGGAAGGTATAGTTGGACTCATATGGAACAACTTTGGGGTTTAAGGAGTTTGGATGCACAAGCAGTATTCCCGCTTAGTACAGGTGAAGGCTAGCAAAAGACTCGGAAGCGACCAACTGAGAGAGCGACAACAGTCATAAACATGCATTAAAATTAATTCACACCGAGTACAAGTATGAGTAGGATATAATCTACCATGAACATAAATATCATGAAGGCTATGTTGATTTAATTCAACTACATGTGTAAACATGTGCCAAGTCGAGTCACTCAATTCATTCAAAGGAGGATACCATCCCATCATATCATATAAAATCATTCTAATAGCATGTTGGCACGCAAGGTAAACCATTATAACTCAAAGCTAATCAAGCATGGCACAAGTAACTATAATCTCTAAATGTCATTGCAAATATGTTTACTTCATAATAGCTGACTCAGGAACGATGAACTCATCATATTTACAAAAACAAGAGAGGTCGAGTTCATACCAGCTTTTCTCATCCCAATAAGTTCATCATAATTCACTCGCATGACCGAACGATGTGTATAATAATAAGAGTGCACATGCATTGGACCAAGCTGGAATCTGCAAGCATTCAACTCAAGAGAGAAGACAGGGTAATATGGGCTCTAAGTTAAACAAACATTCATGCATATAAGAGCCACTAAGCATTTTCAATATGGTCTTCTCGACCCCCAAAAGAAAACAAAGAAAAGAAAGCTATTTACACGGGAAAGCTCCCAACAAGTAAAAGAAGAACTAGAAATCTTTTTGGATTTTCATTTTAATTTCTACTACAAGCATGGAAATTAAACTAACTAATTTTTTTGTTTTTTCTTAAGGTTTATCAAACACAAAAGAAGAAAACTAGAAAAAGAAATTTAAACTAACATGGATAATACAATGAAAGAGTATGAGCACCGACGACTAGTTTGTGAACATGAATGTAAAGTCGGTGAGAAATACGTACTCCCCCAAGCTTAGGCTTTTAGCCTAAGTTGGTCTAGTACAAAGGACCGCCTGGCTGATATCCATAAGTGAAGCTGGGGTTGTACTGAGATGCGGAGGCGATCGCCTCCTGAGCGGCAGCGTGTTGGCGAGCTGCCTCCATTCCTCTCTCATACTCAGTTGCTTCCTCCCTGGTGACAACGTATCTCCCTCTTGCCTGATAATCAAAAAGGTAGGGGGCAGGAAGAGTAACAGGGATGACGTTGCGTCTATCATAGATTAGTCGATAATGGAGGAGTTGTTCATTCCTCTCAAGAAAATGATGTTGGAACATAGCTTCTTTATCCAAATAAATAGGAGGTAAAATCATATCCCCCTCTCGTGGAGCTATGTTAAGAAAGTTAGCTACACGGGTTGCATAAATTCCTCCAAATAAATCTGCCTTTCTACTATTATTCTGCAACCTACGTGCAACTATTGCCCCCAAGTTATAACCTTTATAACCTGACACAGCACTCTTGAGGACAGCAAGATCAGGAGCACACATGTGACATACTTCGTCCTTACCGTTAGTGCATCTACCAATAAAGAGAGCAAAGTAATGCATAGCAGGAAAATGAATGCTCCCTATGGTAGCTTGTGCTACGTCCCTAGATTCTCCCACAGTAATACTAGCAAGAAAATCTCTAAATTCAGATTTGGGAGGATCATTAATATTACCCCACCGCGGGAGTTTGCAAGCAGTTGTAAAATCCTCTAAATCCAGGTATAAGATATATCATAAATATCAAACATGACAATAGGAGAATTACGCGCACAGCTGTATCAAAACCTCCGCACAAAAGAATCAGTCAACTGATAGTATTGCGGACACTTATCTTGCAAGAAGTCCTCCAGCTCAGCATTACGCACATATGCGTCAAATTCCTCCTTGAAGCCTGCTTATACCATAAAATCATCGGATGGCCACTCATAAGCCCGTACATTTGCGTCCCTCGGCAATTCAACATCTTGCTCACGTATACCAATCCTTGGTCCTTTCTTTGCCGAGGAACCTCCTTGGTACATTCTTCTAAGCATATTTCCTTTTCTGAAAATTTCTGAAATTTTAGTAACTTCAAAATAAAAGTGCATAAAACTAAACAAGATTGATAGCAACTATTCCTACAAGTGCCTAGAGCCTATATCATGCATTGGAATTGCTTGGGACCTCAAAAATTTAACATGCAAGCTCAAGAATATGGTCACCTATGCAGCAAAAATTTGCAATGAATAAAGCACTAGAACAAAAACTAATTGGACCAATGGAGGAGTCACATACCAAGCAACAATCTCCCAAAGCAGTTTTGTGAATGGAGCTTTGAGCAAGGAGATCAAAAATCGCAGCAAGAAGAGCTAGAACTCGTGCTTGAGCTGGATGGGGATTTTTTTGGGTGGAAGATGAAGTGTGTGGGTGCTGGCATAAGTGGAGGGGGGCCACCAGGGGCTCACGAGACGAGGGGCGCGCCCTACAGGGGGGGCGCCCTCCTCTCTCGTGGCCTGGTGCTTGCCCCTTCTGCAGTGTTTTCAGTGCCTAAAATCCTTAAATATTCCAAAAAAAATCATACTAGATTTGCAGGGCATTTGGAGCACTTTTATTTTCGGGCTATTTTTTAATGCACGGATAATTCAGAAAACAGATGGATAATACTACTTTTGCTTTATTTAATCTAAATAACAAAAAGTATAAGGAGGGTACAGAAGGTTGTGCCTTCTAGTTTCATCCATCTCGTGATCATCAAAATGAACCCACTAACAAGGTTGATCAAGTCTTGTTAACGAACTCATTCTGAATAACACGGAACCGGAGAAATTTCGAATAACACTAAGTTACCTCAACGGGGATATGAAAATCCCCAACAATAAGAATATCATACTTCTTCTTGACATTAGGGAGAGGAAAGTTGAAACCTCCAAAAATGATAGTTGGAACTATTTCAATAGAATTGATGCTATGAACTTGAGATTGTTTCCTCAGAAAGTGTACCGTATGCTCATTACCATTAACATGAAAAGTTACATTGCCTTTGTTGCAATCAATAACAGCCCCTGCAGTATTAAGAAAAGGTCTACCAAGGATAATAGACATACTATCGTCCTCGGGAATATCAAGAATAACAAAGTCCGTTAAGATAGTGACATTTGCAACCACAACAGGCACATCCTCACAAATACCGACAGGTATAGCAGTTGATTTATCAGCCATTTGCAAAGATATTTCAGTAGGTGTCAACTTATTCAATTCAAGTCTACGATATAAAGACAGAGGCATAACACTAACACCTGCTCCAAGATCACATAAAGCAGTTCTAACATAATTTATTTTAATAGAGCATGGTATAGTTGGTACACCCAGATCTCCAAGTTTCTTTGGTATTCCACCCTTAAAAGTGTAATTAGAAAGCATGGTGGAAATTTCAGCTTCCAGTATCTTTCTTTTATTTGTGATGATATCCTTCATATACTTAGCATAAGGATTTACTTTAAGCATATCAGTAAAGCGCATACGTAAGAAAATAGGTCTAATCATTTCAGCAAAGCGCTCCAAATCCTCATCATCCTTTGACTTGGATGGCTTAGGAGGAAAGGGCATGGTTTTCTGAACCCATGGTTCTCTTTCTTTACCGTGCTTCCTAGCAACAAAATCTCTCTTATCATAACGTTGATTCTTTGATTGTGGGTTATCAAGATCAACAACAGGTTCAATCTCTACATCATTATCATTGCTAGGTTGAGCATTAACATGAACATTACCATTAACATTATCACTAGGTTCATGTTCATCACCTGATTGAGTTTCAGCATCAGAAATAGAAATATTATTGGGATTCTCAGGTGTGTCTACAGTAGGTTCATTAGAAGCATGCAAAGTTCTATAATTTTTCTTTTTATTCTTTTTAGAAGAACTAGGTGCCTCTAAATTATTTCTCTGAGAATCTTGCTCGATTCTCTTAGGGTGACCTTCAGGATACAAAGGTTCCTGAGTCATTCTACCAGTTCTAGTAGCCACTCTAACAGCAAAGTCATTTTTATTATTTAGTTCATCAAGCAAATCATTTTGAGCTCTAAGTACTTGCTCAGCTTGAGTAGCAACCATAGAAGAATATTTGCTAACGCAGTGAAGTTCATCTTTAACTCTAGCCAGATTATCACCTACGCGTCCTATTTCAAAAGCATTATTCTTTAACTCTCTACCAACATAAGCATTAAAACTTTCTTGCCTAGCCATAATGTCATCAAATTCATCTAAGCATGGGCTATGAAATTTAGTAGAGGGTATTTCAACTTTATCATATCTATAGAGAGAATTTACCTTTACTACCAGTGTCGGGTTATCAAGACAATGTGGTTCTTCAGGCGGTAAATTAAGACCATGTATTTCTTCAATAGGAGGTAAATTCTTAACGTCTTCAGCTTTAATACCTTTTTATTTCATTGATTTCTTTGCCTCTTGCATATCTTCAGGACTGAGAAATAAAACACCTCTCTTCTTCGGAGTGGGTTTATGAATAGGCTCAGGGGTTGGCTCAATTGGTTCAGGAATTACTTCAGGAACTGGCTCAGGAAGAGTCCAATTATTTTCATTAGTCAACATATTATTCAATAATATTTCAGCTTTTTCTATTGTTCTTTCCCTGAAAACACAACCAGCACAACTATCCAAGTAGTCCTTGGAAGCATCGATTAGTCCATTATAAAAGATATCAAGTATTTCATTTTTCTTAAGAGGATGATCAGGCAAAGCATTAAGTAACAGGATAAGCCTCCCCAAGCTTGTGGGAGACTCTCTTCTTTGATTTGCACAAAATTATATATTTCCCGCAAAGCAGCTTGTTTCTTATGAGCAGGGAAATATTTAGTAGAGAAGTAATAAATCATATCCTGGGGACTACGCACACAACCAGGAGCAAGAGAATTATACCAAGTCTTAGCATCACCCTTTAATGAGAACGGAAATATCTTAATGATATATAAATAGCGAGACTTCTCATCATGAGTAAACAAGGTGGCTATATCATTCAAGTTGGTAAGATGTGCCACAACAGTTTCAGATTCAAGGCCATAAAAATGATCAGATTCAACTCAAGTAATAATATCAGGATCAACAGAGAATTCATAATCCTCATCAGTAACACAAATAGGTGAAGTAGCAAAAGCAGGGTCGGGTTTCATTTTAGCATTAAGAGACTGCTGCTTCCATTTAGCTAACAATTTCTTAAGATCATTTCTATCATTGCAAGAAAGGATTTCGAGAGCAGCTTTTTCATTTATAACATAACCCTTAGGAACAACAGGTAAAACATAATCATTGGGGGAACCTTCATCATCGCTATCATCAGTAATAGGATCTTCAGTAATTTCATCCCCTCTAACTCTAGCAAGTTGTTCATCTAGAAATTCACCTAATGGCAAAGTAGTATCACGTACAGAAGTAGTTTCATCATGCATAGTAGAAGTGGCATCATCGATAACATGCGACATATCAGAACTCATAGCAGTAGCAGGTTTAGGTGTCGCAAGCTTACTAATAACGGAAGGAGAATCTAGTGCAGAGCTAGATGGCAGTTCCTTACCTCCCCTCGTAGTTGAGGGAAAAATCTTGGTCTTAGCGTCTTTCAAGTTCTTCATAGTGATCAACAGATATAAATCCCAAGTGACTCAGAGAATAGAGCTATGCTCCCCGGCAACGGCGCCAGAAATTGGTCTTGATAACCCACAAGTATAGGGGATCGCAACAGCTTTCGAGGGTAGAGTATTCAACCCAAATTTGTTGATTCGACACAAGGGGAGCCAAAGAATATTCTTGAGTATTAGAAGTTGAGTTTTCAATTCAACCACACCTGGATAACTTAGTATCTGCAACAAAGTGTTTAGTAGCAAGAGTGGTATGATAATAAAGGTAACGGTAGCAAAAGTAAAGATAAATGTTTTTGGGGTTTTGTAGTAGTTGTAACAGTTGCAACGGAAAAATAAATAAGCGAAGAACAATATATGAAAAGCTCGTAGGCAATGGACAAGTGATGGATAATTATGCCGGATGCGATTCCTCATGCAATAGTTATAACATAGGGTGATATAGAACTAGCTCCAAATTCATCAATGTAATGTAGGCATGTATTCCGTAAATAGTCATACATGCTTATGTAGAAGAACTTGCATGACATCTTTTGTCCTACCCTCCCGTGGCAGCGGGGTCCTTACGGAAACTAAGGGATATTATGGCCTCCTTTTAATAGAGAACCGGAACAAAGCATTAGCACATAGTGAATACATGAACTCCTCAAACTACGACCATCACCGAGAAGTATCCCGATTATTGTCACTTCTGGGTTGTCGGATCATAACACATAATAGGTGACTATAGACTTGCAAGATAGGATCAAGAACACACTTATATTCATGAAAACATAATAGGTTAAGATCTGAAATCATCGCACTCGGGCCCTAGTGACAAGCATTAAGCATAGCAAAGTCATAGCAACATCAATCTCAGAACATAGTGGATACTAGGGATCAAACCCTAACAAAACTAACTTGATTACATGGTGAATCTCATCCAACCCATCACCGTCCAGCAAGCCTACGATGGAATTACTCACGCACGGCGGTGAGCATCATGAAAATGGTGATGGAGGATGGTTGATGATGACGACGGCGATGAATCCCCCTCTCCGGAGCCCCGAACGGACTCCAGATCAGCCCTCCCGAGAGAGATTTGGGCTTGGCGGCGGCTCCGTGTCGTGAAACGCGATGAAACTTTCTCTCTGATTTTTTTCTCCCCAAGACGGAATATATGGAGTTGGAGTTGAGGTTGGAGGAGGTCCAGGGGGCCCACGAGATAGGGGGCGCACCCTACAGGGGGGGGGGCGCCCCCCTGTCTCGTGGACAGGCCCTGGTCCCCCTGATGTGTTTCTTTCACCCAATAATTCTTATAAATTCCAAAAGGTGCCTCCGTTGATTTCCAGGTCATTCCAAGAACTTCTCTTTTCTACACAAAAAACAACATCATGGTAGTTCTGCTAAAAACTGCGTCAGTCCGGGTTAGTTTCATTCAAATCATGCAAGTTAGAGTCCAAAACAAGGGCAAAAGTGTTTGGAAAAGTAGATACGTTGGAGACGTATCAGACTACTACATGCAAGAGGAGGACGATAGGATGCTGGCCTTCCTGGACCGCAGGGCAACCTTGGACGACACTGTTCAGAAGCACGTTGAGCTCGCCGCCGGCGCCGCTGCTCCTCACACGTCGGTTGGTGACCCGGCGCACTAGGGCGTGAGGATGTCTATGATGGATCCGTATGTATTTTTATCTTTCCGTCAAATCCATGTAGTAGTATATGATATTATAGTAATTATCTTACCTTTCGCATCAACTTCATAATTTTCGTACGTACTCCATGCATGAACGGCGCCAGAACCTAACTTCTCATTACTCTAGGCAAAATCGTTATTTTCTATCTATCGATGGCGCCATGGAGCAGAACCAAATTTTACAAGTTACGAGTTCAAAAGGAAAAGCCTGTCGTGTTACTTAAGAGTAGTAAGATTCTATTTACAGTTTAACCCAAGATGCACATCTCGTGGCTTCAACTACCACTCTATTTTCTTTCATGACACGACCTGGATGCTGGATGTCCCACGTGTCGGCAAAAGGAGGAAGAACCCGACCAAATCTTCGGTTGTGCTCTCGGATTAGACTAGTTGTGCTAACTTAAAAATTTTATTGTGTACTCCCTCCGTTCCAAAATACTTGACTTCCATTTGTCCAAAAATGGATGTACCTATATACTAAAACATGTCTAGATACATATATATTTTGACAAATAGAAGGCATGTATTGTGCAACGGAGGGAGTAGAATGGATGCAAGTTTTTGTATTGGGAAGAAGAGTACATCCATATATTGATAGGCGCAATTTATTAGATGTTCTATCACTTTTAGCTAGCAAAGAGGCTATAGATGAGATTAGTGCACTTGTTGATACTCCTACTTGGTATGCGTGTTGCTGCTTAGACGCCTTGAGAGAAAACGGACCGGAGGGAGTACTAGAATAGAGGCTAGACATGAGACTAGATGCGAGGAAGCAACGTCTACTTCTTTACACTCGAAGAAGAAAGAAGCACGCAAGATCGAGCCTCCGCAGATCAACAATGAATGTATCGAGAAGGCACTAATCCAACTTACAGGAGTAGTAAGATGTATTCTTGTGGTTCTTGTTTTCTTTGGTCTTGCTTTTCTAGTCGCGCGATGGCTGAGTTAGAGAAACGATGAGGTTGAAGAGATTGCTCTAGCACGGACTCCAAGAAATATGGTGTCAGATGGAAGTCGTGCTGGTGGCGTGTGCCGTACTCCTGGACGTGAATGCTTGTTCTGGCCCATGCCACCCTACTACTCATACTACTTACTATATAGTACTACTAGTATCGATGATTCGAGGTGCTGGTTACGTAGTACAGTATGGCTACAGTAAAAACACCCGCACGATGTGCAAAGCATGTGAAGCTAGTACAAATAGTGTACTACTATTGTTGATTGGCCTCATTCGATAACCTGTTGCAATGCACGTACAATTATGTATTCGGAAAATATTTTTTTGCCTCGTCGCACCACTCACTCACAGAAGCAACTCGAAAGCCATTCATAAATTTAGTAAGTTTATCACAGGCATATCATTTTATTACATACAACAGGTCATCAACCCACATCGACAACGAGGATACATTATAAATACTAAAGTTTTCACCACACAACAAATAACAAGCAATGAAACGAACTTCAACTCAACCATTCCTCGGTGTTGGAAATGCTTGCTTTGAACCACAAGTGATTCTCTGGGATGGGCCATCCATTGTCGATCTGGAGACCAACCCAAGACTGATCATCCAGGCTGAAGCGGCCTACTATATCAGTACCAGGGTAGGGAACCACCCAAATGTCCGAGGTATAGACATAGTTGCTTCTCATAAATGGTAGTAACGTTGTGTCAACAGCAGTTCGATCGCCTTTCACCATCATTGGATAGTTTTGTCCAAGGAAGAGCGTGTTTTCTCCACGACTATCAATTCTGTACCAGGGAGAAGGAGTTTGCGCTAGCACACTAGTATCCATCCCGAATACCATGCAACGTGTGTTGGAATAGGTCTGGAGAGTGCGACCATGGGAGACTACACCTTCTTCCTTAGCAGTAACATCATCAGTGGGCTGTATACACACGAGAAGAGGTGATCCATCGGAATTAGTTGCCAGGCGCCAAATAGTATATGGGCGCTGCTCGTCCTCATGCTCGTGATCATCACGATCATCATCTCCCTCTTGGTTATAAAAATCTTCAAGTATAGGTGGTGGAATGTTCACAGGACCTTGGAAACACAAGAAGAAGGTTAATTAGTAAGGCTGGCCATAGTGGGGGTAACATAAGTAGTATCATGCACCTGGGACTCGCAAACATGCTTATGTGGCAGACAATTAAGGAAGAGAGAGCTGGTTATAGTAACATAGGTAGATACCGTAACATAATAAATGTGATGCTACTATATGTCATGCATGACAATAAATGAGACCACCTATGATACTAATCTAAGATACTATGAACTATAGAGGTAGTAACATAAACTAGCAACATATGCATGTTACTAGTCTAAGTTACTCCCCACTATGACCAGCCTAAAGGGAAACTTGCTAACCCGCATGCATGTGGATGAAACAATTATAATTACGGTGGAAGACAAACGTACCGAAACAACGAGGATGTCATGCAAAAACAGTGCCACGAGTGGTGGCAGCAAACACAAGGCCCTCGTATTGAATTGCATCACAGTACTCATCCGTGTATAGAAACTATTTTTTGAGCAATATCCATCCATTCAAACCACTGACGATGGCAACAAGCTTGTCGAAGATAGCAACTACTTCATAGTTGTTGTAATTCCAAGCGCGGTTGGGAACTCGAGAAATTGCTATCTTCCGTAGAAGACAGTCACCATGATTGTATTTGAACGTGCATAAAATACCAGTGTGCTCAACCTCTGGGCAGTCTGCTGAGATTTTTGGAAGTGGAACCCGGTCACAAGTGTACACATTCACAAGTTCCCACTCGCAGTTGGACCCAACGTAAACAACCCAATCTCCATTTGCGCCTGCCCAAGCCTTGCCCTCAAGCGATGGCATCTTAACATCATACGTATCATTATCAAGTGACATCAACTTGCACAGGGCGAGGCCTCCGTCGTGACGGCGCCAGTCATCAGGGTCACGGCGAAGAAGATAGGGGAGATCAAACCGCTTCTTGACTCTTGGGTTCCTTGTAATGATGTTATTAGTTGAGTCGAGAATGGGCTTGAACGAACCTGCCATGCTAGCCGAGGTGATAACGTCGCACCGATCAATGAGTTCCTCCACCACGTCATCTTGCAGATCGGGGCAAGAATAATAGGGTCGTTTCTGTCATGTTCCCTCCATAGAGAAGACGATCGAACAATGGCAGAAGAAAGGGTGAAGGGTTGAAGGAAAATGGAGGAGGGAGAGGAAGAGCGTGCGACAGCAGTTCCAAATCGAGAGGGAAAGGCGAAGAGTCGATGGACAGTTGCCAGTTTGCCATGGTTCACGAAGCGGAGCCCCGGCCTACACGTCGGTTCGGAAATACTCCTACTACTCGCCGTCGTCTCACTGAAATGTTGGAATGGGACCACATGTCAACGAAACATGGTGTGTAATTTCTCGTGCAAAATGCGATCTGACCGCGTTGGCCCGAGGTGCCGCATTAGTTATCGACCTTTATTTTTTTAATGGCATGCCGTTCAGTTTTGAAGCATGACTAACTGGTACTACTGTACGTAGAGAAAACATAAACTACTCTACCACTACTCCACCTCCAGTACTAGTAGTATAAAGAAGATATATAGGCTGGAGCTTCAGCGCTTTCTTGCCAAGGACTGCCCACTTGCTTCTCACACTACCACCCTCTCTCCAGATCTAATAAAGATGGCCCCTCTCTCCCTCCTCACCGGTGGTCACAGATCTGCCGGGGAAGAAAAGGACGTGCAGGGTTGATGCACTCGTCGTCGGCGAGCGAGGTCACGCACTAACAACAAGGCTGTCCTCTCAGACCTAGCGCCCGTGCGGGATGACCTCCGTCCCCAAGCTCGCTACCGTAGTGTGTGCGAAGGATGACGACCACGAGCGAAGCCACTTCCCGTCGACCCTCAGGTATGCTACCTCTTTTCAAACCATACCTTTGTTCTATTGCCCCATCTGGCACGTCGTTGCATGTGAATCTTTTTCCACTCCACCATCTTCCCAATTTGCTATCCTCTGCTCTGCTGGCCACGCAGAAGAAAACCATAATTTGCACTATTAAAGGAAACCCTACTTCATGCGAGACTAATCCATATGCAGGTTGAATAAGGAAAGGAAGGGAGACTGTCTTGTCCAAGAGAGTAGGCATCAAACCCGCATCTAGGTTGAAAAGGGGAAAATCAGTAGCTAAGGAACGAGTCTCGTGTCTGTTGGTTGAAGAAGGGTAGAAAGGCATGACAACGCAATAGAGAATGACCAGGTCGATCGGTTTGTTGTCCTCACATAGGAAAAAGGTGGCTAAAGAGAATTGGACGTAATCCACATATGCTGCCTAGATATTTTTTGCTCTGGGCAACCATACCTCCCTCACCACTCTGCGTCCGTGGAGGTACATCGTACTGGTGCACCCACTGTCCGAATGGGCCTCCCATGCTCTTATTGCCACTTATTTTGCTATTAGTACAACGCCAGCAGTCAAGTCAAGCAATGCTACTGCTAAAGTGATGCCACATTTAACTAATGCCACCGATAAATTTAAGATGTGCCATTTAATGTCACTGGATCATTTCAGGGTTAGCTGTTGATTGTGGATGTATTAAAGATTTTTCAGCTAAGGCATTCTAATGCTATTGCACAGCCAGTATACCAACGATGAAACTTGTTACTACCTTCATATTTTTGCACTGTTAGTGCTTATAGATTACATACCTCACTTTCATGAGATAAGTTATTTTTTTACAGTGTCACCAAAATGCCAAGGCGTTGATGTCATTTTATTTTTGTTAAACTGCATAGACAATTATGAAGACAAGAGGAAAGGTCAAGAGTGGGCACCTCCTCCTCCGGCCGTTCTCTTGATTCGTTCGATCAAGTTTTTATGTTTGATCGATTATCAAGATTGGGATAGCAATTTTTAAGGCCCCCCCGAATCAAAATGATATTTACCTTGGAGGTACATGGTTTGCAATTTTTTTATACTATCACTAGTTAATAATGCTAGTTACCTTCAGACTTCTGTATTTGGTTTAATGCTCATGCACTGCTAGTATACCAATGCTGAAACTTGTTACCTTTACATTTTGTATTGTTAATTCTTATAGAAACCTTCCAGTGCTAGAGTTTACTGAAATCTGTTCAGGAAAACCATTGTCTTGCCACTGTAATAAACTAACTACTCTCTTGTTGCACTAGCCATTTGGATTAGTGTATATTTGTAGTATTCGAATGGTGTTGCATTAGCGTATGGACATAAATAAAGTGTGGCAAGCTTTCCCAGATATGTGCTCAAGAAAACTACTACCTGTTTTTCTATATACTAGAAGTTTGGGTACTTTAAATTGAACCGCGAAAACGTCTTATATTAAGGAACAGAGGGTGTAGAGTTCACTCAAATTATCCCGGTAAAGCTAGTCACACCTTTGTTAAAATTAATGTTCATTATGTTATCGGAGGAGTTCTGTATGTTTGTCTCTAATGCCTATCTACTACATACCCGATATCATGATGTACTGTTAAGTCATTTCCTTTTGTACAGTGTCACTGAATTGTCAAGGCGGTGGTGGCATTTTATTTTAGTAGAACTGCACAAAATTTGCTTAAAAGAAGTGGAAAGTTCAAGAATGGCTCAGTTTTTCAGAAAAAACTATGTATGCCTTCCTGACATCAGCCGTTGTTAGTTTATTTATTCCTTCAAACAGGTGGTTAGAAACAGTCTTGCTACCTTTTCCCATTAAGAAATTGGAATGCTTATATTTGTGAGTCTATGCTTCAACTAGTGCCACTTTTATAGTAATCACACTTTCAATATCTATGCGAACAGGGATGCTCGATTTTAGTGGAACTGCACAAAAAGTCCAACTGGTCCAACATTAGGAGCATGTCTTTTTCCAAACCTTTATATCCAATTGGTGGCACTATGAGCTCTTCATTACGAAGGTACATGGTTTGCTACTATCTTGCTACTCTTTTTGTACTGCCATTAGATAGTAATACTAGTGGTTTGCATGTGAATTTATTGGCAGGGTGGACCTACATTGGAGGTGCAGGACAGGATTCAATGATTGGATGCTCAATTTCGGTTGTATCGATTTCACCTCTTCCATCACTGCGAACATGGTGTGGTATATGTTTACTAGCTGCTTGATATTTGTGCAGACAAAGATGTCTGCGCATTGCTATTTGGCAAACAAACAAAGTGTCCGCAATTTTGGTTGAACTGCACAAGAGAATAGTATAGTCACTGCATGCAGTGCCATTTGAAAATAGACACAAAGATTGGATGGTCACTTCATGGACTGCAGAAAAGTACTACTGTACTATTTACTGGCCAACACTAGGTGCTTCATTGCTTTGGTCTGATTATACAATGGGCATCATTTTCCCTAAGTTAAAGTTTGTATTCCGAAAATAGTCTCGCGGTGTGATCGAGATAAGACCAAATCATATTGCAGTGGATGTTCCTCCATCATGTGTGGTTCATTCTCATGGTTCCAGCTGTTGCTGAAACCACTTACGTTTGCAAGAGGAATTGTAGACTTCACAAACAAATTTGTCTTTCAGTCTGTACTGAATGTTGGCCAAGAGAAGCATCCATGTTAGTAGGAAGAACATATGTTTTTTCTAGATCTTTGCTTTTGGAACTACATATTTGTATATGATCTGTGAATCATTGAGATGGATTAACATGTTGATCTTATGTATGGGAATTGTACTAGTTAGTTTTAGTTGCGACGCAAGATCCGAAGTGGCTGATCTTTGCTTTTGGAGCTACATATTTGTATATGATCTGTGAATCATTGAGATGCATTAATGGTTACTTATTTCTGTTCGCTCAGTGTTTACAAGTTACTGATCGATCACTAGCTAGCCTACAAATGCGCTCCCGGCAGTTTTATTTGTGACGCAAGATGCGAAGTGGCAGTTTTTTGAATAAAAGTGCCTACCTCTGAAGAAGCTGACAAGCTACACTATCGATCCTACACGGATAAAAATGCCTACCTCTGAAGAAACTGATAAGCTACACTATCGATCCTACAAGGATAAATAGCGGATCACGCACGTACTACCTCCTTTCCGGTTTGCAGGGCTCAATTCAAGAAACGACCTACTCGATCCTACACGAATAAATAGCGGATCACGCACGTACTAGTACCTCCTTTCCGGTTTGCAGGGCTTAATTCAAACCTCTCACCAACCAAGGTACTCCCTCCGTTCGGGTTTATTAGTCCTGTGAGCAAAGCAGCAAGACCAAGGCATGGCAATAATTAACGGCATGCAGAAGTTTAAGACTAAATAATTCCAGCGATTTAAGTGGCTGCATGCGTGCCTCTCGGCTGCGACTTGTTACATGTTGCTTCGCGTCTTGCCTGCGGCGATTCGAGTGCTCGCATGCAGCCGGCCGTAATTAAGGCAGCTAACTGATGCGAAAAAAGATACGCTTTAATTGTTGCGGGCTTTTTAAATCCGTGAAATCATTATTGACAAGGAGGAGATGATTCGAGTGCACTCGTTTGACCGCCATGCGGCGTGCGACCCGACGGACGGGACGGCATAGTCATAATTTCAGTTTCCCTAGTTTTCCACGGCAAGTCGGCGCGCTAAGCCATTATGCATTGAATTCGATGACCGCCGCACCACCTTCCCCTATAAGTATTGTTTCCGACCTTCTCCGGTGCCACCGTGACCTCGCCATATCCTCATAAGCCCCCACCGCCCGGCGTCGCTCGCCATGTCCGCCATGCCCCGCCAGATCCATGGTAGGCGACGCCGAGGCGGTCACCGCGAACTAGTGTTCGGTTTTTCACGGAAGGCGAGCGGAGGGAGGAGGCATTCTATCTGTCTTTAGATGGCAATGCGCAGATCAAGGAGTTGTTGGGCGCGACCGCATGGCGGAGGAGCAGGAGTTGTTGGGCGCGACCGCGGAGGAGCAGCGTATCACCGATTTGCGCCGCCAGGACATGGAGCAGCAGCGATCGACGCTCTGAAGTCGCGAAAGCGAGCGCCCATAATCGGGCCGACTACGTGGAGGCGGCGCCCGCAAATAGCCCAGAGGCTCCAGACGCACGACGCGTTCGCGACGCCGATTTTACTACCAGCTCATCAAGTGGGTTTCCGCCAGAAGCAGCTTTGGTGGACCACGCCGGCATGGAAAGGGCCAGCAGCAGCGAAAGCAACGCCCTATCGCACATCTGGCAAGTCCGAGGCGAGGCGCAGGATGGCTATGATGGTTGTCAATGTGGAAGTTCAGTACTCTATATGTGGATCAGACCTGTTACTTTGCTCTGAATGTTGAACTTTCCGTTTGAACGTATGGAATGGGCTGTTATTTTTTTAAATGGGTTGTATTTGTCCTCCACGGGTTTAGAGGCTGACTTGTGGGCCTAGCAAGTTGACGCGTACACAATCAGGAGATGATTGTACATGGAGAAGAAGACAGCAGGGACCCGCCAAGGTCATGGCAGTATGCAAGAAAGTGCCTCCTTATTTCAAGCCAATAAAAAAATGGCTCCTCCTAGTGGATTTCTGACATCTGGGTCCCATGCCATTGTCAACATAGTCAATAAACGAGAGAATTGCACAACAAGCGGCTGACACCAGGGACCCAACAACTCGCCCAGTTATTTTTGTTTTGGGTTAATTTGATAAATGCCACTCCAAATCTTGTGTATCCGAGAAATGCCACTGCAATTTCCAAACTTTGAAAAGTGCCATTTCATGCCATTTCTAGTGACATTTTTCGAAGTATGGAGTGGCGTTTTTCAAAGTTTGCAAACTGCAGTGGCGTTTTTCAAAGTTTGCAAAAATTGCAGTGGCATTTTTCAAAGTCTGGAAATTGAAGTGGCATTTTTATGAATCGCCATAATTGGAGTGGCATTTATCTAATTTGTTTTTGAGACGGAAGCAGGGTGTCAACTGGGCTGTGCGGGACACTCTGGCCTGTCTAGACAGCCTTTTCTTTTATGTTTACCACAGACCAGCCCAGTAGTTTTTTTTTCTGGAAATGGCTAGCCCAGTTTTTTTGTGATTTGTCAAGTAAGTCGCTTTATCAGGCCTTTTGGGCTGCAAATCTTTCAAGACGAGGAGAGCTTCATTCGGCTGGTCGAGAAAATGGCCTATCAGTAATGAGAATTTAAAACACATCAAACCGGCAATTATTTTCAAATATCTTTTTTTTTCATTTCGAGATTTTAAATTGCATTGATTTTTATGCGTGGACAAATTATTGGCTTTTATATTGATATACATTTATTTTTAAAATCAGTCTGAATGTGACTCGAAATTTCGGGATTAAAAACAGTTCGCACCGCACCGATGATGCAAAAGTTCATATAATTTTTAACCGTGGCCACAATTTGGGCTGTAATGCTAATGTAAAGAATATGGGCTCCAAAAAACCCGTAAGAATTAGCAAATGGGCTGTAAATTATTTGAAATAATGGCGGATGGGTTGTATGCTGTTTTCCACATTGAGGCTTGCCACAGATGGCTCAGATAATCGTTGGATGTCCATCCAACGGCCATCGTCTTCTTCAATCTCTGCTCTTCCTGCTCCACCCGCTCAAACAAGCGCCGGCGGACTGCTCGCTCCCTCCTCCCCACGGTCGGTGTCTTTGCCACAGAGCCTCACCGCCCCATCGTAATCCCATCGCTGGCCTAGCCATCCCTCTACTCACCCACACGATGTTATTCTCCGTGACGGCAGATTTAACGAAGAAACTCTCGTGACAACGTACTCCCCTCCGCGTGGAAACAAAAACAACTGCCGAGTCTTCCCGCCTCCGTGTCATTCCCTTCCTAGGCCTCGCCGTCGTCCACCGCCTCGGTGCTCTCGGTGGGCGTGGTCGGCGTGGTCAACAACCGACATGTATCCGGCGGATCAGACGTCGAGAGGTCGACAGCTGGGTCCACGGCCGCACGCAAGGAAATGCCTCCTTATTATCGCAAAATAATGATTCCTCCACGACATCCGGGCCCACCGAAGGGCTCTCAGATTTCGAAAAAATGTTACCTTGCCACGACAGCTCGGACCCACCAGCTATATCTTCGCACGCAAGGAAGTGCCTCCTTATTACGCACAAAAAATGAATACTCCCCCTGCTAGCTGGGACCTAGTATAGTGGGCCTACTAAGTTGACGAGGACGAAGGGCTTTGTCAACTTAGTCAATATGCACGATTCTAGCTCGGCTGATCGTACGATGTCCATCCAACGCCCGTAGTGCTTCTTCAACCTCTGGTCTTCTTGCTCCAGCCACCCAAAGCAGCGTCGGTCGTGCCGCGTGCTCCTGCCTCCCGTGGCCGGCTGGGCTGCCGTGGAGGCCTCACCCCCATACTACTCCCACCGCTGGCCAGGCCATCCCTCCACTCCACTCACCGACACCCCCTGTTATTCTGCGGCGATGACAGCGCAGCCAAACCAGTGAATCCTCGTACTCTTCTCCGCATGGGCATCCACTGCCGCGTCTTCCCCGGCTCCGCGTCGTCCCCTTCCTAGGCCTCGCCGTAGTCCACCGCCGTGGTGCTCTCGGCGCGGCGTGGTCAATGTGGTCAACGACCGAATTCCATCGGAAGAATATTGTACATGGAGAGGCTGACAGCTGGGTCCACGGCAGCCGCAAGGAAGTGCCTCTTTATTACGCGGAAAATAATTATTCCTCCACCTGACAGCAGGGACCCATCGGACGCCCACCAGTATAACGCAAAAAAAACGTTTTGCCCCTGACTGCTGGGACCCACCCGACGGGCCACCGTATTTTGTGAAAAAACGTTCCCCCTGCTGTCAGCTCGGACCCACTGGAAGTGCCTCCTTATTACGCACAAAAAAATGAATACCCCCTGCTAGCTGGGACCCACCTACTTGTGGGCCTACTAAGTTGACGGGGACGGAGGGCTTTGTCAACTTAGTCAATATGCACGATTCTAGCTCCAGTGACCGTACAATGTCCATCCAACGACCGTAGTGCTTCTTCAACCTCTGGTCTTCTTGCTCTAGCCGCCCAAACCAGCGCCGATCGTGCCTCATGCTCCTGCCTCCCGTAGCCGGCTGCGATGCGGCGGAGGCCTCACCGCCCCCTACTACTCCCACCGCTGGCCAGGCCATCCCTCTACTCACCCACACCCCCTGTTATTCTGCGGCAACGACAGCCTCACACCGCAGCGAACCAGTGAACCCTCGTACTCCTCTACGCATGGACATCCACTGTCGCGTCTTCCCCGGCTCCGCGTCGTCCCCTTCCTAGGCCTCGCCGTCGTCCACCGCCCTGGTGCTCTCGGCGCGGTGTGGTCAACGTGGTCAAGGAACAGCTTCCATCGGACGTGGACTGTACGTGGAGAGGCTGACAGCTGGGTCCACGGCCGCAGCGAGGAAGTGCCTCCTTATTACGTGCAAAATAATTATTCCTCCACTTGAAAGCGGGGACCCACCGGACGGGCCACCGTATTTCACGAAAAAACGTTTGCCCCTGACTGCTGGGACCCACCAGCTACATCTTTGCACGCAAGGAAGAGCGTCCGGGCAAAAATAAATGATTCGCCCCCCTGACTGCTGGGACCCACCAACTACATCTTCGCAGGGAAGGAAGTGCCTGACAGTCGGGACCCACCTGGTCGAAGCATACGTAGCATTGTCATTCTGGTCGTGAACGGTATGCATACATATATCGGTGGATGTAGGGCGCGCGCGTGTCGATTAGGCGCCGCGACGTAGCATGTACACGCACGTCTGCCGCCGTGGTGCAAGAAAGAGTACGCCACGTATGTGTACATACTGGCGGGTCTCGAACGCCTACTCGCGCGACACGTCTGGCGAGGGCTCGTGTACACGGCTGGGTCGGAACGGAGAATCAGCGTCGTCGTCGTGTTCATGGGGAGGCAACGGAATGCGTCGTGTTCATGGGGAGGCAACGGAATGCGTCGTGTTCATCGGGAGGCAACGGAACTCGTGGGAGCCAACCGGCTGGGTCGGAACGGAATGCGTGGTCGTGTTCATCGAAAGGGCTTGGACGGAACAGGCATTGGAAACGAGGCCTGGCGTACCACACAACGGAGGAAACGGCCTTGTGTTCGACCGGCCATGTTAGAAACGGGATCCTGTTCATCGGGAGGGGTCTGGCGTACCGTAAAACGGAGGAAACAGACCTCCTACGGTCGAAACGGGGGTCCTGTTGATTGGGAGGGGTGTGGCGTACCGCAAAACAGACGAAACAGACTTGTGTTGGAGCGCTACGGTCGAAATGGGGGTCCTGTTCATCGAGAGGGGTGTGGCGTACCGCAAAACGGGACTCCACGGTATACTGTTCATCTCCACCGTCGACCTCCTCTAGCCTCCACGGGCTCCTGTTCATCCAGCCTCCACCGCACGCTTCTCCATCAGCTCTTGTTCAACCACCCCTCCACCGCTCACTGTTCATCCAGCCCTCCACACCACGGGTCCTGTTCAACCACCCTCCACGGGCACCCTCCACCGCTCTCTTGCTCATCCAACCCTCCACCACACCACGGGTCCTGTTCATCCAGAGGCAACGCCACCGCCACTGCTCATCCACCCCGCAACGCCACTTTGCTCATCCTGCAGGCAGCATCGATCGGCTTGATTAGCAGCAGATGCGGCGAATCGCTCGATCGGGTTCGATTAACAGCCATCGATCGATCGCTCGGGTTCGATAACGCGTAGCTGCGGTCTGTCGCCGGGTCGATTAGAGCCCAACGCCTCGCTTCGAGTTCGATTAGAGCTAACGCCTCCCACACGCCAGCGTACGTGTATGAGAGAAATGTGCATCGCTCGGCCCCCGACCTCCCACCGTAACCGGGAACTCCCCGAAATTTTCCTCCTCCTTGCTTCTACCACGGTTTTTTCCATCATGGACGGTTCAAAGAATGTCATGCAGCTGCGTCTCCGGCCCGCCCAGGACGAAAAGCCTATTTTCTGTCATGATTTTTTGTCATAGAAGTAGGAGCCCACCACATCTATGATGATACCGGGTTTTGTCATAATTATCGTCATAGAAGTGTCATATGTATGACAGAAAAAAAAATTGTTCGGCCCAAATTGTCACCGATGTGTTGTTTTTTTGTAGTGTATGAAGGAGATGGAACCGAACATCCTGATATGCACTTGATATATGTAGAACAAATTTGTTGATTGTTCAAGCTTGCAGGTTTACCCGGAGATCAAGTTATGAAGAAGGTTTTCCTTTATCTTTGAAGGGAATAGCATTGGCATGGTATAGGCTATGTGATGATATTTGATCTTGGAATTGGAATCGATTGAAATTAGAGTTCCACCAAAAAAATTATCCTATGCATCTAGTTCATCGTGATCGGAATTATATATATAAATTTTGGCCTCGTGAAGGAGAAAGTATCGCTCTAGCTTGGGGGATGATGTCTAATACACAACCTTCTTCTTCTAGACGTTGTTGGGCCTCGAAGTGCAGAGGTTTGTAGGACAGTAGCAAATTTCCCTCAAGTGGATGACCTAAGGTTTCTCAATCCGTGGGAGGCGTAGGATGAAGATGGTCTCTCTCAAGCAACCATACAACCAAATAACAAAGAGTCTCTTGCGTCCCCAACACACCCAATACAATGGTAAATTGTACAGGTGCACTAGTTAGGCGAAGAGATGGTGATACAAGTGCAATATAGATGGTAGATACAGGTGCACTAGTTTTAGCTAATCTCGTGAGCGCTAAAGTTTCTGTTTTTTACAGCATGATCATAAAGACTTCACCCAAGTCTTCCCAAAGGTTCTACTTGGAACAAACACTAACTAAAACACGAAACCACATCTGAACAGAATCTAGATGGATTATTTATTCCTAAACAGAATCAAAAAGCAAGAAACGAAAATAAAATTGGGTTGCCTCCCAACAAGCGCTAACGTTTAACGCCCCTAGCTAGGCATGATGATTTCAATGATGCTCACATAAAAGATGAGAATTGAAACATAAAGAGAGCATCATGAAGAATATGACTAACACATTTAAGTCTAACCCACTACCTATGCATAGGGATTTTGTGAGCAAACAACTTATGGGAACAATAATCAACTAGCATAGGAAGGCAAAACAAGCATAACTTCAAAACTTTAAGCACATAGAGAGGAAACTTGATATTATTGCAACTCCTACAAGCATATGTTCCTCCCTCATACTAATTTTCAGTAGCATCATGAATGAATTCAACAATATAACCAGCACCTAAAGCATTCTTTTCATGATCTACAAGCATAGAAAATTTACTACTCTCCACATAAGCAAAATTCTTCTCATTCGGAATAGTGGGAGCAAATTCAAGAAAATAACTATCATGGGATTGAAAATTAAAATCAAGATGACAAGTTTCATGGTTATCATTATTCTTTATAGCATACGTGTCATCACAATAATACTCATAGATAGGAGGCATGCTTTCATCATAATAAATTTGCACATCAAAACTTGGGGGACTAAAAATATCATCTTCATCAAACATAGCATCCCCAAGCTTGTGGCTTTGCATATCAGTAGCATCATGGATATTCATAGAACTCATACTAACAACATTGCAATCTTGCTCATCATACAAAGATTTAGTGCCAAACATTCTATAGATTTCTTCTTCTAGCACTTGAGCACAATTTTCCTTTTCATCATACTCACGAAAGATATTAAAAAGATGAAGCGTATGAGGCAAACTTAATTCCATTTTTATAGTTTTCTTTTATAGACTAAACTAGTGATAAAACAAGAAACAAAAAGATTCAATTGCAAGATCTAAAGATATACCTTCAAGCACACACCTCCCCGGCAACGGCGCAAGAAAAGAGCATAGCTGACGAGGTGTGAGTGCCGGTTACCTAGCCTCCACGGAAACGGCGCCAGAAAAGAGCTTGATGTCTACTACACAACCTTCTTCTTGTAGACGTTGTTGGGCCTCCAAGTGCAGAGGTTTGTAGGACAGTAGCAAATTTCCCTCAAGTGGATGACCTAAGGTTTCTCAATCCGTGGGAGGCGTAGGATGAAGATGGTCTCTCTCAAGCAACCCTGCAACCAAATAACAAAGAGTCTCTTGTGTCCCCAACACACCCAATACAATGGTAAATTGTATAGGTGCACTAGTTAGGCGAAGAGATGGTGATACAAGTACAATATGGATGGTAGATATAGGTTTTTGTAATCTGAAAAATATGAAAACAGCAAGGTAACTAATGGTAAAAGTGAGCGTAAACGGTATTGCAATGCTAAGAAACAAGGCCTAGGGTTCATACTTTCACTAGTGCAAGTTCTAATAACATAATTGGATCATATAACTATCCCTCAACCTGCAACAAAGAGTCACTCCAAAGTCACTAATAGCGGAGAACAAACAAAGAGATTATGGTAGGGTACGAAACCACCTCAAAGTTATTCTTTCCGATCAATCCATTAGGATATTCCTCTAAGTGTCACAAACAACCCTAGAGTTCGTAGTAAAATAACACCTTAAGACACACATCAACAAAAACCCTAATGTCACCTAGATACTCCAATGTCACCTCAACTATCCGTGGGTATGATTATACGATATGCATCACACAATCTCAGATTCATCTTTTCAACCAACATATAGAACCTCAAAGAGTGCCCCAAAGTTTCTACCGGAGAGTCAAGACGAAAACGTGTGCCAACCCCTATGCATAGGTTCATGGGCGGAACCCGCAAGTTGATCACCAAAACATACATCAAGTGAATCACGTGATATCCCATTGTCACCACAGATACGCACGACAAGACATACATCAAGTGTTCTCAAATCCTTAAAGACTCAATCCGATAAGATAACTTCAAAGGGAAAACTCAATCCATTACAAGAGAGTAGAGGGGGAGAAACATCATAAGATCCAACTATAATAGCAAAGCTCGCGATACATCAAGATTGTGCCGAATCAGGAACACGAGAGAGAGAGAGAGAGAGAGAGAGAGAGAGAGAGAGAGAGAGAGAGATCAAACACATAGCTACTGGTACATACCCTCAGCCTTGAGGGTGAACTACTCCCTCCTCGTCATGGAGAGCGCCGGGATGATGAAGATGGCCACCGGTGAGGGACCCCCCCCCCTCCGACAGGATGCCAAAACAGGGTCCCGATTGGTTTTGGGTGGCTATAGAGGCTTGCGGCGGTGGAACTCCCGATCTATTCTGTTCCCCAATGGTTTTAGGGTATATGGATATATATAGGCGAAATAAATACATCAGGGGAGCCATGAGGGGCCCACGAGGGTGGAGGGCGCGCCCAGGGGGTGGGCGCGCCCCCTGCCTTGTGCCTTCCTCGTTGCTTCCCTTACGTATACTCCAAGTCTTCTAGATTGCTTCCGTTCCAAAAATAACTTTCCCGAAGGTTTCATTCCGTTTGGACTCCGTTTGATATTCCTTTTCTGCGAAACACTGAAACAAGGAGAACAACAGAAACTGGCACTAGGCTCTGGGTTAATAAGTTAGTCCCAAAAATAATATAAAAGTGCATAGTAAAGCCCATTGAACATCCAACATGAATAATATGATAGCATGAATACTTCATAAATTATAGATACGTTGGAGACGTATCAGGGCAGGCTTAAGTCAATGTTAAATTCATGCCCCAATCATGAGCTCTCAAGAGAAATTATTATCTAGAATTTTTATGCTCGGCATTCTCGTAATGATCAAACCATGTGAGGTCAGGTGCTTTCATTGAGAGTTCCACTATGCCGTCGACGAAAGGTTCGATGCCCCCTTCAATCATCAATAGTGACGCTATCCAAGGGGAAACCTTCCTCCCCGGACATATTTTCGTATTCGGCGGCTTCGTACTGCGGGCCAACTCGCTTGGCCATCTGGAGCAGATCGATAGCTACGTCCCTAGACACCAGGTCAGATTTGGAAGCTTGAACTACGTCGCAAATATCTCTGGAGACTTGATCTTCAATGGATTCGAGAGACCGCGGTGATCGCTCCACCTCGCTCCGACGAACATGACTTAAATTTGTCATCGGACTAGGTTCCGGAGATGGTTCCTGTAACCGCTATGGCCTTAGATCCGAAGCAGATTGCACCATCCGAAGCCACAGAGTCCGCGGCATTGGAGCCGCACACAGACTCAACACCAAGGAATATCTGCGTCAACGGAATTCCAGACTCGTTTCCGGCTATAAACTCCGAACCGCATGCGCCTGCAGACACCGAGCTGGATCGGTCATCGATCTTCAAGTCCAGCGCCGCAGACGTCTTCCAACACTCGCCCTTGGGTGATGTGCTAAATTCATATTAAAACTTGTCCTTGACGGGGGACTCACAGCCGAACTATGTCCGGTTTGAACTAGGGGCTGACGACTGAGAATTTTGCTTCCCACCCGCCACCCACTTCATAGCTACCGTCGAGGACTTAAGCGACGTGCTGGGTTATGACTCCGAAGACATCGACGGTATGGACGACGATGCTGATAAGGAGCAAGGCCAAGACCTGCCAGCACTGGACGTTGGACGGCCACCTCTTCATACGATGTGTACATGGTTGATACACCCAAAGAATCTAGTGGCGATGACAAATAAGACCTAGATGTGAATAAACCTTCTGAGACACAGTCCAAGCGCCGGCGCCCTAAACGCCTCTCTAAGCCACGTCACTCAAAAGATGGCAACACTGGCACCGGAGAAAATAGTACTCCGGAAGACGCCGAAAACAATGAAGACCATGTTGGAGCAACATCTGAATAGGAGGAACAAGACAATGAGCAAGCTAACCCTGATAAATAGGACATGCCGAGTGACCCAGATGACGATAGTTATCGTCCACCCTCCAAGGATGAAGAGAGACTCGGTAACGAGGACTTCATCGTGCCTGAGGCACCCCTAGAGCAGGAGCGCTTCAAGCGCCAGCTAATAGCCACTGCAAGAAGCCTGAAGAAGAAGCAGCAGCAGCTCCAAGCTGATCAAGACCTGCTCATTGATAGGTGGAATGACGTCCTGGCAGCTGAAGAATATGGCCGCAAGCGCCCAACCAAGAGCTACCCGAAACGGAGATTCCTACCTCAGTTTGATGAGGAGGCGCCGGAGCCCATACCTCCCTCGCGCAATGCGGAGCGACCACCACGCGGTTGTGACAGTGCGGCGGACCGACCGCCCCGCGGTCGGAACAAAGCGGCAACCCAGGCCAAACAGCAACCTGCCCCACCATGCAAAAGCAGAGACTAAACAGCTCGGGATTATACATACGACCTTCGGCAAGACCTAGACAAGAGAGCAGGACACACCAGATCAATCAACGGATCGCAAGGACGTTCTTCGACTCGCGACGAAGGCTACCTATTCGGACGTGACAAACCCAGTCACGCCTGGGCCGATAACCGCAGGCGGACTCCATCGGAGGTGTGCCACGACGCAGCCCGATATAGAGGCGCCACACACCCTCTTTGCTTCACAGACGAAGTAATGGATCATGAATTCCCTGAGGGGTTCAAGCCCGTCAATATCGAATCATACGACGGAACAACCGATCCCGCAGTATGGATCGATGTCTTTATTCTCCACATTCGTATGGCCCGTGGGGACGACCTCCACGCTATCAAATACCTCCTATTAAAGCTCAAAGGACCAGCTCGACACTGTCTAAACAGCCTGCCTGAAAGTTCCATCGACAGCTGGGAGGACCTGGAAGAAGCTTTTCTTGACAACTTCCAAGGCACTTATGTCCGGCCACCTGACGCCGATGACTTAAGTCACATAGTTCAACAACCTGGAGAGTCCGCCAGAAAATTCTGGACTAGGTTCCTAACAAAAAAGAACCAGATCGTCGACTGTCCGGATGCCGAAGCCCTAGCGGCCTTTAAACATAGCATCTGTGACGAATGGCTCGCCTGCCACCTCGGCTAAGAAAAGCCAAGGTCCATGGCAGCCCTCACGACACTTATGACCCGCTTTTGCGCGGGAGAGGATAGTTGGCTGGCTCGCAATACAAACACAGCCAACGAAGCAGGCCCCTCCGAGGCCAAAAACAGCACGGGCAAGCTCCGGCGGAACAAACACAAACGCCAAAGAAATGGCGATAACACCGATGACACTGCAGTTCACGTCGAATTCAGTGGCTCGAAGTCCGGCCAGCGAAAGAAGCCCTATAAAAGGAACGGCGGAGGACCATCTAGCTTGGATAGCATACTCGACCGTCCGTGCCAGATACATGGCACCCTAGACAAACCGGCCAACCATACTAACAGAGATTACCGGGTCTTTAAGCAAGCCAGCAAGGTAAATAGTGGAAACAAAGAAGGGGAATCACAGAGCGAGGATGATAACGAGGAGCCCCAGCAGCCGAACACTGGGGGGCAGAAGAAATTCCCACCTCAAGTCAAAACGGTGATCATGATATATGCTACACACATCCCCAAAAGGGAGCGCAAGCGGGCACTCTGGGACGTCTATGCGGTAGAGCCAGTCGCCCCAAAATTCAACCCATGGCCGTCATTCCCGATCACCTTTGATCGTCGAGATCATCCAACTAGTATCCGTCATGGCGGTTCGGCCGCATTGGTACTCGACCCAATCATCGACGGATTTCACATGACACGAGTCCCAATGGACGGTGGTAGCAGCCTCAACCTGCTGTATCAGGATACAGTACACAAAATGGGCATTAATCCCTCACGATAACTACCTTTAAAGGAGTCATACCAGGCGTAGTTGCCCGTTGTACGGGCTCAATCACGCTGGAGGTGGTCTTCGGTTCCCCAGACAACTTCTGAAGCGAAGAGCTAATCTTCGATATTGTCCCATTCCGCAACGGTTACCACGCATTGCTCGGACGAACCGCGTTTTCTAGAATCAACGCGGTGCCACATTATGCTTATCTCAAGCTCAAGTTGCCCGGTCCACGCGGCATCATTACAGTAAATGGAAACACGGAACGTTCCCTCCGTACAGAGGAGCACACCGCAGCCCTAGCAGCAAAAGTACAGAGCGGCCTTCTCAAGCGGCACCATAATCCGGCCGCCGAGCCCCTGGACATTGTTAAGAAGGTCCGGTCTACACTGCAACAGGGCAGCTCGATTCTTCAACAACTGAATTAGTAATTCGGCCTCCGTCTCAGCCCCGATGAGGAAATGGCATTTGTACCGCGCGTACATAACTACATACTCAAAACCCCATGGGTACTGACGAAGGCATAATTAAGCTCATGATCCACAAAGTCGGACTCGACCGACCACAGGATTCGTGACGCCTTCACTTTTCCTTTTCATTTCGGTTTTTCTTTTGAGGTCTATGCATTTCCACCCGCTGCGTAACACACCAAGGAGGCAAGGAGCTCGCATACAAGGGAATCCCCAGGTGGTCCCTACTAAACGATTGCCATACTTGTTTTACATACCTGCACGCAGCTCGCCCTTGGTTGCGGCATGTTAAATAGCCTTACTTGTTTATCGCATTACTTGCACAAAGTACGCCTCGACGTACTAATTACATCACAATGGTGAATAAATGGTGGCGTCAGCTTATTACCTAATTTTCCTGTTTCCTCACCTTGGTATTTATTACTCATTGCACACGTACACCATGGTACGTATTACTATGCCAGGGGCTTCACTACACCCTACATTACGGCAATAAAAGTCCGAACACTTCTACAGTATAGTTCGGCACCCCGAACTTATAGCATTATATGCATCGGCTCCAAGTCATGTCTTTGGTCAATAGTCGGGTTGTCCGGCTCCTGTGCTTACTACCTTACATTTCTCTATATTGGCTAGGGTAGTAAAGGGAGAACTACTGCGATTGTGTCCCTGTTCTTCCGGACGAGCACCTCAGTAGAGAAAGCCAAAAACTGACTGTCATGATGCGGCGAGAGCTGGTCAGCTGTTCGAGAGGTTCCAAATCGTTAGAGATTTTTCCGCTTCTTGCGAAGAATCGGTTCCTCCGATTAGGCATGTACAACGCCCATAGTTCGGCTTTCCGAATACCAGGGGCTTCGCCAACTTTCTTAATTGTCAAACTCCTATGGCTAAGTGAGGGCGGTAAAGGCCGCATAGTCTTATTGCCTTGTTCGTTGCGCTAAACACCTTCTTTAAGGACTAGAATGTGGAGTAAAGAGTGTTTAGATTTATCCCGAAAACTCCCGTACTATCTACATGGGGGCAGAAGCCGACGACTGGTCAACCCTCAGATTTTATAAACGGCCGCACATGAGGTAAAATGTAAATCGCAAGCATTATAATACATAACGTCGTTGTTCCATATTACATGACAGGATAATACAAATGTTCTCATGGGAATATGACATCCTTCGAACATTGCTGCGCCACAAGGCGGGACCCCTCCAGGACACCATCAAAATAGAGCTCGGGTTGACGATGCTCCTTGCCCTCCGGCGGCCCCTCGGTCATCAGCTTCTTGGCATCCAGCTTTTCCCAATGCGTCTTGACGCGGGAAAATGCCATACACGCACCTTCAAAATAGACCGACCGCTTCACGGCCTCGAGCCACGGACAGGCACTTACAAGCTGCTTAACAAGTCTGAAGTAGCTACTAGGTATAGGTTCGGCAGGCCACAGCCGGACTAGCAGGTCCTTCATGGCTAGCTCTGCCAACCTGTGCAGCTCGACCAACTGCTTTAGCTGGTCACTGAAGGGCACCGGATGTTCAAGTCCAATATATTGGGACCAGAATAGCTTCTCCGTAGACATCCCTTCTTCAGCTCTATAATACTCGGCAGCATCTGATATACTGCGCGGCAGATCCGTAAACGCCCCTGGAAAACCCAAATTCAGATAAGTACAAGGAATGTTTCTTCTAGGTACTTGCATTTCATGGTGAAAGACTTACCCGCCGCAATCTTCTTCGCCGCCTGAATTTCCTAGAGGGCGTTCTGGGCTTCGGCTCGTGCATCATGTGCGCTCTGGCGGGCCTTCGCCAGTTCGGACTCTTGCGCCTTACAATCGTGCTCCAAGGACTCAGATTTCCTGACCATGTCCTGGAGCTCTTGCTGCGCCTCGCTCACCCGGGCCTCGTGCTTCTCGCGCGCGGTGTGTTCCTTGGCCGTTTTGTCCACGGCCTCGGCTAACGCCTTCTTGAGGGATGCCACCTCGGTCGTGGCCCCTAATAAAGTTTACGACACTTTAGTCCGGATGCACTATTCATTTTTTCTTAAAATATACTCGCAGGTTACTGCATACCTTGGCTATCCTCCAGCTGCTTCTTCACGAGGCCGAGCTCCTCCTCGGCCCGCTCTAGTTTCCCCTTCAGTCCGGAGACCTCCGCAGCATGAGCGGTGGCAGCCTGCAGCGATACCTGCTTATTCAGATAGACAACTTATGCTAGACTCCTGTGATATTTATTCTTGATCCTTTGTTCGGTTTTTTCTTCCCGAACACCAAACAGAGCATCATGGGCTACTGTCTATACTGTGATATTCTTCCTACAACCACATTACTTACCTCAAAGCCCGTTAGAAGGCTAGTGCAGGCTTCGGTCAGCGTGCTTTGATGAACTGAACCTTCCCTATTACCGTGCCCATAAAGGCACAGTGTTCATCTACAATATAGGCGCCTCGTAGCACCTCTAGTAGATTATCCGGTGCCTCTGGTTGGACAGAGGTCACCGGCGGAACAGGCACATTCCCCCCTTTTGGGGAATGCCGTTCGCTAGACTCCGGAGCCGCGTAGATCTCCGAAATGGTATCCGGCTGAGGTCTGAAGGGAACTCGTCCCCCGTCACCAGTCCCCATAGGGACTTTTTCCCCCATGTGTCCGGCGGCTGAGGAATCATCCTGGGGCGCCACCCCGACGATCTGCGGAAGCTCCCCCCAATCGGGGAAGGTCTTTTGCGACACCGCCTCGTCGTCACCCTTGGGAGAGATGGAATGAGCAGGTGGACGAGACATGCTAACCATCTCCCTTGAGTCTAGCGATCCCTCTGTCGAGGATCGCGGCGAGCCATCGCGTGCCGGACTGCAGTGACAAGGTTTAAGATATATCAATATGACAAACGGGGAAGGCCAGACATTTTCGGATTCTGGTACTTACTAGGCGGCCCGAGGCTTGGTCCGGCAAGGTCGCTCCAGACTACTATCAACTTCCCACGCGGAGTTATCCGCGAGGGAGACTTTAACCCTCTTAGGCGCTTTCGCCTCCGGATTCATGGGGGCCGCTCTCTTCTTCCTCCCCACTTCAGGTGGGGAGACGTTTTCTTCTTCCTCCTCGTCGTCATCGTCAGCGGACGAAGAGGAAGTCTCGTCTTCGGACGTCACGTCCGGAGCACCTTTTCAGTGAGGGCCCTTCTTGGCCCCTTTGGCCGCCTTCTTGGCCGTCTTCTCTGGCACCTCATAAGGTGCTGGAAAAAGCATTCTCATCAGTAATGGGAATTCTTGGTCTTCGGGCAGCGGAGTCGGACAGTTAATCCCCTCTGCTATCTTGATCCAGGCCTGAAAACATGGGTAGGAAAGCTTAGGCTTTTTCCCAAAATATGCTAGTAAAGGGTACACCTTGAAAACATTAAGATAACTTACCAAGTTAGCTTGGCGTTTTAAGATAAGCCCGCGATCTTCGGTTGCGGGCGGTGGCGTCTCGCCGGCCTTGAAGAGAACCTTCCAGATTTCTTCGTGCGTCGTGCCGAAGAGGTCTAGTAGCGTCTGGTGCTTGGCCGGATCGTACTCCCACAGATAGCAAGTCCGGCGTCGGCACGGAAGGACCCAACGAATGAGCATGACCTGGACCACGTTGACAAGCTTGATCTTCCTGTCTATCATATTCTGGACGCACGTCTGGAGCCCAGTCATCTCGTCCGAGGGAACCTGTGTTAGGCCCTCTCTTGCGTGAGGTGAGCGCATCGATTCCGGATCGAATTGGGGCCGCCGCCAGTTAGCGTCGTCTTGGCTTGGAGATATATAACCACCCCGATTGCCACCCCTTCACCGTCTCCGTGAATGAGCCTTCCGGCCAGGTAACGTTGGGCATCTTTTCCACCATGGCGCCTCCACACTCTGCTTGTTGGCCGCTCACCACCTTCGGCTTCACATTGAAGGTCTTCAGCCATAGGCCGAAATGAGGTGAGATGCGGAGAAAGGCCCCACACACGACAATGAATGCCGTGATGTTGAGAATAAATTTGGGGGCTAGGTCATGGAAGTCTATCCCGTAGTAAAACATCAGTCCACGGACGTAGGGGTGAAGGGGGAAGCCCAGCCCGCGAATGAAATGTGTAATAAACACAACCCTCTCGTGGGGCTCTGGAGTAGGGACAATCTGTCCCTTGGCCAGGAGTCTGTGAGCGATCTCCTTGGCCAGATATCCCGCCTCCCGGAGCTCCTTGATATCCCTCTTCTTGACGGAGGAGGCCATCCACTTGCCTCCAGCTCCGGATCCGGACATCTTTGGAGTGCTTTCTCGGACGAGGGAAAAGCTAAAGCTTGGGCGCTGGAGCTCTGGGACGGAAGGGCTGAGGAGGAGCCGAGGTGTGGGTGAAGAAAGGGAATCCTTATCCCCTTATAAAGGCCATGAATATCAAGTGCCTTCCCACTCGCCTTAAACTCGCCTATTCCCAAGGGCCGTGTAAACGACACGGTTGGGTTACCCACGCCCGCATTGATGAGAATCCCGCAATAAGGGGACACGATCTCTGCTTTGACAAGACGTGCCAATGACAACCGCATCTCGAAACATGGAGCGGCAGACGAAAAATGGTTCGAAATTATGACCGGACAAACGTGATGTCATGTTGTAAAAAGCTGTCAGCTGATTAGACTCGTGTAAAAATATATTCTCTCTGAAGTTGTGTATGGTGTGTGTGACAGGTCCAGATACTATCATCACATCCGAAGACTATCTTGAAGTTCAGATAGAAGGGAACCCTCCTTGCAATGCCGAAGACAATCTGCGCGCCGGACTCCTCGTCATTGAAGCCAGGTTCAGGGGCTACTGAGGGCGTCTTGGACTAAGGGGTCCTTGGGTGTCCGGCCTGTTATCCATGGGCCGGACTGATGGGCTGTGAAGACGTGAAGGCCGAAGACTGAACCCGTGTCTGGATTGGACTCTCCTTGGCGTGGAAGCCAAGCTCGGCGACCGACTATGAAGATTCCTTCTTATGTAACCGACTCTATGTAACCCTAGATCCCCCGGTGTCTATATAAACCGAAGGGGTTAGTCCGGAAAGGATATACTCATTACCGTAGTCATACATGCTAGATTTCTAGGGTTTAGCCATTACGATCTCGTGGTAGATCAACTCTTGTAATACTCATATTCATCAAGATCAATCAAGCAGGAAGTAGGGTATTACCTCCATAGAGAGGGCCCGAACCTAGGTAAACATCGTGTCCCCTATCTCCTGTTACCATCCATCCCAGAAGCACAGTTCGGGACCCCCTACCCGAGATCCGCCGGTTTTGACACCGACACCATGCTTGACACTTCTTGTGATGGTTCTTTTATAAAGAAGACTATTGAATTCTGGTGGGATCTTTTGGAAAGAATTAAATGCAACTCTGAAGATTGGGAACTCGACGAAGGTAAAGAGTCAGGTATTAAAATTAAATATGATTGTGTTAAATCTTTTATGGATACCGATGCTTTTCAAAAGTTTAGCACTAAATATGGACTTGACTCTGAGATAGTAGCCTCCTTTTATGAATCATTTGCTACTCATGTTGATCTCCCTATAGATAAGTGGTTTAAATATCACCCACCTATTAAATAATAAATTAAAGAAACGGTACCAATTAAAGAAGAAACTATACTTTACAATGTTGATCCATTTGTTCCTTCTGCTTATATTGAGAAACCACCTTCCCCTGTTAGGATAAAGGAACATGCTAAAGTTTCAACTGTGGTTAACAAAAGCTATATTAAAACACCTAAACCTGATGAACAAATTAAAGTTGAACCTAGTATTGCTATGGTTAAAGATCTCTTGGAAGAAGATATGGATGGGCATGTTATTTACTTCTGTGAAGAAGCTGCTAGAATTTCCATAACCTGATAAAAAGGATAAACATAGACCTGTTGTTGGCATGCCCGTCATCTCCGTTAAAATAGGAGATCATTGTTATCGTGGTTTATGTGACATAGGTGCTAGTGTGAGTGCTATTCCTTACACTTTATATCAATAAATTATGAAAGACATAGCACCCGCAGAGATAGAAGACATAGATGTTATTATTAAACTTGCTAATAGAGACACTATATCACCGATTGGGATTGTTAGAGATGTTGAAGTCTTATGTGGGAAAATCAAATACCGTACTGATTTTCGTGTTCTTGGTTCCCCACAATATGACTTTTGACCCATTATCTTTGGTAGACCTTTCTTGAACACCGTTAATGCTAAGATAGATTGCAAGAAACAAACTGTTGGTGTTAGTTTTGGTGATGAGTCTCATGATTTTACTTTTCCCAAGTTGAGTAGAAAGCTTAATGAAAAAGAATTGCCTAGTAAGGATGAATTACTTGTTCTTGCTTCTGTTGTTGTACCACCTAACGATCCTTTAGAACAATATTTGCTAGACCATGAAAATGATTTTCATATGCATGAAAGAAATGAAATACATAAGATTTTCTTTGAACAACATCCTCTACTTAAACACAATTTGCCTATTGAAACTCTAGGAGGTCCTCCTCCACCTAAAGGTGATCCTGTGTTTGAATTTAAACAATTGCCAGACACTTTGAAATATGCTTATCTTGATGAAAAGAAGATATATCATGTTATTATTAGTGCTAACCTTTTAGAACATGAAGAAGAAAGATTATTGAAAGTTTTGAGAAAGCACCAAGCTGCTATTGGATATACTCTTGATGATTTAAAGGGAATTAGTCACACTCTATGTCAGCACAAAATTAATATGGACCCTGATGCTAAACCTGTTGTTGATCACCAACGTCGGTTAAATCCGAAGATGAAGGAAGTGGTAAGAACGGAAATATTAAAACTTCTGGAAGCAGGTATAATCTATCCTATAGCTGATAGTAGATGGGTAAGTCATGTTCATTGTGTCCCTAAGAAGGGAGGTACAATTGTTGTTCCTAATGATAAGAATGAACTTATTCCACAAAGAATTGTTACAGGTTATAGAATGGTAACTGATTTTAGAAAATTAAATAAAGCAACTAGAAAAGATCATTACCCTCTGCCTTTTATTGATCAAATGCTTGGAATATTATGTAAGCACACACACTTTGCTTCTTTGATGGATATTCTGGCTTTTCACAAATACCTGTTTATGAACCTGATCAAGAAAAGACCACTTTTACTTGTCCCTTTGGAACCTATGCTTATAGACGTATGCCTTTTGGTTTATGTAATGCACTCGCTACCTTTCAAAGATGTATGACTGCTATATTCTCTGACTTTTGTGAAAAGATTGTTGAGGTTTTCATGGATGACTTCTCTATTTATGGGAAGTCTTTTGATTATTGTTTAAGCAATCTTGATCAAGTTTTGCAGAGATGTGAACAAACAAATCTTGTCTTGAATTGGGAGAAGTGCCACTTTATGGTTAATGAAGGCATTGTCTTGGGTCATAAAATTTCTGAAAGAGGTACTGAAGTGGACCAAGCTAGGGTTGATGCAATTGAGAAAATGCCATATCCTAAATATATAAAAAGTATTCGTAGTTTCTTAGGTCATGCTGGTTTCTATAGGAGATTAATTAAAGACTTCTCTAAAATTTCTAGGACTCTTACGAATCTTTTGCAAAAGGATATCCCTTTTGTTTTTGATGATGATTGTTCAGAAGCCTTTGAAACACTCAAGAAAGCCTTAATTTCCGCACCTATTGTTCCACCACCTGATTGGAACTTGCCTTTGAAAATTATGTGTGATGCTAGTGATTATGTTGTTGGTGTTGTTCTAGGACAAAGAGTTGATAAGAAATTGAATGTTATTCATTATGCTAGTAAAACTCTAGACAGTGCTCAAAGAAATTATGCTACTACTGAAAAAGAATTCTTAGCAGTGGTGTTTGCTTGTGATAAATTTAGACCTTATATTGTTGATTCAAAAGTAACTGTTCACACAGACCATGCTGCTATTAAATATCTTATGGAAAAGAAAGATGCTAAACCTAGACTTATTAGTTGGGTTCTCTTGTTAAAAGAGTTTGATTTACATATCATTGATGGAAAAGGAGCTGAGAACCCAGTAGCTGATAATTTGTCTAGGCTTGAAAATTTGCCCGATGACCCACTACCTATTGATGATAGTTTTTCTAATGAGCAGTTAGCTGCAATAAATGTTACTCATAATACTCCTTGGTATGCTGATTATGCTAACTACATTGTTGATAAATATTTACCACCTAGTTCTACATACCAACAAAACAAAAAATTCTTTTATGATTTAAGACATTACTTCTGGGGATGACCCACATCTTTACAAAGAAGGAGTAGATGGTATTATTAGATGTTGTATACCTGAGCATGAATAGGGACAAATCCTACGGAAATTTCACTCCGAAGCTTATGGAGGGCATCATGCGGGAGATAGAACTGCTCACAAGGTATTGCAATCTTGATTTCATTGGCCTAGTCTCTTCAAGGATGCTTGTAAGTTCGTCTTATCTTGTTATGAATGCCAAAGAATAGGTAATATCGGTAAGCGTCAAGAAATGCCTATGAATTATTCACTTGCTGTTGAAGCATTTGATTTTTGGGGATTTGATTACATGGGATATTTTCCTTCCTCTAATGGGTATACACATATTTTGGTTGCTGTTGATTATGTTACTAAATGGGTAGAATCTATTCCAACCAATAGTGCTGATCACAACACCTCTATTAAAATGCTTAAGGAAGTCCCTAGATATTTAATGACTGATGGTGGTTCACACTTTATTCATGGTTATTTCAGTAAAATGCTTGCCAAGTATGATGTTAACCATAGAATTGCATCACCTTATCATCGTCAGTCTAGTGGTCAAGTTGAACTTAGCAATAGAGAAATAAAATTAATTTTGCAAAAGATTGTTAATAGGTCCAGGAAGAATTGGTCTAAGAAATTAGATGATGCACTTTGGGCTTATAGAACAGCATATAAAAATCCTATGGGTATGTCTCCATATAAAATGGTTTAAGGAAAAGCTTGTCATTTGCCTCTTGAGTTAGAACATAAAGCATAATGGGTCGTCAAAGAGATCAATTATGATTCCAAACTTGCTGGTGAAAAGAGGTTATTTGATATTAGCTCATTAGATGAGTGGAGAACCCAAGCTTATGAAAATGCAAAATTATTCAAAGAAAAAGTAAAAAGATGGCATGACAAAAGAATCCAAAAGCGTGAGTTTAAAGTCGGCGAATATGTTCTTTTGTACAACTCTCGTTTCAGATTCTTTGCAGGAAAACACCTCTCAAAATGGGAAGGGCCCTATGTTATCGAGGAGGTTTACCCGTCTGGAGCCATCAAAATAAATAATTCTGAATGTACTAACCCGAAGGTTGTCAATGGGCAACGAATATAGCATTATATCTCAGGTACACCCATTAATATTGAAAGTAATGTTATCCAAACTTTGACACCGAAAGAACATAAAAAAGAGTCCTTCCGGAACACTCCAGAATCGTGAAAATAAGGAGGTACGTGATACGGTAAGTAAACGGACTCCGAAAAATCCGCAAAAATATTTTTTATCAGTTTTCGAATATTTAAAAAAATTGGAAATAAAGAAACTTCCAGGAAGCGTCCCCTGTTGGGAAGCGCGCCCAGGTGGGTTGTGCCCACCCGTGACACCTTCCGGACTCTGTTTTTCTACCGTATGCTTATCCTCCAAGAAACAAAATCTATATATACATCCCGAACCTGTTGATCACCGTATCACAGAGAAATCCTATGTTCTCTTTTCTTGCTGTTTTCTGCGCAGTTCTGAAAATATGTCGTCCCAAGACTCCGACGGAGAGAACTATGTCTCACATCTCACTGGTACTCGTCGGTCCTAAACAAACGATATTTAACCCCTTTCCGCGACGGCATTTGGAACCGTCGCTAAGTGAGTGTGGGCGATAGGGGGTTCCTTCCCACACGACGCAGAAACCGTCGGGGATATGTCCTCCTGGCACAAACGCTCGGCAAAATGAGGTCGTGTGCGACCGACGAGCGCTCAAATACGGAAATACGTACAGTAGAGCTACAAAAATACAATTATACAGGGGAAATTGTTTCCGGTCTCAAGTACATCCCACACAGTCAGTCCCCGCTAAACGTTTCCGTTCGTATGTACATCCCACACAGTCGCTCCAAGGAAAATGTATCTGTTCACAGGTACAACACACACAATATTTCCCGTTAAATTGTTTGCATTATTGAATGTATCACACACGGTCTGTAGAAGGGACTGTGTGGCAAAGGCTGTCCATCACACGTAGTTTTTATGTGGTAAATGTTTGCGCAAGGTGGCCTAACGCAAAAAGTTTTCAAGAGAAAGTCGTGTGTGATTGTTCATTGATCCAACACGGATTATTCCTAGAAACTGTGTTCGTTGCCTGAGGTCATCACCCACGGTATTTTTTCAATAACCGTTTGCAATATCAAAACCCAATTAGCAGGCTAATTGCCCTATTATTAATAATCCATTTATTAATCTAATTGTCATTCATATTAAGCACACAATATATTTCATTTCCATATTAAGCAGAATTTCATAATTGAAATACATCAGAGTACAACATGATATAGCTTCATTACTCAGCTACCCCATTACACAATTGCACCAACACCAAGTTCCACATGCAACATGTGGAACCTTTCGACGTTAGCATCATAGACGGTATATAGACAGATGCATCTCATCTGGAAAACTGCTGAAGCGAAAGGCGAATATTGAGCCTTCATTCATGTTGCAGGTCAATGCAACTTTAGGCCAGTGCCTGTGGATGATTGACTGTCTGTCCTTCGTCCTCTTCAGGAACACTTCAATATTGAACCGTGGGTGTTGTATGAAAACCTTCCTCACCTCCTGACCATAGAGGTGGTTTGAGAGGTAATCATCAGTGAACTGCTTTGGAAAGGCCTAAAAACAAGGATGTGCATAAATATCTTCTCTATATTGGAAATGGGGCAAAGGAATAAAAAAGGCAAGGTATAATAGTTAGTACCATCTTGTAGTGAATTGATGTCTTCTTCATTCTGCAGACAAAGATCTTGTTGTTTTCTGTCGCTAATTTCTTTATCCTAACAATCTTTCTGAGTTTCTTGATTTGATTGATATTCATGGACAACCCATTTCCCCATATGCAAAAAGGGTCAAACAGTGGGTCAAAACCTCTAACAGCAGGACCTACATGTGCAAGACCAAATTGTTAAAAACCAAAATATTAGAATGGTTCCTGCAATTACACAATAATGTGCTATTAGAGAACGGACCATGCACATGCTAACCTCGATTGTAAACCTCAGTGCTTCCCATTGTTTCCCTGCAACACATATATGGTAGTTAGTCATCAGGTTAAGTAAGGGTTCACATGCTATCAGTAAAATATGTTGTTGAAAAATAAGCACATTGCAGATTCATCAGATTAATTCAAGTCAAACGGTAAACCCATTATCCAAACCAAGCATGACTAAGAACTAGGAAATATAGCACTTGTATATGTTTCTCATGTACTAAGTGCAGCCAAATTTGATTTATTGCTCACATGCACAACAATACAAAATTCTACCCACGACAATTGGACATCACATTGCAGAATTGAACCAAGCAGTTAACTATACACCACAACAGATGAACCAAACATTAACTGAGCATCACATTGCACAATATAACATACTCCTAATAGAAGATCAGACAGTTGACCAAACAGTTACCTACAGCCAATTGTAGCAATTGTATTTGTTTCTCATGTATTTACTACAGCCAAATTCAATTTATTCCTCACATGGTATACAATAACAGAATGCACCCACGACTATTGAACATTGCATTGCAGAATTGAACCAAACAGTTAACTAAACACCACAACACAAATGAACCAAACGTTAACTGACACCAAATTGCACAATGGATAACCAAACCAAGCATGCTTGACAACTTGGAAATATAGCAATTGTATTCGTTTCTCATGTATTTTCTAAAGATAAATTCGATTTATTTCTCACATGGAAGATAATACAAAATTGCAGCCTGAAGAATTGAACATCACATTTGCAGAATTGAACCAAACAGTTAACTGAAGACGACAACTAATTAACAATACAGTTAATAAGTGAGCACCACACTGCACGACATATAGAACATATACACTAGAGCAACAGATTGCATGGTAAAATTAGATATCACAATTCACTTGAATTTGTGAAGGAAAGGCAGGAGCAGCACGCGCAACGGGTAAACCGAGCATGCTTAACCGGCGTAGCTAGCAAATGGCAAGGTGCTCCTTCAAGATCTGGGGGTTGGCACGAATGGCAGCCATCACGACCTCATCCCGCGTGCGGCCGTGATGTGCTTCTCCGCTGCCAAATGCTCCTTGAGATCCTAGCTATACTGCGTGCACCATGGCTTAGGGCGGCACTTATTTGGTGGAGGGGTCAGTGATTTGGGTCGAAGGTGTCGTGCTCGCGCCGACGGTCGGGGCATGTGGGATGTGGAAAGAGGAGGAGGATGGGGGTCGGGTGTGGATTACCTGCCTTGATAGACGAGGCCGAGCATCGTGAAGGAGGGTCGCCGATGAGGAGGCGACGCTACAAGCAAGGAGTGAAGGTTTCAACTTGGAAAGGAAGGCGCAAAGAGGGGAAATGTGGCTTTTGGTAAGGGGGAGGGGTGGGGAGGTAGATATTTCCAGGGAAGCCGAAAATTTGGAATGGCTTCAGCCAAAAAACTGGTTTGCAAAGTGTCATCAGACACAGTCCCTTATTCAGAACTGTGTACGATATGTGGACATCACAAACGATTCAGATAACTTCACCCGTGTGTGATGAGTTTGAACGTCAAAAGTTTTGGTTCGAATTTCCATGGTTACAGTGGTCATCCACGTCATTGCATAATTTGGGTACACAAAGGAGACTACAGCACACCCACACTTCTTAATCGAGCAAGTTCAGCAATTAAACAGAGCTAGCTGACCTAAACATTACTCTAACAAATTAAAGACCGGCGCTCTTAATTAAACAAAACAAAGAGTACTACTACGGCTGGTGCTCGTCGATCTCCGTCGCCGCCTCCATATCCAGCTCGCGCCTGACGGTCTCCTGGGGAAGGGGCTCCATGGCATCCATCGCACCATACTTGGCAAGCATCTCTCCATCCGCGTCCGCATCTCTTTGGAAAAGGCCGCCATGAGCTGGGCATGGGCGGACGCGATCTGGGCTTGGACGGGCTCCGTCGTCGCAAGGTATGCGGCGGAGGAACGGACGGCTGCTCGAACGCTCTTGGAGATTGCTAGCTCTTCGGCCGTGCGTTGCCGACCGTTGTTGGAGAAGCTTCGTTCGACTTGTGCGGTGACCGCCAGGAGGTGGGTGTGGGCAGCCTCGACATGGTCGTGGGCGGCCTCCATCAGGGTTAAGGCCACCGCTGCAGAACGGATAGCTGCTGTGTCGCTCTCGGAAGTTGCTAACCCCGAGGCAGATGTTGCTACCACCACCTGAGAAGCAACAGCGGCCGTTTGGGCTGCCTTTTCCACCCAGTCATAGATTGCGGCCGCGCTCATGCACCTTGTTAGCACGCGCATGGCGGCTGCGGCCGCGCACTCGCCGGAGTGGGCCACCGAAGTCGCCCTCACGACGCGGGTCCACGTGCCCATCTTTCGCCGGCGATGATTGAATAGTGAAATGATATTTGGGGAGCGAGCTGGTGTGCTTGAGACGCCGACTGTGGACTGTAGCCGATGCACCTTCTCGCGTAAGCCATAGGCGTACTATACACCAACGATGCTCCATGATATTTTGTGCTGCATCTCACACGGTTGGTGATAATAAAGTATGTGAGATCTACTTGTTTTTCATCTTGATATGAATTACATAATGGGGTCACAGCGGCAATGGATGGTGTTGGAATTGCTAGATCTTTTATCTGGAGTGAACATGCGACTATATGTGTGTCGTAAAATAACTGGAATTATTCAGGGTTCGTTTGAACATTTTATACATTAAATTGGTTTTCTAGCCATTTCAGGTGCACAATTCAAAATTAAACTACATGCACATGCTCCGGTACACCAACATGGGTTGTAAAATCATATATGTGTCCATGGGTTTATGCTTATCTTCCATGCAAGAAATGGGGACGAAATTCGAACACCACGGCACCGTGGCTCTCCGGCAAACGTCGACATACTTTCTTTTGTCATTCTAGTAAATCCAAAATTCATCCGAAATTCATGAAACTTGGCATGCTATCATGGAGCGGCATCAACATGCCATGGTAAAAATTCTGTCCCATTTGGGACAGGTTTGGGTATAAGCTTCTCATAACCCAGAGCTTCTCACAACAAGTGTGATGGTTTCGGTAGGGAACGTTTCACCTTTCCGGACGAAATGATATCCGTTACCTCTTCATGATTTCAATTTTTTTTCCTAGTGTCAACATAGAACAGCAGGAGTGTTGTGTCAATTTTTGGGATTTTTCGGGGTTCGCTTGGACATTTTTATACATTAACTGAGTTTTCTATGCATTCATCTGCATAATTCAAACTTGAACTACAGGCACGTGCTCTAATGCATATAAATTAGTTGAAAATTCAAATCCATGTCCTTGGTTGCCTACTTAGGTCCCATGCAAGAAATGGGAATGAATGTCAAACACCCTGCCACCGTCAGTCGGCCGCAAACATTGAGATACCTAGTCTATAAATTCTAGTAAATCAAAAACTCGTCTGAAATTCATGAAACTTCGCATGCTATCATGGAGCGGCATCAACATGCCGTGGTAAAATTTCTGGCCCATTTAGGGCAGGTTCAGGTATATGCTTCTCACAAACCAGAGATTCTCACAACAAGCATGGTGGTTTCGATAGGGAACGTCCCATCTTTGGGGACGAAACGATATCCATTGCCTCTTATTGCTTCCAAAAATTTTATCGTTTCAACATAGAACAACATGAGTGTTGTGTCAATTTTTGTGATTTTTCGGGGTTTGTTTGGACATTTTTATGCATTAACTGAGTTTTCAATGCATTTATGTGCATAATTCAAATTGGAACTACATGCACATGCTCCAGTGCATATAAATTGGTTGAAAAATCAAAACTGTGTCCTTGGGTGCATGCTTAGGTCCCATGCAAGAAATGGGAATGAATTTCAAACACCAGGGCACTGTTGATTGCCGGCAAAACATTGAGATGCCTGGTTTTTAAATTCTAGTAAATCCAAAACTCGTCTGAAATTCATGAAACTTGGCATGCTATCATGGAGCGGTGATAACCCACAAGTATAGGGGATCAAAACAGTTTTCGAGGGTACAATATTCAACCCAAATTTATTGATTCGACACAAGGGGAGCCAAAGAATATTCTAAAGTATTAGCAATTGAGTTGTCAATTCAACCACACCTGGATAACTTAGTATCTACAGCAAAGTGTTTAGTAGCAAAGTAATATGATAGTGGTGGTAACGGTAACAAAAGTAAAGGAAGTAAAATTAATATTTTTGGTATTTTGTAGTGATTGTAACAGTAGCAGCGGCAAAGTAAATAAGCGTAAACCAGTATATAGAAAACTCGTAGGCATTGGACCGGTGATGGATAATTATGCCAGATGCGGTTCATCATGTAACAGTCATAACATAGGGTGACATAGAACTAGCTCCAATTCATCAATGTAATGTAGGCATGTATTCCGAATATAGTCATACGTGCTTATGGAAAAGAACTTGCATGACATCTTTTGTCCTACCCTCCGTGGCAGCGGGTCCTAATGGAAACTAAGGATATTAAGGCCTCCTTTTAATAGAGAACCGGAACAAAGCATTAGCACATAGTGAATACATGAACTCCTCAAACTATGGTCATCACCGGGAGTGGTCCCGATTATTGTCACGTCGGGGTTGCCGGGTCATAACACATAGTAGGTGACTATAGACTTGCAAGATAGGATCAAGAACTCACATATATTCATGAAAACATAATAGGTTCAGATCTGAAATCATGGCACTCGGGCCCTAGTGACAAGCATTAAGCATAGAAAAGTCATAGCAACATCAATCTCAGAACATAGTGGATACTAGGGATCAAACCCTAACAAAACTAACTCGATTACATGATAGATCTCATCCAACCCATCACCGTCCAGCAAGCCTACGATGGAATTACTCGCGCACGGCGGTGAGCATCATGAAATTGGTGATGGAGGATGGTTGATGATGACGACGGCGAAGATTCCCGAGAGGTTTTATGGCTTTGCGGCGGCTCCGTATTGTAAAACGCGATGATTTCTTCTCCTTTATTTTTTTCTCCCCGAAAGCAAATATATAGAGTTGGAGTTGGCGTCGGAAGGTCTCCAGGGGGCCCACGAGGTAGAGGGGCGCGCCCTGGGGGGGGGGGGGCGCCGCCACCCTCGTGGACAGGGTGTGGGCCCCCTGGTCTTCATCTTTTGCTAGGATTTTTTATCATTTTTATAAGATATTCCGAGGAGTTTCAGGTCATTCTGAGAACTTTTGTTTTTTGCACATAAAACAACATCATGGCAATTCTGCTGAAAACAGCGTCAGTCCGTGTTAGTTCCATTCAAATCATACAAGTTAGAGTCCAAAACAAGGGCAAAAGTGATTGGAAAAGTAGATACGACAGAGACGTATCAACTCCCCCAAGCTTACACCATTGCTTGTCCTCAAGCAATTCAGTTGACAAACTGAAAGTGATAAAGAAAAACTTTTACAAACTCTGTTTGCTCTTGTTGTTGTAAATATATCAAGCCAGCATTCAACTTTTCAGCAAGTATCATGACTAACCACATTTGCAATAATTCTCAAGTCTCATATTTACTCATATCAATAGCATAATCAACTAGCGAGCCATAATAATAGATCTCGGATGACAACACTTTCTCAAAACAATCATAATATGATATAACAGGATGGTATCTCGCTAGCCCTTTCTGAGACCGCAAAAAATAAATGCAGAGCACCTTCAAAAATCAAGGACTGACTAGACATTGTAATTCATGGTAAAATAGATCCAATCATAGTCACACCCAATATAGATTAACAGTAATGAATGCAAATGACAGCTGTGCTCTCCAGCTAGTGCTTTTTAATAAGAGGGTGATGACTCAACATAAAAGTAAATAGATAGGCCCTTCGCAGAGGGAAGCAGAGATTTGTAGAGGTGCCAGAGCTCGGTTTTGAAATAGAGATAAATAATATTTTGAGCGGCATACTTTCATTGTCAACATAACAACTAAGAGATGGCGATATCTTCCATGTCACACACATTATAGGCGGTTCCCAAACAGAATGGTAAAGTTTATACTCCCCTCCACCAACAAGCATCAACCCATGACATGTTCAAAACAACGAGTATCTCCAACTAACATCAGGTCCCAGGGGGAGTTTTGTTTGCAATTATTTTTATTTAGTTCGCATAAAGCATGGGACTGGGCATCCCGGTGACCAGCCATTTTCTCGTGAATGAGGAGCGGAGTCCACTCCTCTTGAGAATAACCCGCCTAACATGGAAGATAAGGGCAGCCTTGGTTGATACATGAGATATTCGAGCATACAAAACAGAATGTTTATTTGAAGGTTTAGAGTTTGGCACATACAAATTTACTTGGAACGGCAGGTAGATACCGCATATAGGAAGATATAGTGGACTCATATGGAATAACTTTGGGGTTTAAGGGATTGGATGCACAAGCAGTATTCCCGCTTAGTACAGGTGAAGGCTAGCAAAAGACTGGGAAGCGACCAACTGGAGAGTGACAACAGCCATGTACATGCATTAAAATTAATAAACATTGGATGCAAGCATGAGTGGGATATAATCCACCATGAACATAAATATTGTGAAGGCTATGTTGATTCGTTTCAACTACATGCGTGAACATGTGCCAAGTCAAGTCACTAAAATCATTCAAAGGAGGATACCGCCCCACTATACCACATCATAACCATCTTAATAGCATGTTGGCACGCAAGGTAAACCATTATAACTTATAGCTAATCAAGCATGGCACAAGCAACTATGATCTCTAATTGTCATTGCAAACATGTTTATTCATAACAAGCTGAATCAAGAACGATTAACTCATCATATTTACAAAAACAAGAGAGTTCGAGTTCATACCAGCTTTTCTCATCTCAGTCAGTCCATCATATATCATCAGAATTGCCTTTCACTTGCATGACCGGACGATGTGAATAATAATAAGAGTGCACGTGCATCGGACTAAGCTGGAATCTGCGAGCATTCAATAAACAGGAGAAGACAAAGCAATATGGGCTCTGGGTTAAATCAACAATAATGCATATAAGAGCCACCTCAACAATTTAATCATGGTCTTCTCCTAACGACCCCCAAAGAAAAGAAAAGAAATAAAAACTATTTACATGAGAAAGCTCCCAACAAGCAAAAGAAGAACGGGAAATATTTTTGGGTTTTCTTTCTAACTACTACTACAGCATGAAAGTAAACTATTACTAATTTTTTTGGTTTTTCTTAAGGTTTATCAAACACACAAGAAGAAAGCAGGAAAAAGAAAATAAACTAGCATGGATATTACAGTGAAAGAGTATGAGCACCGACATCTAGCAATGAGTGTGTGTGAACATAAATGTAATGTCGGTGAGAAATACGTACACCCCCAAGCTTAGGCGTTTGGCCTAAGTTGGTTTATTGCTAGGGATAGCCTGGCGGATACCCGTAGGTGTACCTGCGGTTGTACTGCGACGAAGAATAGTTGGGGTTGTATTGTGATGCAGAGGCTATTGCCTCCTGAGCTGCAGCGTGGAGTCGGGCTGCCTCTGCTCTTCGCTCGTACTCATCTGCCTCCTCTCTGGTGATAGTATATCTTCCGTTTGCCTGGTAGTCAAAGAAGGCAGGAGCAGGGAGAGTAATACGGACAACATGTTGTTTGTTAAAGATTAGTCGATACTGGAGAGGTGATTTAGTCCTCTCGACAAACTGGTGGGAAACCATAGAATCAAAATCTAAATAAGTAGGAGGCAACTCCATGTCTCCTTCAAGAACGTCTATCTCAAGAAAATTAGCTAAGCGAGTTGCATAAATTCCTCCAAAGAAATCTCCATTATATCTATTATGATGCAACCTACGTGCTACAATGGCTCCCATATGATAAGATTGGTCTCCTAACACCGCACTCCTGAGAATGCTAAGGTCAGGGACACACATGTGACATGCTTCATCCTTAGCATTTATGCATCTACCTATGAAGAGAGCAAAATAATGTATAGCAGGAAAGTGAATGCTCCCTATGGTAGCTTGCATTATATCTCTAGATTCCCCTACAGTTATACTAGCAAGAAAGTTTCTAAATTCAGATTTAGGGGGATCCCTAACACTACCCCATTGTGGAAGTTTGCAAGCAAAAGTGAAATCCTCTAAGTCCTTGGTATAAGATTTGTCATAAAGATCAAACATGACTGAAGGAGAATTACGCGAAGATGAAAACTCAAACCTCCTCACAAATGAGCTTGTGAGATCATAATACTAGGGGCATTTGTCTGCCTCAAAGTCCTCAAGACTGGCATTATGCCAATATGCGTTAAATTTTTCTTTAATTCCTGCACGGTCCATTAAATTTTCCGACGGCCATTCACAAGGCCGCACTAGAGCGTCTCTTGGTGGTTCCTCGTCAGCATCACGCATAGCAAGCCTGGGTCCTTGCTTCTTAGAAGAACCACCTTGGAACATCTTCCTAAGCATATTGCTTTTCTCTGGAAAAATTCTGAAATTTTTAGTAACTTCAAACAAAAGTGAACAAAGCTCAACAAAATTGATAACAACTACTCCTACAAGTGCCTAGAGCCTATATCAAGCATTAGAACTACTTGGAGCCATATAAATTTGACATGCAAGCTCAAGAACATGGTCACCTATGCAGCACAAATTTGCAATGAATAAAGCACTAGAACAAAAACTAATTGGACCAATGGAGGAGTCACATACCAAGGAACAATCTCCCCAAGCAGTTTTGTGAGAGGTGCTTTGAGCAAGGAGATCGAAAATTACAGCAAAGAGGGCTAGAACTCGTGCTTGAGCTGGTTTTTCGTGTTTGTGGGAGGAAGAAGAATAGGATGGGTGCAGGAATAAGTGGAGGAGGGCCACCATGGGCCCACGAGGCAGGGGGGCGCACCCTCCACCCTCGTGGCTAGGTGGCAGCTCCCCCCGCGGTGATTTTTGCACCATAAATCCTCAAATATTCCCGAAAAAATCATACTAATTTGGCATGGCATTCTGAGGACTTTTATTTTCGGGGTATTTTTATATTGCACGGATAAAGCAGGAAACAGACAGAAAAATATTATTTTTAATTTATTTCAACTAAATAACACAAAGTATAAAGAGGGTACAGAAGGTTGTGCTCCTAGTTTCATCCATCTCATGCTCATCAAAAGGAATCCACTAACAAGGTTGATCGGGTCTTGTTAACAAACTCATTCCGATTAACATGGAACCGGAGAAATTTCGAATAACACTAAGTTACCTCAACGGGGATATGCACATCCCCAATAATAAGAATATCATATTTCTTCTTGACAGTAGGAAGAGGAAATTCAAAACCTCCAAATATAATCGATGGAATTTTTCCAATAGAGTTGATACTATGAACTTGAGGTTGTTTCCTCGGGAAGTGTACCGTATGCTCATTAGCATTAACATGAAAAGTGACATTCCTTTGTTGCAATCAATAACAGCCCCTACAGTATTAAGAAAAGGTCTACCAAGAATAATAGACATACTATCATCCTCGGGAATATCAAGAATAAGAAAGTCCGTTAAAATAGTAACGTTTGCAACCACAACAGGCACATCCTCACAAATACCGACAGGTATAGCAGTTGATTTATCAGCCATTTGCAAAGATATTTCAGTAGGTATCAGCTTATTCAAATCAAGTCTACGATATAAACAAAGAGGCATAACACTAACACCGCCTCCAAGATCACATAAAGCGGTTTTAACATAATTTATTTTAATGGAGCATGGTATAGTAGGCACTCCTGGATCTCCAAGTTCCTTTGGTATTCCACCCTTAAAAGTATAATTAGCAAGCATGGTGGAAATTTCAGCTTTCGGTATCTTTCTTTTATTAGTAATGATATCCTTCATATACTTAGCATAAGGATTAGTTTTGAGCATATCAGTCAATCGCATACGCAAAAAGATAGGTCTAATCATTTCAGCAAAGCGCTCAAAATCCTCATCATCCTTTTCTTGGATGGTTTGGGAGGAAGTGGCATGGATTTCTGAACCCATGGTTCTCTTTCTTTACCATGTTTCCTAGCAACAAAGTCTCTCTTATCATAACGTTGATTCTTTGATTGTGGGTTATCAAGATCAACAACAGGTTCAATTTCTACATCATTGTCATTACTAGGTTGAGCATCATCATGAACATCATCATTAACATTTTCACTAGGTTCATGTTCATTACCAGATTGTGTTTCAGCATCAGACATAGATATATCATTTGGATTATCATGTGTTTCAGCAATAGGTTCACTAGAAGTTTGCAAAGTCCTATCATTTTTTTTCTTCCTTTTAGAAGAATTAGGTGCATCAATATTATTTCTCTGAGAATCTTGCTCAATTCTCTTAGGGTAGCCTTCAGGATACAAAGGTTCCTGAGTCATTCTACCAGTTCTATTAGCCACTCTAACAGCATAATCATTTTTCTTACTATTCATTTCATCGAACAATTATTTTTGAGCCTTAAGTACTTGTTCTACTTGAGTGGTAACCATAGAAGCATGTTTGCTAACAAGCTTAAGTTCACCTCTAATATTAGCCATATAATCACCCAAGTGTTTAATCATATCGGAATCATATTTCAATTGTCTACCAAAATAAGCATTGAAGTTTTCTTGTTTGACAATAAAATTATCGAACTCATCAAGGCATTGTCTAGCAGACTTATAATGAGGAATATCACCTTCATCAAATCTATAGAGAGAATTTACCTTTACTACCTGTGTCGGGTTATCGGGATCAGGAGATTCTTCAATAAATAAAGGATTAAGATCATATGTTTCTTCAACAGGCGGTAAATTAAGACCATATATTTCTTCAATAGGAGGTAAATTCTTAATATCTTCAGCTTTAATACCTTTTTCTTTCATAGATTTCTTTGCCTCTTGCATATCTTCGGGATTGAGAAATAGAACACCTCTCTTCTTTGGAGTTGGTTTAGGAATAGGCTCATTAATTGGAGTAGGAATTGGCTCAGGAGCTGGCTCAGGAGGTGCCCAATTATTTTCATTTGTCAACATATTATTCAATAGAATTTCAGCTTCATCCGGTGTTCTTTCCCTGAAAAGAGAACCCGCACAACTATCCAGGTAATCTCTGGAAGCATCGGTTAGTCCATTATAAAATATATCAAGTATTTCATTTTTCTTAAGAGGATGATCAGGTAAAGCATTAAGTAACTTGAGAAGCCTCCCCCAAGCTTGTGGGAGACTCTCTTCTTTAATTTGCACAAAGTTGTATATTTCCTTTAAAGGAGCTTGTTTCTTATGAGCAGGGAAATATTTAGCAGAGAAGTAACAAATCATATCCTGGGGACTACGCACACAACCAGGATCAAGAGAATTAAACCATATCTTAGCATCACCCTTTAATGAGAACGGAAATATTTTAAGTATATAAAAGTAGCGAGATCTCTCATCATTAGTGAACAGGGTGGCTATATCATTTAATTTAGTGAGATGTGCCACAACAGTTTCAGATTCATAACCATGGAAAGGATCAGATTCAACCAAAGTAATTATATCAGGATCAACAGAGAATTCATAATCCTTATCGGGAACACAAATAGGTGAAGTAGCAAAAGCAGGATCAGGCCTCATTTTATCTCTAAGTGATTCTTTGTTCCATTTAGCTGTTAACCTTCTAAGCTCATCGTTATCGTTGCAAGCTAAAATAGTAGCAGAAGCCTCTTTATCAAAAATATAACCTTCAGGAATAACAGGCCTATCCTCATCATCATTTTCATCAATATTATCAGATTCAATAATTTCTTTCTCTCTAGCCCTAGCAATTTGTTCATCAAGAAATTCACTAAGGGGCACAGTAGTATCAAGCATAGAAGTAGTTTCATCATAAGTATCATGCATAGGAGAAGTGGCATCATCAATAACATGCGACATATCAGAACAAATAGCAGAAGCAGGTTTAGGTTTCGCAAGCTTACTCATAACAAAAGGTGAATCAAGTGCAGAGCTAGATGGCAGTTCCTTACCTCCCCTCGTAGTTGAGGGATAAATTTTTGTTTTCTCATCTTTTAAGTTCTTCATAGTGTCCAGCAGATATAAATCCCAAGTGACTCAAAGAATAGAGCTATGCTCCCCGGCAACGGCGCCAGAAAAAGGTCTTGATAACCCACAAGTATAGGGGATCGCAACAGTTTTCGAGGGTAGAGTATTCAACCCAAATTTATTGATTCGACACAAGGGGAGCCAAAGAATATTCTCAAGTATTAGCAGTTGAGTTGTCAATTCAACCACACCTGGATAACTTAGTATCTGCAGCAAAGTGTTTAGTAGCAAAGTAATATGATAGTGGTGGTAACGGTAACAAAAGTAAAGGAAGCAAAAATAATATTTTTGGTATTTTGTAGTGATTGTAACAGTAGCAGCGGGAAAGTAAACAAGCGTAAACCAGTATATAGAAAGCTCGTAGGCATTGGACCGGTGATGGATAATTCTGCCGGATGCGGTTCATCATGTAACAGTCATAACATAGAGTGACATAGAACTAGCTCCAATTCATCAATCTAATGTAGGCATGTATTCCGAATATAGTCATACGACCCCTTCTATGCGAAGATGAAGAAAGAGAGTAATAAGGACAAGAACGCCTGGCACAGTGTGTGGCATGAGAGACTAGATAAACAACATGTCAAGTACGCGGCCATGGACGCGTACACAAGCTACGAGATGTACAGGCGGATCGTTGACATGAGGAACTGTCTTCTTCCTGACCCAGACGAGGGATCGGGCCACATAGCAGTGGCCTGAGCGTCACAATAAGTAGATGACTAGACGATCGTTTCTCCTACTTTAGAATGCATGCAATTGTTTATTGAGGTGTGTGCTAATGATCTGTATAGTCACTTATGCAATTGGATGTTTATTTCAGTTATATATATATATATATATATATATATATATATATATATATATATATATATATATATATATATATATATATATATACACATGTTATTCTACTGTAGACAGAGCAATTCAGACGGCTTATTAGCAGCAATCGTCTGTGTTATTATTGGTCTTCGCACACATTTCTGATTACGGACCTGTTTGCCGCGTATCACACACATCTTGTTCAGTTGAACCATTTCCATTGTGTTGCCTAATCACACACAGTTCATTCTAGTGAACTGTATGCTGTATATTGCACACGCCTTCATCTAGCTGCCCATTTCTTTTGTCCTAAACAGTTAATTGAGTTGAACCGTATGCTCTGCATTGCACACGCAACTAAATTTTGAGCCGTGTTTGATGCATCTGTCATTGCAAACGTTTTTCACCTTTTTTGATGGGTTTTTTACACCACCGTTTGTGATTATGGCATCGCACACAGTTTTGTCAAAGGGTCTTTGATCGTAATGTCGCATTTGGACCATCCTGCAGTAGTGTCTCATTGCTGACCCAAAGACCTATGGGGACCTATCCCCTTATGGTCGAACTACAGATGACAAAGAGGATGCTCACTTGATGAAGATCGATGATTCAAGCTCGGAGGAGGAGGATGTCCCTCTACCTCAACTAGGGGATATGCAGGTGGAATTCAACAGGTCGAAGAGAGCTAACCGGTCTAAGAACCAATCTATTCCTTTTCATTTTAGGCGGAAAAGCAAAGGGGATTTATGTGACAAGATCTTGAAGCTGGAGTTGGGAGTCGATGATTTAAAGGAGGAAATTGCTCTGCTCAACTATAATATGAAAAAGTTGAAGGCACAATTGTCATCATCACCATCATCTTCTTCACCACCAAAAGAGAACTGAGTATCGGGTATGGGCACTCCCCTTGGTTTCCGCCAAGCTTGGGGGAGGTGCCCCGGTATCGTATCATCCCAGTATCTTTTTTCCTTTACCTATTTTAGTTCGATCCTTTGCTTTAGATGAATAAAAGTTTAGTTCAATCCTTTCTTCTTTGAGAGTTTGCTTAGTGATCCATCCTTGCAATCATGTGCAAGTTATATAATAAAGTTTAGTTTGAGTTTTTACTTTCTTTACTTTCATGTTGCAAATAAAAGAAAAGAAATTAAGAAAGAAAAAGAGAAAGGAAATAAATAAATAAAATATCATATACTAATCCTATGGTGGGTGATGACACCACATAAGAAAAAGTATAAGTAGAAAATTTTATTAGAGATTGACAAACATAGCATTAGTCAATGATGCAACTCATGAAAGAATTAATAAGGGAAGAGAAGATTCACATATAAATATACTATCCTAGAAATATATTGTGATCGTGAGCCCTCATCAAAATATTATATGCCAAAATTGTTGACGTTGGACAAGGAAGACAACTTAATGATTTATGTTTGTTTATATTCACATAGAAGTCATATTGTCATAGATCCTTCAACATGTGGTGCTTGCCCCCTATCTTTTCTAGCCAAAGATTCTGCACTAAGTAGAGATACTACTTGTGCATCCAAAAGCCCTTAAACCCAAATCTTATTTTCAAGTGTACACCATACCTACCTAGGGATTGCGAAAGATCCCTCAACTAAGTTGTCATCGGTGCAAAAAGGCAATAAAAATTGCTTCTAAACGTGCGAGATCATTTAGTGTAAGAGAAAATTGCATTCCACGAACTTGTGATGGTGAAGAATAAAAGTGACAGACTGCATAATAAAGGTCGCTATGTCAGTGTTAAAAAGTAGGGGTCCTTTTTGTACCCCTTTACTTGTGCGCGGGCAGTCGCAGCCACACGCCTGCGGCCGCGCTTGGCGGGATAGAAGAGGAAGCAAAGACACAAGACTACTAGAGCAACGCCAAGACAGAGGCGCGAGGAGTAGTGAGCTCTCCCCGGCAGGAGCCTTGCCGGGGCAGCTTACGAAGCCCCGACAAGGGCCTTGTCGGGGCAACTTGCCCAACACCAGCAGAGCCGCCACCCTTGAGCCTAAGAGTTCCGACACCATCGACAACATTGGAACCAAGGCTCGGGAGGCGCCTGCATGGTGGCATGCAGATCTTTGTGAAGACCAAGGACATACAATACTATATGAAAACCAGAAGACGGAGACCCCCGGCAAGACCCTTGCCGGGGACACCTGCGGGACCCCGGCAAGGCCCTTGCCGGGGACACCAGCGAGAACCCGGCAAGGCCTTTGCCGGGGCCCCGGCAAGACCCTTGCCGGGGACATCTGCGGGGCCGCATCCAGGCCCACACCTGCCAAGGCTCCACCGCCGTTCCAACACAGCAGTCAGCCCGCCAACAAGGCAGACACCTGCGTGGCGACGTGCAGCTTCCAGGCCAACTCAGCAAGCACCTGCGTGGTGGCACCTGCCACCGCACCAACTCAGCAGCCAGCCAGCTAGCGTGGCGTTGCACGCCTAGTCAGCCTGGACGCGCGTCGGAGCAAGGCGAAGCAGCGGCGAACGGGACGCGTTTCCTTACCGTCCCCGATAAAGTGAGAGGGCACGTCGGCAGCGCATTAAATGCGTTTGTCCTACGGTGCCAAGTGATAGACTTGTATACAGTACAAACTTTCCACCTCCTGTGTGCCACTGTGGCGACCCCTTTGGCTATAAAAGGAGGCCCGAGGCATACTGGGAGAGGATTCAGACCTTTTGGACCCTGCACGCTTTGTAGCTAGTCCAAGAACACCAGATAAACACAAACCAGTAGGAGTAGGTATTACACATCACACGCGGCCCGAACCTGGATAAACTCCCCGTGTTGATCTTCTAAACCCACTCTTTCCACTGCCCCGCGCCCTCCAACCATAGAAGGGATTCCCCGTGATCCCATAGGTGTCGTTTCCACCGACATCTTTGGCGCGCCAGGTACGGGGCGCGAGCTGTGAAAATCCGGTTTTGGAGTCAGCTCATCGGTTTCCTCGTCATGATGGCTCGAGAGAGGAAGGCGACGGTGATTAGCCATGCTCTGGTGCCATCGGCTAGGCGGAGCGGTGTTGTCCGCAGCTGCAACAACCATCTGCGTGGCGACCGAAAAGCTAAGTCACGCAAAACTTTTAGCAATTCCTTTTAATATAAGGTTATTCACCTTAAAAGGTCTCGCTCTTTGTATGGAAAACCTGTACGCAATGGGGCCCTTCTGCTATTGGCAACACCCTTGTTCTATTTCGAGTCCGCTCAACAGTTCGAACGGCCGCACTGAGAACGGCAAGGTGACCAGCCCGCTATTAGCGACGTTCTTGTTCTGTTTCGAGTCTGCTCAACAGTTCAAGCGGCCGCGCTGAGAGCGGCAAGGTGGTTTGTCCGGCTGCAAGCAGCCCCCGGGCAGGCTGCTAAGGATCCATCCTCAGAGCGCCATAGCATGGTTTACGGGCCGGCAAAGCTATCCCACTGGGCGTAGGGTGTATACATACAAATAAAGATCAACACATGAAGATAGCATGTTTCATCTTAAAGTACTGCAGCATTATATTACATCAATTGTTGCTGCAGTTCTAACTTAATATAAAACTGTCTTGGTCATGAACCCGCATCGACGATGAGAAATGGGGTGACTAGTACCGGCGCTGGCCCTCCACCCTCTGGACTCCGTCAACGCAGCTGATGATGGGCTCGATACGCTCCTTGAGCGCCGTGCTACCTCTTGAGCACTTCGTTGGATTTCCTTGAAGAGGAAAGGATGATGCAGCAAAGTAGCGTAAGTATTTCCCTCAGTTTTTGAGAACCAAGGTATCAATCCAGTAGGAGGCTACGCGCGAGTCCCTCGTACCTGCACAAAACAAATAACTCCTCGCAACCAACGTGATAAGGGTTTGTCAATCCCTTCACGGTCACTTATGAGAGTGAGATCTGATAGATATGATAGGATAATATTTTTGGTATTTTTGTGATAAAGATGCAAAGTAAAATAAAAGCAAAGTAAAAAAGCAAAGGCAATAAATAAAGTGATGGAAGATTAATATGATGGAGATAGACCCGGGGGCCATAGGTTTCACTAGTGGCTTCTCTCAAGAGCATAAATATTTTACGGTGGGTGAACAAATTACTGTTGAGCAATTGACAGAATTGAGCATAGTTATGAGAATATCTAGGTATGATCATGTATATAGGCATCACGTCCGAGACAAGTAGACCGACTCCTGCCTGCATCTACTACTATTACTCCACTCATCGACCGCTATCCAGCATGCATCTAGAGTATTAAGTTCAAGAAAACAGAGTAACGCCTTAAGCAAGATGACATGATGTAGATGGATAAATTCATGCAATATGATAAAAACCCCATCTTGTTATCCTCGATGGCAACAATACAATACGTGCCTTGCTGCCCCTACCGTCACTAGGAAAGGACACCGCAAGATTGAACCCAAAGCTAAGCACTTCTCCCATTGCAAGAAAAACCAATCTAGTAGGCCAAACCAAACTGATAATTCGAAGAGACTTGCAAAGACAACCAATCATACATAAAAGAATTCAGAGAAGATTCATATATTGTTCATGGATAATCTTGATCATAAACCCACAATTCATCGGTCTCAACAAACACACCACAAAAATAAGATTACATCGAATAGATCTCCACAAGAGAGGGGGAGAACATTGTATTGAGATCCAAAAAGAGAGAGGAAGCCATCTGGCTAATAACTGTGGACCCGAAGGTCTGAGGTAAACTACTCAAACTTCATCGGAGGGGCTATGGTGATGATGTAGAAGCCCTCCGTGGTGGATGCCCCCTCCGGCGGAGCTCCGAAACAGGCCCCAAGATGGGATCTCGTGGGTACAGAAGGTTACGGCAGTGGAATTAGGTTTTTGGCTCCGTATCTGATCGTTTGGAGGTACGTAGGTATATATAGGAGGAAGAAGTATGTCGATGGAGCAGTAGGGGGCCCACGAGGGTGGAGGGCGCACCCTGGGGGGTTGGGCGCGCCCCCTACCTCGTGCCCTCCTTGAAGCTTCCTTGACTTAGGGTCCAAGTCTCCTGGATCACGTTCGGTGAGAAAATCACATTCCCGAAGGTTTCATTCCGTTTGGACTCCGTTTGATATTCCTTTTCTGCAAAACTCTGAAATAGGCAAAAAACAACAATTCTGGGCTGGGCCTCCGGTTAATAGGTTAGTCCCAAAAATAATATAAAAGTAGATAATAAAGCCCAATATTGTCCAAAACAGTAGATTATATAGCATGGAGCAATCAAAAATTATAGATACGTTGGAGACGTATCAGGGATCCCCAAGCTTAATTCCTGCTCGTCCTCGAGTAGGTAAATGATAAAAACAAAATTTTTGATGCGGAGTGCTACTTGGCATAATTTCAATGTAATTCTTCTTAATTGTGGTATGAATATTCAGATCCGAAAGATTCAAGACAAAAGTTCATATTGACATAAAAATAATAATACTTCAAGCATACTAACTAAGCAATTATGTCTTTTCAAAATAACATGGCCAAAGAAAGTTCATCCCTACAAAATCATATAGTTTAGTCATGCTCCATTTTCGTCACACAAGAATGCTCTCATCATGCACAACCCCCATGAGAAGCCAAGCAATTGTTTCATACTTTAGTAATCTCAAACTTATAAACTTTCACGCAATATATGAGCGCGAGCCATGGACATAGCACTATGGGTGGAATAGAATATGATGATGGGGGTTATGTGGAGAAGACAAAAAAGTAGAAGGTCTCACATCAACGAGGCTAATCAACGGGCTATGGAGATGCCCATCGATTGATGTTAATGCAAGGAGTAGGGATTGCCATGCAATGGATGCACTAGAGCTATAAATGTATGAAAGCTCAACAAAAGAAAACTAAGTGGGTGTGCATCTAACTTGCTTGCTCATGAAGACCTAGGGCACTTGAGGAGGCCCATTGTTGGAATATACAAGCCAAGTTCTATAATGAAAAATTCCCACTAGTATATGAAAGTGGTAAAACAAGAGACTCTCTATCATGAATATTATGGTGCTACTTTGAAGCACAAGTGTGGCAAAGGATAGTAGCATTGTCCCTTCTCTCTTTTTCTCTCATCATTTTTTTGGGCCTTCTCTTTTTTTTTATGGCCTTTCTCTCTTTTTTTTATTCCTCACTTGGGACAATGCTCTATAAAATGATGATCATCACACTTCTATTTATTTGCAACTCAATGATTACAACTCGATACTAGAACAAAGTATGACTCTATATGAATGCCTCCGGCAGTGTACCGGGATATGCAATGAACCAAGAGTGACATGTATGAAAGAATTATGAACGGTGGCTTTGCCACAAATACTATGTCAACTACATGATGATGCTAGCAATATGACAATGATGAGTATGTCATGATGAACGGAATGGTGGAAAGTTGCATGGCAATATATCTCGGAATGGCTATGGAAATGCCATAATAGGTAGGTATGGTGGCTGTTTTGAGGAAGATATAAGGAGGTATATGTGTGAAAGAGTGTATCATATCACGGGGTTTGGATGCACCGACAAAGTTTGCACCAACTCTCAATGTGAGAAAGGGCAATGCACGGTACTGAAGAGGCTAGCAATGATGGAAGGGTGAGAGTGCGTATAATCCATGGACTCAACATTAGTCATAAAGAACTCACATACTTATTGCAAAAATCTACAAGTCATCAAAAACCAAAGCACTACGCGCATGCTCCTAGGGGGATAGATTGGTAGGGAAAGACCATCGCTCGTCCCCGACCGCCACTCACAAGGAGGACAATCAAAGAACACCTCATGTTTCAAATTTGTTACATAACGTTACCATACGTGCATGCTAAGGGACTTGAAAACTTCAACACAAGCATTTCTCAAATTTACAACTACTCAACTAGCACGACTTTGATATTATTACCTCCATATCTCAAAACAATCATCAAGCATCAAACTTCTCTTAGTATTCAACACACTCATAAGAAAGCTTTTATTATTTTTGTATACCTAGCATATTAAGATTTATTTGAGCAATTTACCATGCTATTTAAGACTCTCAAAATAATCTAAGTGAAGCATGACAGATCAATAGTTTCTTTAAAACAAATCCACCACCGTGCTCTAAAAGATATAAGTGAAGTACTAGAGCAAAACTATATAACTCAAAGGATATAAGTGAAGCACAAAGAGTATTCTAATATTTTCCAAACCATGTTTGGCTCTCTCAAAATGTGTGTACAGCAAGGATGATTGTGGTAAACTAAAAAAGCAAAGTCTCAAATCATACAAGACGCTCCAAGCAAAACACATATCATGTGGTGAATAAAAATATAGCTCCAAGTAAAGTTACCGATGGAAGTAGATTTAAAGAGGGATGCCTTCCGGGGCATCCCCAAGCTTGGCTTTTTGGTGTCCTTAGATTATCTTGGGGGTGCCATGGGCATCCCCAAGCTTAGGCTCTTGCCACTCCTTGTTCCATAATCCATCAAAATATTTCACCCAAAACTTGAAAACTTCACAACACAAAACTCAACAGAAATCTCGTGAGCTCCGTTAGCGAAAGAAAACAAAAGACCACTTCAAGGTACTGTAATAAACTCATTCTTTATTTATATTGGTGTTAAGCCTACTGTATTCCAACTTCTCTATGGTTTATAAACTATTTTACTAGCCATAGATTCATCAAAATAAGCAAACGACACACGAAAAACAGAATCTGTCAAAAACAGAACAGTCTGTAGTAATCTGTAACTAACGCAAACTTATGGAACTCCAAAAAATCAGCCAAAATAGTAAGACCTAGGAAATTTGTTTATTGATCAGAAGCAATTAGAATCAGTATTTTATCACGTTCTTGTGATTTTTAACAATTATTTTCGCGAACAGAAAGTTTCTGGAAATTACAGCAAGATCAAATAACTATCATCCAAGAAGATCCTATAGGTTTAACTTGGCACAAACACTAATTAAAACATAAAAACACATCTAACCATAGGCTAGATCTAATATTTATTCCTAAATAGAAGCAAAAAGCAAAAAAAAACTAAAAATAAAATTGGGTTGCCTCCCAACAAGCGCTATCGTTTAACGCCCCTAGCTAGGCATAAACGCAAGGATAGATCTAGGTATTGCCATCTTTGGTAAGCAATCCATAAGTGGCTCTCATAATAGATTCATGTGGTAACTTTATTTTCTTTCTAGGTAAGTGTTCCATCCTTTATTTAATAGAAATTGGAATCTAATATTCCCTTCCTTCATATCAATAATTGCACCAATCGTTCTAAGGAAAGGTCTACCAAGAATAATAGGACAAGAAGGATCGCAATCTATATCAAGAACCATAAAATCTATGGGCACATAATTCCTATTTGCAATAGTAAGAACATTATTAATTCTTCCCATAGGTTTCTTAATGGTGGAATCCTCAAGGTGCAAGTTTAGAGAGCAATCATCAAAATCGCGGAAATCTAGCAAATCGCACAAAGTTTTGGGAATAGTGGAAACACTAGCACCCAAATCACATAAAGCATAAAATTCATGATCCTTAATCTTAATTTTAATAGTTGGTTCCCACTCATCATAAAGTTTTCTAGGAATAGAAACTTCCAACTCAAGCTTTTCTTCATAAGATTGCATCAAGGCATCAACGATATGTTTAGTAAACGCTTTATTTTGACTATAAGCATGAGGAGAATTTAGCACGGATTGCAACAAGGAAATACAATCAATCAAAGAGCAACTTTCATAATTAAATTCCTTGAAATCCAAAATAGTGGGTTTAGCAATATCTAGGGTTTTGATTTCTTCAATCCCACTTTTATCAATTTTAGCATGAAGATCTAAAAACTTTGAATTCTTGGAACGCCTTCTAGGTAGAGGTGGATCATATTCAGTCCCATCATTATCAAGATTAATATTGCAAAAAAAAGATTTAATTGGTGACACATCAATAACTTTTAGATATTCATCTTTATTTTCATAGGAACTAGAAGAGCACGCTTTAATAAAGGCATCTTTCGTAGCACGCATCCTAGCGGTTCTTTCTTTGCACTCATCAATGGAAATTCTCATGGCTTTGAGAAACTCATTAATATCATGCTTAGGAGGAATAGATCCAAGCTTTAAAGAATCAACATCAAGAGAAATTCTATCAACGTTCCTAGCCAATTCATCAACTTTAAGCAATTTCTCTTCAAGCAAAGCATTAAAATTCTTTTGCGAATTCATAAACTCTTTAACACTAGTCTCAAATTCAGAGGGCATCTTATTAAAATTTCCATAAGAGTTGTTGTAGGAATTTCCATAATTATTAGAGGAATTACTAGGATAAGGCCTAGGATTAAAGTTTCCTCTATAAGCGTTGTTACCAAAATTATTCCTACCAACAAAATTCACATCCATAGATTCATTATTATTCTCAATCAAAGTAGACAAAGGCATATCATTAGGATCATAAGAAACACTCTTAGTAGAAAATAATTTCATAAGTTCATCCATCTTTCCACTCAAAACATTAATTTCTTCTATCGCTTGCACTTTTTTATTAGTAGATCTTTCAGTGTGCCATTGAGAATAATTAACCATAATATTATCTAGGATTTTAGTAGCTTATCCCAAAGTGATTTCCATAAAATTGCCTCCCGCGGCCGAATCCAAAAGATTTCTAGAAGCAAAATTCAATCCGGCATAAATTTTTTGTATAATCATCCACAAATTCAAACCATGAGTAGGGCAATTACGTATCATTAATTTCATTCTCTCCCAAGCTTGTGCAACATGTTCATGATCAAGTTTCTTAAAATTCATAATATCGTTTCTAAGAGAGATGATTTTAGCGGTAGGAAAATACTTAGAGATAAAAGCATCTTTGCACTTGTTCCAAGAATCAATACTATTTTTAGGCAAAGACGAAAACCAAGCTTTAGCACGATCTCTAAGCGAAAAAGGAAATAGCTTCAATTTAACAATATCATTATCAACATCTTTCTTCTTTTGCATAGCACACAAGTCAACGAAGCTATTTAGACGAGTAGCGGCATCTTCACTAGGAAGGCCGGCGAATTGATCTTTCATGACAAGATTCAACAAAGAAGCATTGATTTCACAAGATTCAGTATTGGTAAGAGGAGCAATCGGAGTGCTAAGGAAATAATTATTGTTGGTATTGGTAAAGTCACATAATTTGGTATTATCTTGAGCCATCGCGACGAGCAAGCAATCCAACACACGAGCAAACAAAAAGCAAGCGAAAAAGAGGCAAACAAAAAAAGAGGGCGAATAAAACGGCAAGGGTGAAGTGGGGGAGAGGAAAATGAGAGGCAAATGGCAAATAATGTAATGCGGGAGATAAGGGATTGTGATGGGTACTTGGTATGTTGACTTTTGCGTAGACTCCTCTGCAACGGCGCCAGAAATTCTTCTTGCTACCTCTTGAGCACTGCGCTGGATTTCCTTGAAGACGAAAGGATGATGCAGCAAAGTAGCGTAAGTATTTCCCTTAGTTTTTGAGAACCAAGATATCAATCCAGTAAGAGGCTGCGCGCGAGTCCCTCGTACCTGCACAAAACAAATAACTCCTCGCAACCAACGTGATAAGGGGTTGTCAATCCCTTCACGGTCACTTACGAGAGTGAGATCTGATAGATATGATAGGATAATACTTTTGGTATTTTGTGATAAAGATGCAAAGTAAAATAAAAGCAAAGTAAAAAAGCAAAGGCTATAAATAAAGTGATGGAAGATTAATATGATGGAGATAGAGCCGGGGGCCATAGGTTTCACTAGTGGCTTCTCTCAAGAGCATAAATATTTTACGGTGGGTGAACGAATTACTGTTGAGCAATTGACAAAATTGAGCATAGTTATGAGAATATCTAGGTATGATCATGTATATAGGCATCACGTCCGAGACAAGTAGACCGACTCCTGCCTGCATCTACTACTATTACTCCACTCATCGACCGCTATCCAGCATGCATCTAGAGTATTAAGTTCAAGAAAACAGAGTAACGCCTTAAGCAAGATGACATGATATAGAGGGATAAATTCATGCAATTTGATGAAAACCCCATCTTGTTATCCTCGATGGCAACGATACAATACGTGCCTTGCTGCCCCTACCGTCACTAGGAAAGGACACCGCAAGATTGAACCCAAAGCTAAGCACTTCTCCCATTGCAAGAAAAACCAATTTAGTAGGCCAAACCAAACTGATAATTCGAAGAGACTTGCAAAGACAACCAATCATACATAAAAGAAATCAGAGAAGATTCAAATATTGTTCATAGATAATCTTGATCATAAACCTACAATTCATCGTTCTCAACAAACACGCCACAAAAAGAAGATTACATCGAATAGATCTCCACAAGAGAGGGGGAGAACATTGTATTGAGATCCAAAAAGAGAGAAGAAGCCATCTAGCTAATAACTATTGACCCGAAGGTCTGAGGTAAACTACTCACACTTCATCGGAGGGGCTATGGTGATGATGTAGAAGCTCTCCGTGGTGGATGCCCCCTCCGGCGGAGCTCCGGAACAGGCCACAAGATGGGATCTCGTGGGTACAGAAGGTTGCGGCGGTGGAATTAGGTTTTTGGCTCCGTATTTGATCGTTTGGAGGTACGTAGGTATATATAGGAGGAAGAAGTACGTCGGTGGAGCAATAGGGGGCCCACGAGGGTGGAGGGCGTGCCCTGGGGGGTGGGCGCCCCCCTACCTCGTGCCCTCCTTGAAGCTTCCTTGACTTAGGGTCCAAGTCTCCTGGATCACGTTCAGTGAGAAAGTCACGTTCCCGAAGGTTTCATTCCATTTGGACTCCGTTTGATATTCCTTTTGTGCAAAACTCTGAAATAGGCAAAAAACTACAATTCTGGGCTGGGCTTCCGATTAATAGGTTAGTCCCAAAAATAATATAAAGGTGGATAATAAAGCCCAATATTGTCCAAAACAGTAGATAATATAGCATGGAGCAATCAAAAATTATAGATACGTTGGAGACGTATCACGCCGCGAGATCCATGTCCTCCGGAAGGCTCTCTAGCGCGTCGGCGAAGTTGACGTTGGGGTTCCAGTACGCCACCTTGGTGAGGACCTTGGTCAGGGCGCCCCGGCAAAGCTTCCGGGCCTCATTGGCCAGAGAGGTCGCTCGGTTGGAGCGGAGCCGCTCTAGGGCTCCGAGGACGCCCTCAAACCTAGCATTGGGGCTCACATTCGGCTCCTGGGAGTACCTGACATCCGGCAGGCCCATGGCGGCTAATTGCGCGGCGAGCTTCCCTGCGATGTCGACGAGGCAGCTGATCCAGAGGTTTACGCCCTTCACGTACTCCTCGTACTCGGCGGCGCCATCCCTCCGCAGCCCCTTCTCCTTATCCAGTGCCTTGTTCAGGGTCTCCTCACGAGCCCCCGCTGTCGGTATCAAAACCGGTAGATCTCGGGTAGGGGGTCCCGAACTGTGCGTCTAAGTTCAATGGTAACAGGAGATTGGGGACACGATGTTTACCCAGGTTCGGGCCCTCTCTATGGAGGTAATACCCTACTTCCTGCTTGATTGATCTTGATGAATATGAGTATTACAAGAGTTGATCTACCAGGAGATCGTAATGGCTAAACCCTAGAAGTCTAGCCTGTATGACTATGGTAATGAGTATATCCTTTTCAGACTAAACCTTCCAGTTTATATAGACACTGGGGTGGGGGGGATCTAGGGTTACATAGAGTCGGTTACGTAGGAAGGAATCTTCATAGTTGATCGCCAAGCTTGCCTTCCACGCCAAGGAGAGTCATATCCAGACACGGGAACATTCTTCGCCTTCGTGTCTTCACATCCCATCAGTCTGGCCCATGGATAACTGGCCGGACGCCCGAGGACCCCTTAGTCCTGGACTCCCTGAGTAGCCCCTGAACCTGGCTTCAATGACGAGGAGTCCAGCGTGCAGATTGTCTTCGGCATTGCAAGGCGGGTTCCCCTTTTCGAACTCCAAGATAGTCATTAGATGTAATGATTGTATCCGGACTTGTATACACAATTGCAGGGGATATAATATTTCATGAGTCCAATCCGCCTGACAATTTTTTGGTAATATGACATCATGCCTGCCCGGCCATTATTTTCGAACCGTTGGCTAGCCTGTCGTCCCACGTCTCGAGACGTGGTTTTATTGGCATGTCTTATCCAAGCGGAGATCGTGTCCCCCCCTTTTTACGGGATTCTTATCAACCCGGACGTGGGTAACCCAACCATCACTTGGGTACAACTCCTTGGGAATAGGCAACTTTTGAGGCCCAGGAGGAGACGTTCGATATTCGCGGTCTTTATATAGGGGTACAGACCCATCTTTTTCTTTCACGCTTGCATCTTCCTCAACCCTTGCTACCCTGGGTTCCAACACTCTGGTCTCAATCTCCACAAACTCCAATCATGTCCGGATCCGGCCATCAAGGCCGGTGGGTGGCTTCTTCTGTCACGGAGGGAGATATTGCAAAGCTTTGGGCGGCGAGGTATCTGACCGCAGAAATCCTTCATTGGCTTCCTGCCGAGGGGTAGGTTATTCCCACCCCCAGATCCGGCGAGAGGGTCGTGTTCATGTCCCACTTCCTCCGCGGGTTAGGGTTTGCACTTATCCCCTTCGTCCGAGGGCTCATGTTCTATTATGGGCTAGATTTTCAAGATCTGGCCCCGGACTCTATTCTTCTTATCTCGGCGTTTATCGTCACGTGCGAAGCCTTCCTCCGAACTCCTTCTCACTTTAGCTTGTGGCTCAAGACCTTCGATGTGAAGCCGCAAGTGATAGAGGGGGAGCAGGCAGAGTGCGGTGGTGCCACAGTGAACAAGCTTGCTTGCGCCGTTTGGCTGAAAGGATCCTTTGCCAAATCTTCCGATTGATGGCAGCAGGGGTGGTTCTATATCACCGAGCCCCGTGGCTCCAAGTGGGCAGCTGTGCCCACATTTCGATCCAGCCCCCCAATTCAGCTTGCATCATGGATTAATAAGGGGTTGGACTGGGGATCAACGGACGAGGTGCGGGCTCTACAAAGTCGCATCTGATGCCTCATTCAGAGGGACATCAATATCGTCAACGTTGTTCAAGTAATGCTAGTCTGTCGGACCCTGCTGTGCCAACGACGGCCTCTCCGCATGTGGGAGTTCAATCCAGAAGGGCCGCGGGTGAGGTAGCCCTAGATTAGGGGGTCCTCGGACAGCCAGACTATATACTTTGGCCGGACTATTGGACTATGAAGATACAAGATTGAAGACTTCGTCCCGTGTCCGGGTGGGACTCTCCTTTGCGTGGAAGGCAAGCTTGGAAATTCGGATATGTAGATCTCCTCCTTGTAACCTACTGTAACCCTAACCCCTCCGGTGTCTATATAAACCGGAGGGTTTAGTCCGTAGGACAAGAACAATCATAATCATAGGCTAGCTTCTAGGGTTTAGCATCTACGATCTCGTGGTAGATCAACTCTTGTAATACTCATATCATCAAGATCAATCAAGCAGGAAGTAGGGTATTACCTCCATCGAGAGGGCCCGAACCTGGGTAAACATCGTGTCCCCCGCCTCCTGTTACCATCCGCCTTAGACGCACAGTTCGGGACCCCCTACCCGAGATCCGCCGGTTTTGACACCGACATTGGTGCTTTCATTGAGAGTTCCACTGTGTCGTCACCATAAGGCTTGATGGCTCGCCTTGTTGTCAAGGACAACATCACCTCTGGGGGAGCCCTGGCTGTAGGCCAAACCCTCCGACTAGGCGACTTCGTCATGACCGCCCGTTCAGGCGTTGCACCGACAATGACTTCTCGGGTCATCAAAAACAGCCTCCACGTCGGCTCAGGATTCGCCGAGTAGATGGATGCAATGGAGCTATCTTCCTTGAACGAGCTCTTGGATCGCATCGCCGCCCTGGGAGTCGCTACGGACTATGATCGGATCGGGCTTAAACCCGACCAAAGGGAGATTAACTCTCCGCCGGTCACCCATCAGATAGCGATGGTGGAGGAGCAACGCACCGATTCTTCCTCTATCTTGAGGACAAACTATGTCCGGATTCCCGAGCTCTCCGAGCCGGATACCCGTCTACGGGAGGACATGGCCCAAGCTTTGAACCTAGAATCAGATAGCGGGCCAGATCTATTGGGCAACATCCCGTAGCCCGAACTGCCAAGCTCGGAAACTCCTCCGCCCCTGGGTCTCAGATCGGGTCAGGGTTCGGACCTAAATCTACCCACCCACCCAGATATAAGTGATCTTTCCCACATTAGACAAGAGCCCCAAGAGACAGTACATCACTATTGGGCCAGATTCCTCCTTGCAATGAGCAAGGTCAAGGACTGTCGCGAGGAAGACGCAATTTCATTCTTTTGCAAAAATTGCACGGACAAGGGAATCCTCAACGCCATAAGTCGCCGTGACATAGCACACTTTGCTGACTTGGCGACCATAGTACAGAAGTACTGTGCGATGGAAAGCGCCTGGAAAACCCAAACAAAATTTTGGGTTCCTCCGGCTCTCACTAAACCCCCCGGCCGAACTAAAAGGGTGTACTCTCGTAAGTCACCCGATCCACCTACAAAGAAACAAAAGCCCACTACAGGGCGTGGAACCGTATTGGAGGGATGGCTCAATGGGCTGTGCAAAATTCACAGTACAGCGGATACCATGCCAACACATAGCCTTAGAGCATGTTGGATACTCCGGCAGGTGGCCAAGAGCGGCGAGGATATCCTCATCAACAATACAACAGAGCACCATCCCGTGGAAAATAACAATACATTATTAACAGTCTTCGAGACCTTCGCCTCAAATAATAGGTGCAAGCGAGCACTCCGCAGCCTTGCCGAAGTCTGCCACGTGGCAACAATAAATCCATGGAGCGATACGGCTATAACCTACAATGCCAGTGACGAACCTAAATTCCGAACATCCCGAGCACCAGCCGCCTTGGTCCTTAGTCCAATTGTGGACGGTTTCCGGCTTACTAAAGTGCTCATGGACGGTAGCAGCGGATTAAACCTCATCTATGAGGAGACTCTTCGAAAAATGGAAATAGACAAGAGCCGCATTGAGCAAAGCAGCACGACCATCAGATGAATCATCCCTAGTCGGGAGGCACGATGTGCGGGAAAAATCACACTAGATGTGGTATTCGGCACGCCGGAGAAATATAGGTCCAAAGAAATCACATTCCAAGTGGCCCTGTTCAGTAGCGTATACCACGCCCTTTTAGGGCAGGAGGCATTCACGATCTTCCAAGCTATACCCCATTACGGGTACATGAAGCTCAAAATGCCCGGGTCCAATGGAATCATCATAGACATAGCACTCCGCGCCGAAAATAAAACCGCCGCACTAGCCCTTGAGGCGTTATCCGAAGCCCTTGCGGCCGAAGAACTAACTGCGCTGCGCTCCACAGTGGACAGGGACGACGTGATACTCGACAAAAGACCCAAGTCCACCTCTTTTAAACCAGCGGACGAAATAGTCAAATTCCAAGTCCACCCAACAGACCCTACAAAAACAGCATCCATCGGGGCACAGTTAAACCCCATAGTAGACGCCGCACTACGGGAGTTCTTGTGCGAGAATTGGGACATATTCGCCTGGCATTCTTCAGACATGCCAGGAATCCCACGCAGGTTGGCCGAGCATAGCCTTAACATTCTAAAGGGGTTCAAGCTGGTCAAGTAGACTCTTCGTTGTTTCTCTGAGCCTAAGAGACAAGCCATGGGAGAAGAGCTAGCCAAGTTACTCGAGGCCGGATTCATTAGAGAAATAAAACATCCGGACTGGCTAGAAAACATGGTGATGGTACCAAAGAAGGACAAATCCTGACGCCTATGTGTCGATTTCAAGGACCTTAACAAGGCTTGCCCCAAGGATCCCTTCCCCCTCCCCTGCATCATCAAATTATCGATGCTACCGCGGGACACGACTCATTGTGTTTCCTCGACGCATACTCCGGATACCATCAAATTAAGATGGTGGAGTCCGACCAAGCAGCAACGGCATTTATCAATCCATACGGCCCCTTCTGTTTTAACACCATGCCTTTCGGGCTCAAAAACGCCGGTGCAACCTATCAACGCATGATTCAGACATGCCTGGAAAAACAAATTGGCAAAACAGTGGAGGCATACGTAGACGACATGGTCATTAAAACCAGACACGTCGAATCCTTAATAGACGACTTGAGGCTCACGTTTGACAATCTCCGAACATATGACATCAAGCTCAATCCGGAAAAATGCATTTTCGGCGTGCCCACCGGAAAGCTCTTGGGCTTCATCGTCTCTAGTAGAGGAATTGAAGCAAATCCGGCTAAAATCCGAGCTCTGTCACAGTTGGCTATCCCAATAGACCTCAAGCAAATCCAGAAATTAACTGGATGCGTGGCTGCCTTAAGCCGCTTTATCTCCAGATTAGGAGAAAAGGCACTACCCCTTTATCGCCTTCTCCGACGCACCGAACACTTCGAGTGGACGGATGCGGCCACGACCGGATTGGAAGACATAAAAGCCGTTTTGGCCACCAACCCAATCTTGGCCGCGCCAAACGTCGGCGAACCAATGTTGTTATATATAGCGGCAACACACCAAGTTGTAAGCGTAGTGCTCGTCGTCGACAAGAGACGGACGGACATAAGTTCCCGCTTCAAAAGCCGGTATACTACATAACCACTATCCTCACTCCATGCAAATCACGATACCCACATTATCAAAAGATAGCATATGCGGTCTTCATGGCATCCCGGAAATTACGACACTACTTTCAAGAGTGTTCAATTACGGTGGCCTTTGAAGTACCACTCAACGACATAATAAATAACCGGGATGCCATGGGCCGGATTGCTAAATGGGCTATTGAGCTCCTCCCGTTCGACATAACATACAAACCACAGCGAGCCATCAAGTCACAAATCTTGGTTGATTTAAATGGCGAATGGATGAAGCGAACTCCCTAAAGAGTAGCGCGTACTCAATTGGATCATGCACTTTGACGGCTCTAAGATGCTGGCTGGTGCAGGGCAGGCGTCGTCCGACATCCCCACGGAGATACAGTCCAATCGTACTCCAAATATTATACATAGACTCCAACAATGCCAGAGAATATGAGGCCCTGTTGCATGGTCTCCGGATGGCAGTATCCGTGGGCATTCGGTGCTTAGAGGTGCGTGGGGATTCGAACCTCGCAATATCTCAAATAAATGGAGACTTTGACGCCGAGGACCAAAAATGGTGGCTTACCACAACGCCGTCCTCAAAATGTCAGCTCGGTTCGAGGGGCTTGAATTCCACCATGTGGTCCGAGCAAACAATCAAGCGGCGGATATCCTCGCCCGCATCAGCGCTAAGCGCGACCCTATCCCACCTAATATCTTCTTGGAAAGGCTGTTTAAGCCATCCGTGGTATGGGAAGGAGAGACCGGCAACAACAGTCCGGACCTGGCCACAACACCAGATACCGAACACTCTGACGTAATCGGAGGCTCTGCTACCGAAATAACGCCTTTGGCCCACGTGATTATGGTTGTCATCGCCCCATGGAAAGAACCCTTCTTGGCCTACCTAACTAGGCAAGAACTCCCTGAGGACCCAAACGAGGCACGTTGCATTGTGCGGCGGTCTAAAGCCTACTAGGTCCATGAGGGAGAGCTTTATAAGAAAAGCGATACCGGAGTACTTCAAAGGTGCATCTCCAAAGATGAAGGACATCAACTTTTGGCAGAAATTCATGCTGGACTTGGCGGCCACCATGCCGCAGCTTGGGCCCTTGTAAGCAAGGCCTTCCGTATAGGTTTTTACTGGCCGACGGCCCGAGCAGACGCATAGGAACTCGTTCAACGTTGCGTCGGTTGCTAGCTTTTTGCAAACCAAAGCCATATGCCACCTACCACTCTCCAAACAATCCCCATTACTTGGCTTTGCGGTCTGGGGGCTTGATAGGGTCGGACCCCTTAAAGGGGGAAGCCATAAGAAAAAATACCTATTGGCCATGGTGGATAAATTCACCAAATGGATAGACGCCAAACCAGTTACAACGGCCGAGTCCGGACCAGTGATAGACTTCATATCCGGGGTTGTACACCGTTACGGCATCCCCCACAGCATCATCACCGATAACGGCTCGAACTTTACAGCCGACGAGGTAAAAACTTGGTGCAGCAACATGGGCATTAAGCTCGATTATGCCTCTATCTATCACCCGCAAACTAACGGTCAAGTCGAGCGAGCAAATGGTCTTATCATGAGCGGCATTAAACCCAGATTAGTGCGATCCTTGAAGGAATCAGATACGCACCGGGTCAAGGAGCTCGACTCTGTACTATGGGGGCTGCGGACCACATCGAATCACACTACCGGATACACACCGTTCTTTATGGTGTACGGCGCAGAGGCGGTACTGCCCTGCGACATAATTCATGACTCACCTCGAGTGCTCATGTACGAAGAGAAAGAAGCCGAGCTTGATCGGCGGTAACAGTTGGGCGCCTCGGAGGAGGAGCGTGACGTGGCAAAAGCCCGCTCCGCATTCTATCAGCAACAGGCTCGACGGTATCAAAGCAGAGAAGTACGGGCCAAAACTTATAACATTTGCGAACTCGTTCTACGCCTATCGGAGAACAAAAAGAACAAGCTCAAGCCCAAATGGGAAGGTCCCTTCGTTATTGACAAAGTTCTGACCATTGGAGTGTACCATCTGTGGGATGCATCGGACAATCGACTTGAGCCAAACCCATGGAACGCAGCCAGACTCCGAAGGTTCTACGCCTAGTGCCGGACTATGTGTTCGTCTCCTTACCTCTGTCAATTTTTTATATCCGTTATCTGTCTTTTCTTTCTTTCTTTTTTCCCTTTTTCTTCTCAGCCTTAAAAGGTTAAAACGTGTCTTGACTACACAATCTTGACGTGCTAGGCGTGCTGATTATACCTGGGGGCTTCTTATACAGAAGCTTAATATAATTATGTTCTGGGCTTTATGCCCCCGCACATGTGTTACTTTTCCACATGTACCTTTTCTTCGCCATTATATGCATCGATATGACTTAAGTTTTGGCCAAGCTGGGTTGCCTGGCTCTTGTGTATATGCCCTACGTTCCCGTTAATTCGGCTAGGGCATAAGGAGAGCACATCTAATTTCACCTGGTCATACACCAAACTGACGGGGATCTCTTTCCCATCAGACCCCACAGGTCCGACCTCGGCCATGTGGTTCGGGTCAGCCTTGGTATATCGCGTCTTCACCATGGCCCAGGCTTCCCTTGCACCTTGTCGGCAGGCTGATATCTTCCATAATCGGAAGCGCCGCCGCGCTCCCTTGAGCATCTCTACAAGCTCCCCCATGCCTCCTGGCAGGGAGGCAGATGTCCACAAGGTTTGGGCAATGCCCTGCATCACCTGCAGTACTTGTTCGTGCAGTTGTGAGAGCTCTGGTAGAAGATCACCCGCAGACCCGGGCATCTCCTCCACGGGATGACCCGTTAGCATCCCTACAGATATAACTCTCTTAGCCGGTTTCTCACCGAACTCTATAAAAGTTCGTTCAAGCACTTACTAAAAATGCCGCGTCGAAGCCTCTTATTCTCCTTTACGGAGTCAGCAAGCTGGGCTCGAACATCTTCGATTCAAAGCCCAGCCGGTATTGGCATCTTGGAGATCGTTTTCTCCGCCTAACCTGTAAGCACGCTCGCCAGACCTTTAGCTGTCGTTGAGCATGTTGCTCATCCTCGTCGACCTCGGATTCACTCTGGGGTCATCTGTAGAATCTACTGTTAGATTTGCATGCATGCCGAATACTAACTGGTACATGTCATTCTTTTCGATAGAAACAAGTGTTACCAGATGGGGCCTTCTCGGACTCCTTCATTGAGGCAACTGCGGCCCGTAGCTGGGCTTTGCACTCCTCCAACTCTCGAGACAACTGGGTATTCTTCTCCATAAGAACCTACGAAAACAACGATCCTTAAATTAGTTGTGCCAACTGTTTCAAGTCTCAGGGGCTACTGATATACATAATTATTAGATTTTCTTACCCGTATATCCTTTACTTACTGGTCTGTGGCTCTGGCAAGACCATTTTGAGTAGCTCGGATGTACGCGTCTCCTGAGTTGAAGGCATCGAACGCCTCTTGAGAGAAACGAGCGTCATGGAGTATGGCCCGGCGACGCCTGTGATTCATGGCACTCTCCACTTCGGAATTTGTAGCGGACAACCTATCCGCATCCTCTGTAGGAGGAACATCCGGTGTTGGCCCCACTTTAGCGCCTGCCTCTAAGTCCGGCTCTGGAGCCCGGCTGGTGGAGGCGTGGCCGGCAGGCTCTCCGGATATGGTCTGGCGAGCGTTTTTCCTGCTAGGAAACACAGACGTTATTATATTTTAAAAGACGACAACCACGGAGCGGTGTTCTTTTCCATACCTCTGCGACGGCGTCTTAGTCGTGCCCCTTGTTGGTGAGTCACTGCGGGTTCGGCATGGCGTCCCGAGGACCTTCCCTATAAGATACCATATGTGTGCGGTAGGTGAAGTGCAAAAAACGGGATCCTTCTCGGAGGTTGGGACTCCGATTTTACTTACATGCGATGCAGGGAGTAGTCCAGGATAATCGGCTATGATGGCCACCAAGGCACCGTCGCAGCTTAATTGATAGAACGTCATGTCGATGAGCTCCACAAATGTGTCCGGATTTTCTTCGAGTCCGGGGTCGAGGGCTCGGTCAGGGTCCTCTGGTTTTGGAGGCGGGCCGTGGACCTCCCTCACAGCTTTTCGCAGTTCCTGCTATGAAATAGCAAGGGAAATACTTATGACGAAGGATGCGGGAAGGTTCGGAGTAAAAAGTAGCAGCTCACCCAGTTTGGGGGGGTTGTACATGGAGAATCCATCTTGTGGCTTAATGCGGATGAACTCCTCTTCCTCTCCTTCATATAAATCGAACAGTATTTTTACTAGAGCAGCGACAGAGTCCGATCCCTTACGGCCGCAGCGGGTGGCATCGTCTTCTCCATTGAAGTGCCACATGGGTTGTCCCCGGTATTGAAGTGGCTGCACCCCCCGCATTACACATATCGACATAACCTCGATTATTGTCAATCCTGATTTGGCCAACGTTTTTATCTGGCCCATCAGTTAAAGGACTTCTCCGTTATCTTCCTCCTGGGGGCTCCGAGGGCGCCAGCTGCGGCGTTTCTTCAAAGGGGCGTTGTCGAACTTAGGAAGGCCCATCCAAATAGGGTCCGGAAGGGGGACGTCCTCCATATGAAACCACTCAGAAGGCCAGTCTTTGGATGTCTTCTTCGGATTACCGGACAGGTATCTGGTCCTGGTGATGCGCCATATCTCGGCTCTGCCCACTTGATATATTGACCCGTCCTGTGCATGGGGTACGAGGCAGAATAGCCTCTTCCATAGCTCGAAATGAGCTTCGCAGCCCAAAAACAGCTCGTAAAGGGCGACGTAGCCAGCGATGTGTAATATGGAGGCGGGAGTAAAGTTATGTAGCTGGAGGCCGTAGAACTCCAGGAGCTCACAGAGGAACGAATGGATGGGAAATCCAAGCCCCCTTAGTAAGTAAGGGACAAGGCATACCCGCTCCCCCATGGATGGGTTGGGAAGGCTCTCCACTTGCTCCCCGTCGTTGTAAGTGGCTAGTCCGGCTCGAACAGGGACCATATACGCTGGAGGGAGAAACCCCTGGGTATGTAACTCTACTAATTTGCTGTGGGGGACGGAACACTTCTTCCAATTGCTTGGCTTAGGACTACGGGAGCGAGAGGAGGAGCTGCGATGGCCGGCCATGATGGGATGGACTTTTTCGGGCGTGCTCCGATGGACACTCGCTGTGGGAGGATGGTGTGATCTGGATCTAAGGATCCCCGTCTCTTTGAATAGACGATTTACTTACATGGTTAGGGTGGCCAGTGTAAAAATGCCCCGACTTCTCGCATTCGCTCGACTCGTGGAGGATAGCCATTATTAGGCACAGAAGCCAAGGAGTGCAACATTCATGGGAAGCCAGACACTACTCGACAGGTACTCAGAATTTGGAGAAGAACCCGCCTTGCAATGCCGAAGACAATCTGCACGCCGGACTCATTGTCATTGAAGCCTGGTTCAGGGGCTACTAAGGGATTCCTGAATTAGGGGGTCCTCGGATAGCCGGACTATATACTTTGGCCGGACTGTTGGACTGTGAAGATACAAGATTGAAGACTTCGTCCCGTGTCTGGGTGGGACTCTCCTTTGCATGGAAGGCAAGCTTGGCAATTCGGATATGTAGATCTCCTCCCTTGTAACCGACTCTGTGTAACCCTAACCCCCTCTGTTGTCTATATAAACTGGAGGGTTTAGTCCGTAGGACAAGAACAATCATAATCATATGCTAGCTTCTAGGGTTTAGCCTCTACGATCTCGTGGTAGATCAACTCTTGTAATACTCATATCATCAAGATCAATCAAGCAGGAAGTAGGGTATTACCTCCATTGAGAGGGCCGAACACAGGTAAACATCGTGTCCCCGTCTCTGTTACCATCCGCCTTAGGCGCAGATTCGGGACCCCTACCCGAGATCCGCCGGTTTTGATCTTGACAATGACTCTTGACACTTCTTGACACTACGTACGAAGGAATGTGGAGATTATTTTTTGGGAAATGAAAGCAGTGGTCGGACACCACAGAAGCTATCGGCCTAGACTGTAACCATCCAGACACCCCGGTAAGTACCCATTCCCCGAACACCTCATAATCAGATACCCAGTGGTAAGACACTGACCGAATCATCATTTTTTAGGGCTGGATAAAGAAAGTGGAATGGATTAGGTGTCTGGCTCCCCTTCCCGAAGACTCAGCTAATCCTGTGTTAACAAGGATGCTAGCCTCGGCACCATACCAGGCGCCGGCAAGGGAGGGCAAAGAGGAGAGTGAGAAGACCCGGGATGACCTTTGTTCCGGAGGTAAGTCAGATACTGAGTCCGGAGAAATCGACCTTTCCTCGCCTGAGGACAGAGGCGAAAGAGGAGCCAGTATCCCTTCTCGGAGCAGAAGGAAAAGGGCCGCCTCCGAAGGTTGGGAGGGGCGGTCTCCCAAGAGGGGAAAGATGCCACCGTCGAGTGGCTTGGGTTTGGAAAGCGACGCCGTTGAACAGCTCCAACATGGGGACAAGCCCTCGACCAAACCGTAAGTGAATCCGGGGTACTTTGATAGCGTCGCGCTCCTTTGCCGTACCGAAGATATATGTAACATGTCCGTGCATTTTTACAGGTCGGCACAGAGTTTTTCTGGGCAATCCTCTTCTTCGGGAGGTCTCCTCCCAGAGAAGATGGAAAGCGAGACGCCTCCCCCGACCCCCTCGCCCAATAAGGCGGGCGACTCCGAAGTGTCATCGCAGAGGGTTTTTCTCGATCAACATGCTATGCAAGGGATGAAAGAGGCAGTACCCAAAGGTGGACCTCCGACCGTCCGGGATTCTGGGGCCAATAATAAAGGCCCCGGACTGTCTGGCTTGCAGCCGACGATGATTATGGAGACAGGTGAACGGATTCCTTCAAAGGATGGTTGTGCTCCTAGAGCGGCTTCCGGAGACCCGGCGGCTCCAGATATATTGCGGGATATGCTGCGAAAAGCATCTGTCTCGGGGGAACAACGTACCTTGATGGGTACGATGGTTGAGAAGATTTTGTCCGCGAAGAGCGGATTGAATGAAGCCTTCATGAGCCTGCTAAAAGGCTTCGAGGTTTGTGATATAATGTTTTTAGCCATGTTTTATTTGCAAAGATGCACCTGTGTATAGGTAGTAGCCCCTGAGACTCGGGTTTGGCTTCCACTGGGAAGCGAACGGAGGATCGAAAAGAATTACTCAAGGACTAATCTGATCAACTTGAACACAGGGTGCTTCCCCCTTGGCTACTTCCCAGACTATGGATATTGCCGAGCTGCAGCGGAAGCTTGATGTAGCAGGGGATGACCTTGCGTTAATCATTATGCGTCTTGACGAGTTGCAAGGTATGTATTCAGGGCAATCCCCATACATTTTTGTGGTATAAGCATGACGCTAAAAGTTATATGCTGGAATATGCATGGCTGCAGATGGTGCTGCCGCCATTGAAGTTCTTCGAGCGGAGCTGGCCCGGGCCAAGGAGCAGGCCCGGTGTAGCAATGCGGCTGCCGAAAAGGCATCGACTGAGTTAAAAACCGAACAAGCTGCACGGCGCCAAGACGAGGAGAAGATATCCACGATGGCGCTCGAATTGAAAAATGCTACTAGCCGCTGTGAATTTCTGGAGAAGGAGAATGAAGCCAAAACGGCTAAACTGGACAAGGCCTTACAAGAGGCGAGGGAAGCGCGGTCGGAATCCAGACAAGCCCGTGAGGAGATCCGGCAAGCTGGGGAGATTGCGGTTGGTAAGCCCTTTCTGCTACAGACTAAGTTCGGCAATCCGAACTATGCTCAACTTGACCGAGTGTGGAGTTCTCTGGACGAGTTTTTAGACTTGCCGAAGAGTTTTTCCGATGCGGCGCAGTATTACCAAGCGTGAGAGGGTTACGCAACGGAGAAGCTTTTCTGGTCACAGTTTGGTGCATCGAAGCGCCCTCTGTTGCTGAATGAACAGATGTCCCAATGGGCCGAGCTTCATAGGATATCCGGCGCTGCAATGAAGAACGTCATAATCCAGTTGTGGCCAACTGAGCCTGTTTCGAATAGCTACTTCGGTTTGGTGCAAAGGCTTGTTGACGCGGTGCCGCGTATCGACGCTGTGAAGCGGTCGGCGTGCATTGAGGGTGCACGGATGGCTTTTGCCCGAGTCAAGACATTCTGCGGGAAAATGAAGGCCACCGATGTTGCGGCGAAGAATCCACCCAAGGGCAAGGACCGTCCTAAACCGGAGCATTATTTTGAAGACGTCCTAGAGGCCGCCTGCTTGATAGAGGGCCAGTGCTCGAAAGACATAATGTTCGAGTGAGGTGTTTGAGAATTCTAGAAGACAATTTTATAGTTAATCTATTTTTATGTTTTGCTCAGAAGCTTGTATTCCTTCTATGCGGCCGTTTTAACATAATCTGAAAGTTTTCCAGTCGTCGGCTTCAGCCCCCTCATAGGAAGTACGGGGGTGTTCGGAAAAGCATTTAATCACTCTTTATCCAACGTCTTGGTCCATGAAGTAGGTGATAATGCGGCGAACCAGGCAATCGGACTATAGGGCATTAACACTTTCACTTAGCCATAGGAGTTTTATGGTGGGACTACGACATAGCCCCTGGTATGTATGCGGCGTATTATAATATGATGCTTTACATATTTGATCTGAAAAAGATCCCTCGTGTGACACGGAGAATCACTAAAGATTCCAATAAGTCGTCAAGTGGTTGACCAGCTCTCGCCGCATCATGACAGTCAGTTTTCGGCTTTCTCTACTGAGATACTTGACCAGATGAACCGGAAGCACAATCGCAGTAGTTCTCCCTTTACTACCCTAGCCGATGGAGCGGAACGTAGGGTAGCAAGCACAGGAGCCGGGCAACCCAACTATTGACCCAAGACAATGATTCGGAGCTGATGCATATAAGGCCAAACTTGTGATGCCGAAGTACGCTATAGAGCTGTTCGGACTTTTGTTGGCAACTCAGTTGTTCCCAAACCGAGCCGCTGGCAGGTTATGCCAAGCCATATCTGTGAAACAACCATAGGAGCCATATTCATTGGGGAAACAACACGGATGATTAATTAGGATCATCATGTTTACTAGGACCTGAGCGATATGCCAATGATTACTATATATATATATATATATATATATATATATATATATATATATATATATATATATATATATATATATATATATATATATATATAAAAGACCACAACCCCGGCTATTTGACATGGTCGGGGTCTGAGGCGGAGGAAGAGGCATAGTACAGGCTCGAAATAAAGAGTGCGGTCTACAAAAAGTTATTTTGGACCTCCTGTCGCACGTTTGTGCCGCCTGTCCTCGGCAAGGGGAAATCCTTGATGGAAGTAGCCCTTTAGATGAGTGTACGGGTCCGAACTCCGATAGAGTCAATTTTAGATGTTTGTCCTGTTCGTCACCTGTTTTTAAGAGATAGTGAAGGAAGGAATAAAAAGAAAATAGATAAAAAATGTTACGGGAATGCTTGCAGGCTTGTCCGTAGTGTGCTTCCTCCCATGTCCATGATATCTTGAGTGCGTAGTGATGTATGCGCCGTACAGATTTTGCAGGTATAAGAGGTGGGCGGAGGAAGCCTGACTGCTATTTCCGCTCTGGGAGTAGTCGATCCTCGGGTGGAAATTGCTTCTAACCCCCGGTATTTCATTGGTGAACTTCTCCGTCGTCCCTGTCGCATGGCGGCCTCCTCCCCTTTTGTTCGGCGTTTAGCTTCCAGCCTGCTTAAAGACCCAACAGTTTCTATTGGTATGATTAGCTGGTTTATCGAGGTGGCCGTGAATCTGGCAGGGTGGGTCCAATATCCTTTCTAGGTTGGATGGTTCGTCTCGGTTCGCCTTGAATGGCTTCTTTTGTTGACCGGGCTTGGGATTGCTGCATCCGGCATTGACCGCTGTGTCGCGTGATCTTTCATTATCATTGCAACTGTTGTATTTGCTTCGTCGTGGCTTGCTGTTGCCGACTCGGATTTCGAAAGTGCCAGGGTCGCCGGCATTTATGCTTCTACGAGCGAGCGAGCTGTCTTCTCCCGCGCAAAAGCGGGTCATTAGAGCAGTAAGGGCTGTCATGGATTTAGGTCCTTCTTGGCCGAGGTGGCGTGCAAGCCATTCATCCCGGACGCTGTGTCTGAAGACCGCAAGGGCTTCCACGTCCGGACAGTCGACGATTTGACTAAGAACCGAGTCCAGAGCTTCCTGACTGACTCTCCGGGCTGCTGAACAATGTTACTTAGGTCATCAGCATCCGGTGGCCGGACATATGTTCCTTGGAAGTTGTCAAGGAAGGATTCTTCCAAGTCCTCCAAGTTGCCTATGGAATTTTCGGGCAGGCTGTTTAATCAGTGCCGAGCTGGCCCTTTTAGCTTTAGTGGGAGGTATTTAATGGCGTGGAGGTCGTCTCCATGGGCCATATGGATGTGGAGGATGAAATCTTCTATCCATACCGCGGGATCGGTTGTTCCGTCGTATGATTCAATATTGACGGGTTTGAATCCTTCGGGGAATTCATGATCCATTACTTCATCAATGAAGCAAAGAGGGTGCGCGGCGCCTCTATGTTGGGCCACACTGCGACGTAACTCCGAAGGAGTCCATTTGCGGTTTTCGGAGCGGGCATGGCTAGGTTTGTCACGTCTGAATAGGTAGCCATCATCGCGTGTCGAGGCATGCCCTCGCGATCCGTAGATCGATCTTGCGTGTCCTGCTCTACTGTCCATGTACCATCAAAGGTCGTATGTATAGTCTCGAGCTGTTTTGTCTCTGTTTTTATGAGGCGGTGGGGAGGGCTGCTGTTCGGCCTGAGTTGCCATTTTATCCCGACCACGGGGTGGTCTGTCCGCCGCACTGTCCCGACCACGTGGTGGTCGTTCTGCATTGCGCGAGGGAGGTATGGGCTCCGACGCCTCCTCATCGAACTGAGGTAGCAATCTGCGCTTCGGGTAACTCTTGGCTGGGCCACTAAGGCCGTATTCTTCGGTGGCCAGGACTTTGGTCCATCTATCGTTGAGTAGGTCTTGATCAGATTGAAGCTATTGCTGCTTCTTTTTCAGACTCCTTGCAGTAGCTATTAGCCTGCGCTTGAAGCGCTCCTGCTCGAGGGGTTCTTCGGGTACGATGAAGTCTTCGTCACCGAGGCTTACCTCATCTTCGGAGACCGGAAGGTAGTTGTCTTCCTCTAAATTGTCGCTGGGAAGGGCCTGTTCATCGGGGCTGGCTTGCCCGTTTTCTTGTTCCTCCTGTTCGAATCTTGCTCCAACAGGGTCTTATTTGTTTTCGGCGTCGTCCGGAGTACTTTTTTCTCCAGTGCCAGTGTTGTTGTCTTTTGATCGACGTGACATAGAACATCGTATAGGGCGCCGGCGCTTGGATTGTGTCTCAGGAGGTTTATTCTCAACTTGATCTTCTTTGCCATCATCGCTATCTTTTTTAGGTGTGTCAACCATGTACACATCGCACGAAGAGGTGGCCGTCCAACGTCCAGTGAATGGCGGGTCTTGGCCTTGCTCCTTGTCGGCATCATCGTCCATACCGTCGATGTCTTCAGAGCCATAATCAAGCATGTCGGTTAAGTCCTCGATAGTGGCTATGAAGTGGGTGGCGGGTGGGAAGCGAAATTCTCCATCATCAACCTCTAGTTCGAACCGGACATAGTTTGGCTGTGAGTCCCCCGCCAAGGACAGGTTCTTTCATAAATTTAGCACATCGCCCAAGGGCGAGTGTTGGAAGATGTCTGTGATGTCTACTACACAACCTTCTTCTTGTAGACGTTGTTGGGCCTCCAAGTGCAGAGGTTTGTAGGACAGTAGCAAATTTCCCTCAAGTGGATGACCCAAGGTTTATCAATCCGTAGGAGGCGTAGGATGAAGATGGTCTCTCTCAAACAACTCTGCAACCAAATAACAAAAAGTCTCTTGTGTCCCCAACACACCCAATACAATGGTAAATTGTATAGGTGCACTAGTTTGGCGAAGAGATGGTGATACAAGTGCAATATGGATGGTAGATATAGGTTTGTGTAATCTGAAAATATAAAAACAGCAAGGTAACAAGTGGTAAAAGTGAGCGTAAACGATATTGCAATGCGTTGAAACAAGGCCTAGTGTTCATACTTTCACTAATGCAAGTTCTCTCAACAATAATAACATAATTGGATCATATAACTATCCCTCAACATGCAACAAAGAGTCACTTCAAAGTCACTAATAGCGGAGAACAAATGAAGAAATTATGGTAGGGTACGAAACCACCTCAAAGTTATTCTTTCCAATCAATCTGTTGGGCTATTCCTATAAGTGCCACAAACAGCCCTAAAGTTCGTACTAGAATAACACCTTAAGACACAAATCAACCAAAGCCCTAATGTCACCTAGATACTCCAATGTCACCTCAAGTATCCGTGGGTATGATTATACGATATGCATCACACAATCTCAGATTCATCTATTCAACCAACACATAGAACCTCAAAGAGTGCCCCAAAGTTTCTACCGGAGAATCACGATGAAAGCATGTGCCAACCCCTATGCATAAGTTCATGGGCGGAACCCGCAAGTTGATCACCAAAACATACATCAAGTGAATCACGTGATATCCCATTGTCACCACAGATACGCACGGCAAGACATACATCAAGTGTTCTCAAATCTTTAAAGACTCAGTCCGATAAGATAACTCCATAGGGACAACTCAATCCATTACAAGAGAGTAGAGGGGGAGAAGAAACATAAGATCCAACTAAAATAGCAACTCGCGATACATCAAGATCGTTCCAAATCAAGAACACGAGAGAGAGATATCAAACACATAGCTACTGGTACATACCCTCGGCCCCGAGGGTGAACTACTCCCTCCTCGTCATGGAGAGCGCCGGGATGATGAAGATGGCCACCGGTGAGGGTTCCCCCCTCCGGCAGGGTACCGGAACAGGGTCCCTATTGGGTTTTGGTGGCTACAGAGGCTTGCGATGGCGGAACTCTCGATCTATTCTCTGTTCTGGAAGTTTTAGGGTACATGGAGTTATATAGGCGGAAGAAGCACGTCAGGGGAGCCACGAGGGCCCCATGAGGCAGGGGGCGTGCCCTAGGGGGTGGGCGCGCCCCCCACCCTCGTGGCTTCCTCGTTCCTTCCTTGACGTGTGGTCCAAGTCCATCTGGTAGCTTTCCTTCCAAAAATAACTTCTCCAGTTGATTTCGTTCCGTTTTGAGTCCGTTTGATATTCCTTTTCCTCGAAATACTGAAAAAGGCAAAAAAACAGCAAATCTGGGCTGGGCCACCGGTTAATAGATTAGTCCTAAAAGTAATATAAAAGTGGAAAATAAAGCCCAATATTGCCCAAAATAGTAGATAATATAGCATGGAGCAATCAAAAATTATAGATACGTTGGGGATGTATCAAGCATCCCCAAACTTAATTCCTGCTCGTCCTCGAGTAGGTAAATGATAAAAAAGATAATTTCTTATGTGGAGTGCTACTTGTCATAATTTCAATGTAATTCTTCTTACTTGTGGTATGAATATTCAGATCCCAAAGTTTCAAGATAAAAGTTCATATTGACATAATAATAATAATAATTCAAGCATACTAACAAAGCAATTATGTCTTCTCAAAATAACATGGCCAAAGAAAGTTATCCCTACAAAATCATATAGTCTGGCTATGCTCTATCTTCACCACACAAAGTATTTAAATCATGCACAACCCTGATGACAAGCCAAGCAATTGTTTCATACTTTTGACATTCTCAAACTTTTTCAATCTTCACGCAATACATGAGCGTGAGCCATGGACATAGCACTATAGGTGGAATAGAATGGTGGTTGTGGAGAAGACAAAAAGGGAGAAGATAGTCTCACATCAACTAGGCGTATCAACGGGCTATGGAGATGCCCATCAATAGATATCAATGTGAGTGAGTAGGGATTGCCATGCAACAGATGCACTAGAGCTATAAGTATATGAAAGCTCAACAAAAGAAAGTAAGTGGGTGTCGCTTGCTCACGAAGACCTAGGGCATTTTGAGGAAGCCCGTCATTGGAATATACAATCCAAGTTCTTTAATGAAAAAAATTCCCACTAGTATATGAAAGTGACAAAATGAGAGACTCTCTATCATGAATATCTTGGTGCTACTTTGAAGCACAAGTGTGGTAAAAGGATAGTAACATTATCCCTTCTCTCTTTTTCTCTCATTTTTTTATTTTTTTGTTTGGGCCTTCTCTTTTTTTATCTTTTTTTTTATTTTTAGTCCGGAGTATCATCCCGACTTGTGGGGAAATCATAGTCTCCATCATCCTTTCCTCACTGGGACAATGCTCTAAAAATGATGATCATCACGCTTTTATTTTCGTACAACTCAACAATTACAACTCGATACTTAGAACAAATATGACTCTATATGAATGCCTCCGGTGGTGTACCGGGATATGTAGTGATTCAAGAGTGACATATATGAAATAATTATGAACGGTGGCTTTGCCACAAATACGATGTCAACTACATGATCATGCTAGCAATATGACAATGATGGAGCGTGTCATAATAAACGGAACGGTGGAAAGTTGCATGGCAATATATCTCGGAATGGCTATGGAAATGCCATGATAGGTAGGTATGGTGGCTGTTTTGAGGAAGGTATATGGTGGGTGTATGATACCGGCGAAAAGTGCGTGGTATTAGAGAGGCTAGCAATGGTGGAAGGATGGTAAAAATGCGTATAATCCATGGACTCAACATTAGTCATAAAGAACTCATGTACTTATTGCAAAAATCTAGAAGCTATCAAAGCAAAGTATTACACACATGCTCCTAGGGGGACAGATTGGTAGGAAAAGACCATCGCTCGTCCCCGACCGCCACTCATAAGGAAGACAGTCAATAAATAAATCATGCTCCGACTTCATCACATAACGGTTCACCATACGTGCGTGCTATGGGAATCACAAACCTTAACACAAGTATTTCTCAAATTCACAACTACTCAACTAGCATGACTCTAATATCACCATCTTCATATCTCAAAACAATTATCAAGCATCAAACTTTTCTTAGTATTCAACGCACTCAAAAGAAGGTTTTACAAATCTTGAATACCAAGCATATTATTATTATTAAGCGAATTACCATGCTATTTAAGACTCTCAAAATAATCTAAGTGAAGCATGAGAGATCAATAGTTTCTATAAAAAAAATCCACACCGTGCTCTAAAAGATATAAGTGAAGCACTAGAGCAAAAACAAACTACTCCGAAAGATATAAGTGAAGATCAATGAGTAGTCGGATAATTATACAACTATGTGAAGAGTCTCCCATTTAATAATTTAAGATCTTGGTATTTTATTCAAACAGCAAGCAAAGCAAAATAAAATGACATGACACTCCAAGCAAAACACATAACATGTGGTGAATAAAAATATAGCTCCAAGTAAAGTTGCCGACGAACGAAGACGAAAGAGGGGATGCCTTCCGGGACATCCCCAAGCTTAGACGCTTGGTTATCCTTGAATATTACCTTGGGGTGCCTTGGGCATCCCCAAGCTTAGGCTCTTGCCACTCCTTATTCCATAGTCCATCGAATCTTTACCCAAAACTTGAAAACTTCACAACACAAAACTTAACAGAAAATCTCGTGAGCTCCGTTAGTGAAAGAAAACAAAACACCACTTCAAGGTACTGTAATGAACTCATTATTTATTTATATCGGTGTTAAACCTACTGTATTCCAACTTCTCTATGGTTTATAAACTATTTTACTAGCCATAGATTCATCAAAATAAGCAAGCAACACAATGAAAACAGAATCTGTCAAAAACAGAACAGTCTGTAGTAATCTGTAACAAATGTATACTTATGGAACTCCAAACATTCTAAAATAAATTGGTGGTCCTGAGGAATTTTTCTATTAATCATCTGCAAAACGAATCAACTAAATAGCACTCTCCAGTAAAAAGTTGAAGCTAATCTCGTGAGCGCTAAAGTTTCTGTTTTTTACAGCATGATCATAAAGACTTCACCCAAGTCTTCCCAAAGGTTCTACTTGGCACAAACACTAATTAAAACATAAAACCACATCTAAACAGAAGCTATATGGATTATTTATTCCTAAAAAGAACCAAAAATCAAGAAACTAAAATAAAATTGGGTTGCCTCCCAACAAGCGCTATCGTTTAACGCCCCTAGCTAGGCATGATGATTTCAATGATGCTCACATAAAAGATCAGAATTAAAACATAAAGAGAGCATCATGAAGAATATGACTAGCACATTTAAGTATAACCCACTTCCTATTCATAGGGATTTTGTGAGCAAACAACTTACGGGAACAAGAATCAACTTGCATAGGAAGGTAAAACAAGCATAACTTCAAAACTTTAAGCACATAGAGAGGAAACTTGATATTATTGCAATTCCTACAAGAATATATTCCTCCCTCATAATAATTTTCAGTAGCATCATGAATGAATTCAACAATATAACCAGCACCAAAATCATTCTTTTCATGATCTACTAGCATAGAAATTTTATTACTCTCCACATAAGCAAAATTCTTCTCATCAATAGTAGTGGGAGCAAACTCAACAAAATAACTATCATGTGATTGAAAATTAAGATTAAGATGACAAGTTTCATGGTTATCATTATTCTTTAAAGCATACGTGTCATCACAATAATCATCATAGATAGGAGGCATGCTTTCATCATAGTAAATTTGCTCATCAAAGCTTGGGGGAGAAAAAATATCATCTTCATCAAACATAGCTTCCCCAAGCTTGTGGCTTTGCATATCATTAGCATCATGGATATTCAGGGAATTCATACTAACAACATTGCAATCAAGCTCATCATATAAATATTTTGTGCCAAACATTCTAATGCATTCTTCCTCTAGCAATTGAGCACAATTATCGGAATCCTTATTTTCACGGAAGACATTAAAAAGATGAAGCATATGAGGCACCCTCAATTCCATTTTTTGGTAGTTTTCTTTTATAAACTAACTAGTGATAAAACAAGAAACAAAAAGATTCGATTGCAAGATCTAAAGATATACCTTCAAGCACTCACCTCCACGGCAACGGCGCCAGAAACTGCTTGATGTCTACTACACAACCTTCTTCTTGTAGACGTTGTTGGGCCTCCAAGTGCAGAGGTTTGTAGGACAGTAGCAAATTTCCCTCAAGTGGATGACCTAAGGTTTATCAATCCGTAGGAGCCGTAGGATGAAGATGGTCTCTCTCAAACAACCCTGCAACCAAATAACAAAAAGTCTCTTGTGTCCCCAACATACCCAATACAATGGTAAATTGTATAGGTGCACTAGTTCGGCGAAGAGATGGTGATACAAGTGCAATATGGATGGTAGATATAGGTTTGTGTAATCTGAAAATATAAAAACAGCAAGGTAACAAGTGGTAAAAGTGAGCGTAAACGGTATTGCAATGCATTGAAACAAGGCCTAGGGTTCATACTTTCACTAGTGCAAGTTCTATCAACAATAATAACATAATTGGATCATATAAATATCCCTCAACATGCAACAAAGAGTCACTCCAAAGTCACTAATAGCAGAGAACCAACGAAGAGATTATGGTAGGGTACGAAACCACCTCAAAGTTATTCTTTCCAATCAATCCGTTGGGCTATTCCTATAAGTGCCACAAACAGCCCTAGAGTATAGAATAACACCTTAAGACACAAATCAACCAAAACCCTAATGTCACCTAGATACTCCAATGTCACCTCAAGTATCCGTGGGTATGATTATACAATATGCATCACACAATCTCAGATTCATCTATTCAACCAACACATAGAACCTCAAAGAGTGCCCCAAAGTTTCTACCGGAGAATCACGACGAAAACATGTGCCAACCCCTATGCATAAGTTCATGGGCAGAACCCGCAAGTTGATCACCTAAACATACATCAAGTGAATCACGTGATATCCCATTGTCACCACAGATACGCACGACAAGACATACATCAAGTGTTCTCAAATCTTTAAAGACTCAATCCGATAATATAACTCCATAGGGAAAACTCAATCCATTACAAGAGAGTAGAGGGGGAGAAGAAACATAAGATCCAACTAAAATAGCAAAGCTCGCTATACATCAAGATCGTGCCAAATCAAGAACACGAGAGAGAGAGAAATCAAACACATAGCTACTGGTACATACCCTCGGCCCCGAGGGTGAACTACTCCCTACTCGTCATGGAGAGCGCCAGGATGATGAAGATGGCCACCGGTGAGGGTTCCCCCATCCGGCAAGGTGCCGGAACAGGGTCCCGATTGGGTTTTGGTGGCTCTGAGAGGCTTGCGGCGGAACTCCCGATCTATTCTCTGTTCTGGAAGTTTTAGGGTACGTGGACTTATATAGGCGGAAGAAGCACGTCAGGGGAGCCACGAGGGCCCCACGAGGCCACCCTCGTGGCTTCCTCGTTCCTTCCTTGACATGGGGTCCAAGTCCATCCGGTAGCTTTCCTTCCAAAAATAACTTCTCCAGTTGATTTCATTCCGTTTTGACTGTTTGATATTCATTTTCCTTGAAGTACTGAAATAGGCAAAAAACCAACAAATCTGGGCTGCGCCTCCGGTTAATAGGTTAGTCCCAAAGGTAATATAAAAGTGGAAAATAAAGCCCAATATTGCCCAAAACAGTAGATAATATAGCATGGAGCAATCAAAAATTATAGATACGTTGGGGACGTATCAGTCTGCGACGCTGAACTCGAAGATCGGTAACCGATCCAGCTCGGTGTCCGCAGGCGTACGTGGTTCAGAACTTATAGCCGAAAATGATTCCAGAATTTCGTTGACGCAGATATTGCAAGGTGTCGAGTCTGTGTGCGGATCCAACGCCGCGGACTCTGTGGCCTCGGATGGCGCGATCTACTCCGGATCTAAGGCCATGGCAGTTACAGGAACCATCTCCTGAATGTGGTCCGATGACAGATTTAAGTCATGTTCATTAGAGCGAGGGGGAGCGATCGCCGCAGTCTCAAATCCGTTGAAGATCAAGTCTCCACGGATATCCGCGATGTAGTTCAAACTTCCAAATCTGACCTAGTGGCCAGGGGCGAAGCTATCGATCAGCTCCAGATGGCCAAGTGGGTTGGCCCGCAGTACGAAGCAGCCGAATACGAAGATCTGTTCGGGGAGGAAGGTTTCTCCTTGGACAGCGTCACTATCGATGATCGATGGGGCCATCGAACCTTCCGTTGACGACACAGTGGAACTCTCAATGAAAGCACCAATGTCGGTATCAAAACCGGCGGATCTCTGGTAGGGGGTCCCGAACTATGCATCTAAGGTCAATGGTAACAGGAGATAGGGGACACGATGTTTACCCAGGTTCAGGCCCTCTCTATCGAAGTAATACCCTACTTCCTGCTTGATTGATCTTGATGAATATGAGTATTACAAGAGTTGATCTACCACGAGATCGTAATGGCTAAACCCTAGAAGTCTAGCATGTATGACTATGGTAATGAGTATATCCTTTCTGGACTAAACCCTCCAGTTTATATAGACACCGGGGATCTAGGGTTGCATAGAGTCGGTTACATAGGAAGGAATCTTCATAGTTGATCGCCAAGCTTGCCTTCCACGCCAAGGAGAGTCCTATCCGGACACGGGTACAGTCTTCTGCCTTCGTGTCTTCACAGCCCATCAGTACGGCCCATGGATAACTGGTCGGACGCCCGAGGACCCCTTAGTCCAGGACTCCCTCACCGGCCTCCGAGAGCTTCCCCTCCAAGTCGTCCGCCTTCAGCTTAAGGTCGTTGATGGAGTCGTTGGCCTCGGAGAGCAGCTTGGCCTTGTCGGAGACTGCGGCCTGGGCATCCGCCAAAGAACGGTTGGTCGTGTCCCTCTCCTTCGTCAGCTCCGAGGCCACCTTCTTCAGCTCCTCCCACTCCAGCTCCAGTTCCTTCACCTTGCCGGCATGGACTAGGGACCGAGTATCGAGTGCCTCCTTGTGCCTCTGCTCCAGCTCCTGGGTCCGCTGTGCGACGAGCTTCTCGACCCCCTCATACTTGCCACGGAGTGTGGCGGTGAGCGCCTCCTCACGGGCGGCAAGCTCCTCCTCCTAGGAGTTCAGAAGAACCTCATGTTGTTGCCGAACGGCCGCGTCCTTGGCGGCCTATTCCTTCGCCACCTCCTGGGCCTTCTCGACGTCAGCCTGCTTCAGGATGAGCTCTCGTTTGCACTCAGCCAGCTCGTCCTGGGCAGCCTTTAGTCCTTCCCAAGCCTCGCGGAACCAGGCCTGTGTCTGAGCGACGCGTTCCTCAAGATCCGCCTCCGCCTTGTCCGCTGCCGTCATCCTGGATTTCGCCTTGTCTAGGCGGGCACGGTGGAGCGCCTGGAGCTTTTGGAAGTTGGCGCTCATGGCCCGGAGAAGCTGATCCTCTTGGGAACCGCCACCGTCGGTGCTCAGTTCATCAACAACCTGAAGCCCGGCGGTGGCGAGCGCCTCGTCGTCGAACACCTCCCCTCGGTTGGCACCCTGGTGCTCGCCGTCCCTGGGAGATGGACGAATAGGTCGTCGCCCACCTTCAAGTACTTGCCCGGGCCAGGGGATGTAGGGGAGGAAGGTTGGTCGTCAGCCACCCCCTCCCCGGCAGGCCCCTTGCCGGCCTCTTCAGCAGCGGCCTTGCCGGCCTCCCCGGCAGGCCCCTTGGCAGCCTCCTCAACGACGGTCTTGGCGGCCTCCTCGGCAGTAATCTTGTTTTCCCCGGCCTCGTCGTCCTTGGCGACCTCCTCAATGACGGTATCGATATCCTCCTGGTCCACCGAGGGAGGGTCTGGATACCGAGAAGGAGAATGAGATGGGGCCAAAGTCGAGGTTCAAAAAGAAGAAGAAAAGACAGGGACAGGAGGCCGGCCACGTAGCCGCGCCTAGCTAGGAAGAAGTGTGTCCCTCCCCGCCAACATTTGTTGCCGGGATGGAGCCATTGCCACCCAAGTTCACCTCCTCCTCCTCTGTGCGCGTGGGCTCGGTGCTTGGCGCCCTTGTCGGGGACGCCCCTCTGGGCGGCGTGGTTGACGGGGGCGTCGTGTTGCGGGTAGCCCTCAGCGGCTCCTCCTGCTGCCGCTCTCCTCCTGTGAACCCGGCAAGATCAGCACCAAGGGATCGTGCCCCAACACACACCGACGGGAAGTGAGTAGTGAACTCACGCTGGGGGCTGAAGCGGGGGCTGCATCGGGGGCTGTCATCCGGGCTGATCACCACCAACTCCGGCGTGCACGGAGTGCTAGCTGGGGGCTGGTCGCCCGTCAAGGCCCTAGCCCTCTTCGCCACCATCTGGGCCAATGTCTCCGTGTCCCTATGAGGATAATATCAAGTTAAAAGAGGATAGCATAGGCGTGGGGTTAGGAGATGATGGTGGGCGAAGCGCTTACTCATCCTCCGCCTCTTCTTCCACTAGCCTCCTTTTCCTCTTCGGGCTGAAGGACCCGATGTCAAAATTAACCTCTGAGGTGCCATCCGAAGGAGAAGGAGAAGGGGATGGGGTCCGGCGCCGTTTGGATGAGGAGGAGGCGGCCACCTTTTTCTTCGCTACCGCGGTTTTCACCGCCTTCTTCGCTGTCTCGGCCTTTGTCGCCGCGGCTCTCGTATGGCGCATAGACTGCTCCTGGACCTGTTGCCGCTGCGCGGTCCTGCCGGGCCGGCTCGCTGGAGCTGGCCTGCCGCAGGATGCGCCTCTTCCCTGTGGCCGAGGGGTCAACAGCCTCGGCCTCTTCTTCGTTCCACTCCTCAACCACATCTTCAACGAGGGGGGTCCCGGCTCCGGCGCTGCTGGCCTCCCCAACGGACTCCGCCCATCCGACGAGCTCTTTCTCCTCTGCGGTCGCGTCGGCCTCATCCTCCACGGTGCCGGCGCTGCCAGCCTCCTTGGAGAGCGCCGCATCCGGCACCCTGGCGGCGATATAGTCCATCTCCTCCTTGGTGGTGTCGCGGATGAGCAGTGACTCATCACAGACATAATTCTCTAACAAGTTGTCGAAGAACGTCGGCACCTCCTCTGCTTTCGGCTCGACCCAGAGCGGATCGAGGCCGTGTGCATTGAAGTCCGGCATCATGGCAATGATGGTGGTCTGGCAAGAATTGTTGCTCAACGGAACCACGCCCGCCGGCAACCCAAACAGATACGCCTTGACAACCTTGCCGGCCTTCTCGGCTCTACCGGTCCTCTCCGCCCTGCCGTCGTCACTCACCTTGAGCTGAAAGAGCTTCTGGCAGAAGTGAGCATGCCCCATCACCGTGAAGTTGTGCTTCAAGCTAGGGCGGAGCCTCATGACGTCGGTCGCGTTCCTGTAGTCCCAGGCCGGCCTCCCCTTGTTGTGTAGTGGGGCAATCCAGCAACGGATGAAGTCAACCCCGATCATTTCGAGGGTGAGCCTGGCCACGGTGAGGCGGGTGATCATGGTGGTGGCGACCAAGAGCTTCTTGTCGTCGGCATCGAGGTTGCTCCAGTCCTTACAGCGGACCGGCGGACTCCAACGAACCCGGCAGAACTCCCGTGGATCCTTCTCCTTGATCCAGCACGACCGGCTCCGCCACTTGCCCCACATCTCCTTCTGGGTGCCCTTCAGATACGTGCCCTTCTCCTGAGACCTCGGGATCCAGGTGATGAGATGGTGGCCCCTTCCTAGATACGAGGGTAGAAGTAGTGACGGAAGAGCGCCGTGCTCAGGAGCACTCCCGTGAAGCCTTCGCAGAGATGGGCGAAGAGGGCCATGCACGCCACGGCATTCGGCGTAAGATCCAGAAGGCGGAAGCCATAGGTGTGCATGACATCATTGAAGAAATTAGAGAAAGGGGGGCAGAGCCCGCAAGAGAAGTAGTCAACAAAGAAGGGGTACCGATTTGGGCCGGCCTTGGCGAAATCGGCAGGGACGATGCGCGTGGCGGGGTGCCCCGTCGTCTCCCTCCCCCACAGGGGCCGGAAGTAGTCCCTGAGATGGACCGGATCGACCATCGAGGGGAAGTAGGCATGCTGCGTCCGTAGCACCGCCAACTCGCTCTTCGGCGCTTCTTTCTCCCCGACATCCTTGGCCACCCCTTTGCCTTTGCCTGTCTTGGGCACCATGGCGACTGAGAGGGGATGGAGGATTAAGGGCAGTGAGGGCGCGCGGCGGCGAGCAAAAGCAATAGCTTGAGGAAGAAGAAGGGAGCGACGGTTCAGAGATTGGGGAAGGCATAGGGGGTATATGAGCAGCGCGCCTACGGTTTCTCCTTTTTATGGGGAAGGCGCGGGCCGCCTCTTTACCATTTACTATGATGTGACGCAGGCGTGCAGCAACCGCCCCATGCAAGACCCCCACGTCACACATTCAACGTGGGTCATGGGGAAGCGCAACTAGCAAGAGAGTTACTGCGGTAAAACTCTGCCACGCATACCCGCGCACCATTTTGGGCCTGGCCCAATAACGCACCGCGCTTATATGTGGCCCAGGCCCGGGGGCTCCTGTTGGTGTACAAAAGTAGGGGTCCTTTTTGTACCCCTTTACTTGTGCGCGGGCAGTCGCAGCCACATGCCTGCGGCCATGCTTGGCGGGACAGAACATGAAGCAAAGACACAAGACTACCAGAGCAACGCCAAGACAGAGGCGCGAGGAGCAGAGGGACAAGGTGGGCTCTCCCAGGCAGGAGCCTTGCCGGGGCAGCTTACGAATCCCCGGCAAGGGCCTTGCCGGGGCAACTTGCCCAACACCAGCAGAGTCGCCACCCCTGAGCCTAAGAGTTCCGACACCATCGACAACATTGGAACCAAGGCTCGGGAGGCTCCTGCATGGTGGCATGCAGATCTTTGTGAAGACCAAGGACATACAATAGTAGATGAAAACCAGAAGACGGAGACCCCCGGCAAGACCCTTGCCGGGGACATCTACGGGGCCGCAGCCAGGCACACACCTGCCAAGGCTCCACCGTTGTTCCAACACAGCAGTCAACCCACCAACAAGGCAGACACCTGCGTGGCAACGTGCAGCTTCCAGGCCAACTCAGCAAGCACCTTTGTGGTGGGATGCAGATCTTCGTGAATACTCTGCCACCGCACCAAGTCAGCAACCAGTGAGCCAGCGTGGCGCTGCACGCCTAGTCAGCCTAGACGCGCATTGGAGTGAGGCGAAGCTGCGGCGGACGGGATGAGTTTCCTTGCCGTCCCTGATAAAGTGAGAGGGCACGTCGGTAGCGATTGACTTGTATACAGTACAAACTTTCCACCTCCTGTGTGCCACTGTGGCGACCCCTTTGGCTATAAAAGGAGGCCCGAGGCATACTGGGAGAGGATTCAGACATTTTGGACCCTGCACGCTTTGTAGCTAGTCCAAGAACACCAGATAAACACAAACCAGCAGGAGTATGGTATTACGCATTACTCGCGGCCCGAACCTGGATAAACTCCCCGTGTTGTTCTTCTAAACCCACTCTTTCCACAGCCCCGCGCCCGCCAACCGTAGAAGGGATTCCCCTTGATCCCATAGGTGTCGTTTCCATCGACACGCTATCACAAGGGGCAATGCAACATGACGTTCTTTTGCACTAAGGGGTTGAGCATACAAACAAATAAGCGCATGGCAACCTCTGTTTCCCTATGCGAAGGGCCTATCTTTTACATTTATGTATTTACTTTTATGCAAAGAGTCAAAGTTTTCCTTCTATTCCTTTTTATTTTTCTCCTTTGGCATGCATCGTGTGGTGAGGAAAGATCTAGGCACATATGTCCAGTTGAATATAGATAGCATGAGTAATTATTGTTGACATCACCCTTGAGGTGATTACGTTGGGAGGCGAAACTATAAGCCCCTATCTTTCTATGTGTCCGGTTGAAATGTCTTGCTCATGTGTACGCGGTGAGTGTTAGCAATTATAGAAGACTATATGATGGTTGAGTATGTGGACTTGCCTAAAGGCTCCGATACGTGACCCTTCCTGAAAAGATGATGAATTGTAGTTGCAAACTTGACTGAGAACATAGTTTGTTGGTTTTGAATAGAGTTTTTGCTTTATACTTCAATTGTGTGATGAATTGTTACTTATTCATGAGAAGTATATGATTGAAGTTCTATGATAAAAGTCTTATGTTTAAATTTTGTTGCTATTATAATAATCAACATGATGCTTCTATGTCCGTATTTTGTTTTTATTGACACCTCTCTCTCAAAGCACGTGGACATGTTTTTGATTTCGGTTTTCGCTTGAGGACAAGCGAGGTCTAAGCTTGGGGGATTTGATACGTCCATTTTGCATCATGTTTTCTTACTGTTATTTATAATGTTTTTATCCATAATAATTCTTTCTGGAATAATTCTAATGCCTTTTCTCTCATAATACGCAAGGTATACACAAAGAGGGAGAATTTCGGCAGTTGGAAATCTGGACCTGAAAAAGCTACGTCAGGCTACCTATTCTGCACAACCCCAAATGAGCTGAAACTTCATGAGGATTTCTTATGGAATATATAAGAATTATTGGAGCAAATAACTACCAGAGGTAGCCCACCAGGTGGGCACAACCCACCTGGGCGCGCCAGGGAGCCCTGGCGCGCCCTGGTGGGATGTGCTCACCCAGGCCCACCTTCGGTGCCCATCTTCTGGTATATAGGTCAGTTTGACCTAGAAAAATAAATAAGGAGAGGACTTTCGGGACGGAGCGCCGCCGCCTCGAGGTGGAACTTGGGCAGGAGCACTTTGCCCTCCCATGAGCAATTCCATTGGGGAACTTCCCTCCGGAGAAAATCACCGTCATCATCATCACCAACAACTCTCCCATCTTGGGGAGGGCAATCTCCAACAACATCTTCAACATCACCATCTCATCTCAAACCCTAGTTCATCTCTTGTGTTCAATCTTGTTACCGGAACTATAGATTGGTTCTTGTGGGTGACTAGTAGTGTTGATTACATCTTGTAGTTGATTACTATATGGTTTATTTGGTGGAACATTATATGTTCAGATCCAATATGCTATTTAATACCCCTATGATATTGAGCATGATTATTATTTGTGCGTGGTTACTTTTGTTCTTGAGGTCAGGGGAGAAATCATGTTGCAAGTAATCATGTGAACTTGATATGTGTTCGATATTTTGATAATATGTATGTTGTGATTCCCTTAGTGGTGTAATGTGAACGTTGACTACATGACACTTCACCATGTTTGGGCCTAAGGGAATGCATTGTGGAGTAGCAATTAGATGATGGGTTGCGAGAGTGACAGAAGCTTAAACCCCAGTTTATGCGCTATTCCGTAAGGGACTGATTGGATCCAAAAGTTCAATGCCATGGTTAGAATTTATTCTTAATACTTTTCTCATAGTTGCGGTTGCTTGCGGGAGGGTAAATCATAAGTAGGAGGTTTGTTAAAGTAAGAACAACACCTAATCACCGGTCCACCCACATATCAAATTATCAAAGTAGCAAACACAAATCGAACCAACATGATGAAAGTGACTACATGAAATTCCCATGTACCCTCACGAACACTTTGCTTATCATAAGAGACCATTTTGGCCTGTCCTTTGCCTAAAAAGGATTGGGCTACCTTGCTGCACTTTTGTTACTACGATTGTTACTTGCTCGTTACAAATTACCTTGCTATCAAACTACTCCGCTACTTACAATTTCAGCACTTGCAGACATTACCTTACAGAAAACTACTTGTCATTTCCTTCTGCTCCTCGTTGGGTTCGACACTCTTACTTATCAAAAAGAGCTACAATTGACCCCCTATACTTGTGGGTCCTCAACCATCAAATCAAAATGAAGGAGTCCGACCAAGCCACAATCGCATTGATCACCCCCTACGGGCCATTCTACTTCAACACAATGCCCTTCGGGCTGAAAAATGCAGGCACCACATGCCAGCGCATGATTGAAACATGTTTGGAAAATCAAATCGGCAAAAAATTCGAAGCATACGTAGACGACTTGGTCATCAAGACCAAACACGTCAGCCAATTGTTGGACGATCTCCGCCAAACCTTCGAAAATTTGCTGGCTTACGGTATACAGCCAAACCCGAACTAATGTGTCTTCGGGTCTCTGCCGAAAACTGCTCGGGTACATTGTTTCCCATAGAGGAATAGAGGCCAATCCGGATAAAATCCAAGCTTTCTCCCAGCTAGCAATACCTACAGAGCTGAAACACGTCCAGAAATTGGCGGGCTGCGTGGCAGCCCGGAGCCGCTTTATCTCCAGCCTTGGTAAAAAGGAACTGCCGCTCTACAGACTGCTCAAACAGACCAGGAACTTTGAGTGGACCGATGAAACAACTACCGCATTGGAAGAAATAAACACATTATTAGCTGGAATCCTATACTAGCAGCACCCAGCATCGGCGAACCCATGTTGTTGTACTTCTCGACCACAAATCAAGTGGTGAGCGTGATTCTCATGGTGGAATGAGAAGCAGAAGGCCACAAGTTCCGGGTGCAGAAGCCAGTCTACTATGTACCGGAAGTGCTCACCCCGTGCAAGTCTCGGTATGCACATTATGAGAAGATAGCTATACAGTCTTTATGGCATCCCAAAAGCTCTGGCACTACTTTCAAGAGTGTTCGGTCACAGTGGCTTTCGAAGTACCACTGAACGACATAATCAACAATAGGCACGCCACAGGACACATAGCTAAATGGGCCGTAGAGCACCTTCCTTTCGAAATCATGTACAAACCACGCCGAACTATTAAATCTCAGGTGTTGGTCGATTTTCTTGCCAAATGGATAGAAGTCGAACTCCCCAGGGAATACAATACATAGTCACATTGGACAATATACTTCGACGGCTCCAAAATGCTAGCTGGATTGGGGGTTGGGGCGATCTTGACATCCCTACCGGCGATAACATCCAGTACGTACTACAGATTATGTACATTGATTCTAACAATGCAGCTGAATACAAGGCCCTACTGCATGGGCTTCGGGTGGCAACATCAATGGGTGTACAATGGCTTGAGGTATGGGGAGACTCCAACCTCACCATCTCAGATGTCAATGGCGAATTTGACGCTGATGACCCAAAGATGGCGACATATCGTAATGTTTTCCTTATAATATCCTCTCGATTCGACGGACTAGAGTGTCACCACGTCTACAGAGAAAGCAATCAAGCTACCGACGTCCTCGCTCGCATGGGCACCAAGCGTGACCCGTTCCCTAAGAACACCTTTGTGGAACGGCTCTTTAAGCCATCCGTGGTGTGGCAGGACGAGGGCAAGGATGTGGGAGCCAATGGCCCTAAACAAATCTTCCCTCCTGACATCGAGCCAAACAAAGAAATCATTGGGGGCTCAGCAATCGAATAGACATCTTCGGCTCCCGGAGTCATGGCTGTAATCGCACCATGGACCGAGCCCCTTCTTGCCTACCTACTTCGACAAGAGCTCCCCGATGAACAAACGGAGGCACGACGAATAATTCGGCATTCTAAAGCTTATATGGTCCACGAGGGTGAACTATACATGAAAAGCACTACCTGAGTCCTCCGGAGATGCATATCTAAAGAAGAGGGACATCAACTTTTGGCCAAGATACATGCTGGCATGAGCGGTCACCACGCGGCAGCTCGGGCCCTGGTAAGCAACGCCTTCCGAGTAGGTTTTTTCTGGACCACAACTCATACCGACGCTAACACATTAGTCCAACATTGCGTTGGATGCCAGCTTTTCGCAAATGAAAACCACATGCCTCCCACGGCTCTTCACACAATTCCGATCACCTAGCCATTTGCAGTCTGGGGGCTGGACATGCTCGGACCACTCAAAGGGGGGGGGATAAGAAAGAAGAAATACCTACTGGTCATGGTGGACGAATTCACTAAATGGATTGAGGCGAAACCAGTAACTTCAGCTAAGTCCGGACCAGTCATGGACTTTATATCCAGCGTGGTCCACCATTAAGGTGTCCCCCACAGTATAATAATGGCAATGGATCCAATTTCACGGCCCAGGCGGTAAACGATTGGTGTGCCAACCTGGGCATCAAGCTCGATTACGCTTCCACTACAAAAAAAGGACACATCCATGACATTTTGGGCCGAACGAATTTCTTTGCTATCATACTTATGACGATAATTGTGACAAAATCCGGTATCATCATAGATGTGGTGGGCTCCTACTTCTATGACAAAAATTGATGACAGAAAATGGGCATTTTGTCCTGGGCGGGCCGGAGACGTAGTTCCATGACATTCTTTCGGCCGTCCATGACGGTAAAAATCATGGTAGAAGCGAGGGAGAGGAAAATATCGGGAGTTCCGGTTCTGATGGGTGGTCGGGGCGAAGCGATGCGTTTCTCTCATACGTCGCTGCTGCGTGTGTGAGGCGTTGGGATCTAATCAACCCGAGCGATCGCGCTTTCTCTCATACGTCGTGCTGCTGCGTGTGTGAGGCGTTGGGATCTAACCGAACCCGAGCGATGCGCGTTTCTCTCATACGTACGCGCGCGTGTGTGAGGCGTTGGGATCTAACTGAACCCGAGCGATTGCACTGCAGGCTACACGTTACTGAACCCGAGCGATCGATCGATCCCTTGCTGTTAACTGAACCCGAGTGATTCCTTCGCTACTACTGCTAACTGAAGCCGATCGAACACTACTGCCTCCTTCCCTTGATGAACAGTGAGCGTTGTTGGGGGGTTTGGATGAACAGTTCCCGATGGGGGGTTGGATGAATAAGACCCCGTGGTATTAGAGGCCGTTGTTGCTGGATGAACAGTACCCCGATCGATCGAGACGGTGGATGAACAGGACCCCGTGGAGGGCTGGATGAACAGGTACCCATGGAGGGCTGGATGAATAGGACGACCCCGTGGAGGGTTGGATGAACAGTAGCCGGTGGTGGGCTGGATGAACAGTAGCCCGTGGAGGGGTGGTTGAACAGGACCCCGTGGAGAGGTCTGGTTGAACAGTAGCCGGTGGAGGAGCGTGCGGTGGCGGCTGGATGAACAGGAGCCCGTGGATGAACAGTCACAGGTGGAGGCTGGAGGAGGTCGACGGTGGATGAACAGGAGCCCGCGGAGGCAGTCGATGGTGGATGAACAGTAGCCCGTGGAGGCAGTCGACAGTGGAGATGAACAGTATCCCGTGGAGTCCCATTTTGCGGTACGCCACACCCCTCCCGATGAACGGGACCCCTGTTTTGACCGTAGTGCTCCAACATAAGTCCGTTTCCTCCGTTTTGCGGTACGCCACACCCCTCCCGATCAACAGGACCCCGTTTCGACCGTAGGAGGTCTGTTTCCTCCGTTTTGCGGTACGCTAGACCCCTCCCGATGAACAGGATCCCGTTTCGACCGTGGCCGGTCGAACACAAGGCCGATTCCTAAATTTTGCGGTATGCCAGGCCTCGTTTCCATCGGCTGTTCCGTCCAAGCCGGTTGGCTCCCGATGAACAGCACGTGTTCCGTTGCCTCCCGATGAACACGACGCATTCCATTGCCTCCCCATGAACATGATGATGACGCAGTTTCTCCATTCTGACCCAGCCATGTACACGAGCCCTGGCCATATGTATGCGCGAGTAGGCGTTCGAGAACCCCCCCCCCCCCCCCGTATGTACATACGTGGCCGTATTTTCTTTCTTGCACCCTGGACGCTGTACGTACGTGTACATGCTACGTGCGCGGCTCTACTACGACACGTTCCCTTCCTTACACGGCCACGGTTCATCGTTGCAGCCTGCAGACAGTCTGATCATATGTACGTACACGTTCCCGAACAGAATGACAACGCTATGTACGCTTCGACCAGGTGGGTCCCGACTGTCAGGCACTTCCATCCGTGCAAAGATGTAGTTGGTGGGTCCTAGCAGTCAGGGGGCGAACATTTTTTTTTGCCCTTAATATGGACGCATTTCCTTGCGTGCGAAGATATAGCTGGTGGGTCCCAGCAGTGAGGGGAAATGTTTTTTTCACGAAATACGGTGGCCCGTCTAGTGGGTCCCTGCTGTCAGATGGAGGAATCATTATTTTCCGCGTAATAAGGAGGCACTTCCTTGCTGCGGCCGTGGACCCAGCTGTCAGCCTCTCCACGTACAGTACTCTTTCGATGGAAGTCGTTCATTGACCACATTGACCACGCCGCGCCGAGAGCACTAGGGCGGTGGACGACGGCGAGGCCTAGGAAGGGGACGACGCGGAGCCGGGGAAGACGCAGTAGTGGATGCCCACAAGGAGGGGAGTACGTGGGTTGTCTGCTTTGGCTGCGGTATGAGGTTGTCGTCGCCGGAGAATAACAGGAGGTGTGGGTGAGTATAGAGGGATGGCATGGCCAGCGGTGGCAGCACAGCCAGACCTGGGAGGCAGGAGCAGGCCGCATGGCCGACGCTTGTTTGGGCGACTGGAGCAAGAAGATCAGAGGTTGAAGAATCACTACGACCGTTGGATGGACATCGTACGGTCACTGGAGCTAGATCATTCATATTGACTAAGTTGACAAAGCCCTCCATCCCCGTCATCTTAGTAGGCCCACAAGTCAGCCTCCCACTATGGTGGGTCCCAGCTAGCAGGGGGAGTATTCATATTTTTGTGTGTAATAATGAGGCACTTCCTTGCGTGCGAAGATATAGCTGGTGGGTCCGACCTGTCAATGGGGGAACGTTTTTTTGCGAAATACAGAGGCCTTTCCAGTGGGTCCCAGCTGTCAGGTGGAGGAATCATTATTTTGCGCGTAATAAGGAGGCATTTCCTTATGTGCGGCCGTGGACCCAGCTGTCAGCCTCTCCAGGTACAGTCCACTTCCAATGCATGTCGTACGTTGACCACATTGACCACGCCGCGCCGAGAGCACAAGGGCGGTGGACGACGGCGAGGCCTAGGAAGGGAAACGACACGGAGCCAGGGAAAACTCGACAGTTGTTTCCCACACGGAGGGGAGTGCGAGTGTTTACTGGTTCGTCTACCGTCGCCGGAGAATAACAGTAGGTGTAGGTGAGTAGAGGGATGGTTAGGCCAGCGATAGGAGAACGATGGGGTGGTGAGGCCTGTGTGGCAGCATAGCCGGCCGCGGGAGGAGGGAGCAGGCAGGGGAGGAGGGAGCAGGCAGTCCTGTCGGCGTTTGTTTGAGCGGCTGGAGCAGGAAGAGCAAAGATTGAAGAAGCACGACGGCCGTTGGATGGACATCCAACAGTCACTGCTCTCGTGTGTTGACTAAGTTGACACGGCGTTGCGTGTGCGTCAACCTTATTTTTTTAGGAAAGCATACGCGTCAACCTGTAGTAGGCGCACAAGTCAGCATCAAATCTGTGGAAAACAGCATACAACCCATCTACAATTATTTCTAATAATTTACAACCCATTTGCCAATTCTTAAGAATTTTTTTGGAGCCCATCTTCTTCTTTTTAGCGTATGGAACCCATCTTCTTTTTGTTAGCATTACACCCCATATTGTGGCCACGGTTAAAAATTATACGGAATTTTGCATATTTTGGTGCGGTCAACTATTTTTAATGCTGAAATATCGAGTCACATTCAAACTATTTTGAAAAATAATTTATATAAATATAAAATCCAAATAATTGTCCATGCATAAAAATCAATGGAATTTAAAATCTTGTAATTAAAAAAATTGAAACTAATTCCTGGTTTGATGTGTTTTAAAAATGTACAGCTCATTTCTGGGCAAACCGAATGAAACTCTCCTCGTCTTAAAAGATTTACAGCCCAGCGGGGCTGATAAAGCAAGTACGCCTCGTTTGGGTATTTCTTTTAAAAAATAGAACTGGGATAGCCATTTTCAGCAAGAAAAAAACACAACTGGGCTCATGATGTGGTAAACATAAATAAAACCCAAGCTAGACGGGCCACAACCCCGTTTTTACCCTGATCCGTCGCGAAAACTAGTATAAATAACAACTGCTTGTTCCTAAAAAAAAGTAAATAACAAGCTATGCGACCTCTTTGGGTCCCCTCGTGTCGACCACTTGTTGTGTAATTCTCTCATTTATTGACTACGTTGACAATGGCGTGAGCCCCAGATGTCCAACCATTAGGAGGAACCATTTTTTTGGGCTTATAATAACGAGGCACTTGCTTGCGTACTGCCATGACGCTGGTGGGTCCCTACTGTCATCCTCTCCACGTATAGTCATATCCTTGTTCCTCTCGGTTGTTGACGGTGTTGACAACGCAAGAGGGCGGTGCACCACGCACGGCGAGCGAACCAAGGCCGTGGACGACGGTGAGGCCTCGGACGGAACGAACAGGAGCCGTGGAAGATGCGCCGGCCAGTCGCAGGGGGAGGGGAGTACGAGGGTTGACTGGTTCGGGTGCGGGTGCATGTTGGGGCTGGCATCACCAGAGAATAACAGGACGTGTGGGGGAATAGAGGGAGGGACTGGCCAATGTTGGAGGGTACGGTAGGGCGACGGAGGCTCAACCAGCCATGGGAGGCGGGAGCAGGCGGAGCCGACTGGGTGGTTTGGTTTGGGAGGCTGGAGGAAGAAGACCAGAGATAGAAGATACACAACATATGTTGGATGTCAATCCAATGGCTGCTAGGCAGAATCGTTTGTTGACTAGCTAGTAAGTCGACACAGACTTGGATAGGCTATTTCCTCATGGGTCCCAAATGTTAGAATCCAAATCTGTCACGGTCATGCAGCCTTTCCTATGAAAATTTACAACCCATTTGGTGTGCTAGTTCAAAATAAGTTTGTGGGTGCTGGTGGGGGCTAATCACTTGGCTTCTATAATGCACAGTGAGCTCAAGCAGCTGGCGAGAGTGATGTTATTTCCCTTGGTTGGGATTTGTTACAATATTCCACTCTAAATTAAACGAATGGCAAGCAATTTGCCTTGTTTCAAAGAAAATATGACAGTCACAGCCGAGTTGAAAAGGGCAAGAACATCTAACTCCAGCTTACAAACTGTACAAAAGCACGAGGGTTAATCGTTCATCAGGTTTACACAAAACCCAGGTTGAAAAGGGCAACAACATCTAACTCCAGCATTGTTTTCGGCAGTCACAGTCAAATGGATCGGTCAGGTCCATAGAATGAACATCCTGGGTCGTAAAATTTACTGGATTATGACCACAATATGTTGTAAATAGAAGCCCGACATGTTCAGAAGCTCTTTTGCCCACCTGAAACTCCTTCCTTTGCTCTTCGACATACCCATCCATCAAAACCATGCTGCTGATAAACTTAAGCCTAATGACAATAGTAACCTCGCATTCAGCACGAAGAATGTGAAAAATCTAGTGTTTGCATGGTTGGATACATATCGTTCTAGCGTTATTGTCTTCAATCGAATGTCATGAGAAGTGAGAAAATCCCGGTGCTTACGAATCCACCAATTGGTTATAACTTTCTTACCCTGTCCTGTTGCCTAAATAGACATGAAGATTGAAAACAGTTAAGGTCTAAAAAAGAGTGTGGAAAGAGCAACAACTGAACAGTTAATTCTAGTACACTATATGCGGGCTTCCAATGTGCGTGAAATTATCACCTTCATATACAACTTCTCCAGACATGGAAAGCATTGCAGCAAGCCAATAATGTTGTTCAGATCAAAACTATTCATTTGGATATATAAGATCTTGATAGAATCCAACACCATTGATAGGCTATCCATGGAGAAACTCTTCATTTAGCATAGAACATAATATTAGTACAAAATGTGTACTCCGAGATGATGTATAACTTATGCGTAGAAATTTAAAATGCAGCTTATGGTTATAAGTGTAGATGATAATATAAAGTACCCGTAGAACTATGGAGCCAAACACCATCTTGAAATGAGCACAGAGATCATGTATTACACCCAAGGTCTCCAGTTTAGGTGCAGAGAGGACGGTTATTTACGACGGTGAATAACTAGAATCAACGATCAACCTTTGAAGTGAAGGGGCATCTTGGATGATGAGCTGCCTTCCGTCAAAAGAAATTCCAATTCTTACAAGGTTAGGCGACTTTATTTGGAGACAACCGATTCTAACTGTGAAAACAAGCACCAAGCACTCCAGGGCAGGGCAACTAGAGTGGATGATGTTGTGCAATGAGGCCTCCGATATACGAACCCGCACAAGTGAAAGTTTCTTGAGAAATGGAGTCGAAGGTTTAGTACCAGATTGTCTGGTAGGTCGCACAGCGCAAAGGTGGCGGTGTGGAGAGAGGAGGAAAACCGCGAGATGGACATCGGTGCTGAGGGCACAGGTAGAATGCATTCGGTATCTGATAGTGATTTCCAGGGGAATAGTAGAACTTAAGCAGCTGTAGTTGTGTGAATTCAGGGGATTTCAGCCAGGCGTCCACCGTGCAGGGCATGGCATGCTTGCTCAGGTAGCACAACGGGATGCAGATGCTTTGAACGGAGCCCTGGTGGGAGGAGATAATGGCTCTGGGGATTTCAAAATCATTGAAGAGAGATAGATGACGACAGTCAAGATTAAGGGGCACATCACGCCATAGAGGGCACCACCGAATTGAGAGGAATTGGGTGTGGCAGCAATCCTTGGTGGGGAGAAGTGAGATGATCTCCCCAAGGATGGCATCCGGGAGATAACTGATGCGGGCCACCCGAGATTCTATGGGTTCCTGGGATCCGGTGGGGGCGGGGTCGCCGCTTCTCCCCGCTGCCGGTCGGGATCTACACAGCATCGCCACAAGGGAGCCTCATCTTCTTGGCGCTAGGGTCAGCCGACTCCATTTTCCTCGAGAGTGTCATGTCGCGCTCACGGATTTGAGCAGAGTAACGAATGACGAGCCTAGTTGTAGTGCGGGTGAAGAAGAAGGGGAGCTGGGGTTTTTCTATAAAAGTGAGGGAGAAGGGGAGCTAGGGTTTTCTGTAGGAGTGAGGTGAGGAATTTGGGGGTATGAGTGGTGCGAGCTGACGTGAGGTGGGTGGGAGTGAGGAGGAGGAAGAGAACCCAAGTTTTTTTGGGGCGGTGTGTTGGGTGTGAGTAGCGCCTCTCATTAAGTAAAAATATGGGTTTTTGAATTGATTTTATTATTTACTAGGGTGGATGGGCTGTTTTTTCAATTACTACCAGTACAGTGGATACACTACCGCTTATGGCTCCTCCTAGGTCATCGAAACGTCTCCCTCTACTGAATGCCATTTTACTTTTGTTCACCGACATATGGGCCATGCCGCGCACGGGCCCAAATGCCATCCACAAAATTAGAAGGCATTATGCAAAGTGAGAGTCACCCCGTCAGAAGGCCTGTAGTAACGAGCCATCGATCACAAAACCCCACCTCCCCACAGCCTAAGTTTGACGGACGAAGCAACCATCATTTCACTCTTTGTGAATCCCTTCTCCTCACCGCCTTCAAGAAAGCTAACACTGTGATTCCGCCAACGTTCTTCTCTCCCAATGAAGGGAAGGTAAGCGGATCCATGATATTGGTATATTTTCATTCAGAGAAAAAAGAGGAACTTTAGCAAAGCAGTAACCGGTCCTCACTCTGTTTTTTGCTTCATTGTCATTGCGATTGTGTCTTCCTTTCAGTGGTCCCCTTGTATTTGTCAGTTTTATGATGGACCAAGGAGACCCAGGCAAAGATCTGCCTATATTGGAGCAGACGCGGGAGGCTGATCCCCATGAGACAGAGAGCTCCAAGAATATGGAGGTAGCCACCGAGCCGACCCCAGATACGCTCATGACCACTACTGAGATGGTCAACGGCCCGTTTGAGGTTACAGCGCCCGTGGCACTGCAGAGCAGTTTTCCCCTTCAAGATGTGTCACACTTCGCTGAGCTTCCCAAGGTGATTTTCTTCTTTGCGGATCTCGATTGTGGTTTTTCTTCTAAGTATGTGGTGATGAATAATGCAAAATTTTATTAGCTTCGATGCCATGCTATACATAGTGGTATAAATAATTTGTGTTTCTTATACTGGAAAATAATTCAAAATTTGTTTCTGTTTCAATTAGAGCCCTGATGCAGACAAGGATTGTGTGGTTGTACATGTCACTCGCTATGAGGCGGATGACCTGAATATACGCACTGGGAAAACAGAGTTCTTAGGCTGTTGGATCCTGGAAGCCATTTGCGCTTATACCGTTGTCGAGTTGTATTCCAGCCTCACTGTTGTCAGGCGTGTTGTCTAGGGTGTACTGAATCAAAAGAAGTTCAAAGCTACTCCTTCGTTTGTGAGGCATACTGTTCTTGTCAAGCTTACGCAGGAAGATGACATGGCATGCCTCCACAAACAAGTTTATGAGTGGCAAGGCCACAAGGTTATCTTCATGAAGGTTCACAGGATTGAGCTACTGCCGGACGTCCTCGATGATGTTCCTGGCAAGGTTCATCTTGTGTCTAGCCCAAATTAGATTGAGGCATGAAATAGTTGCCCCAGCTAGTGTTTAATACTAGTTTGGATTGTGTCTACTTATCCGAACCTTTCCTATTATCGAGCCCTCTGGGGCTAGTACTCTGTTTGAATCCTTCTATGGGAACTGCTGCTACTTTTGTGTGCCCGTGAATCATGTGAGAACCATCGTAATTGTTGCCGAAATAGATGCGTCCTCACTAGTTTTTCATGAATATGGCATGGTAAGACGTAAGTTGTCATGGTTTATCATACGAGAAGTGTGTGTTCGATGAAATAGAGTGCTCGTTCGAGAAATGTGCGCCGGCATATACATAAGTACATGTAAACACTATTGGTGCTAGCCCACTTGTAAGCAGTTGTGCAAAACATGGCACATTGGCTCAACTTGCTTCAACACTAGGCTATCAACCAGCTAACAATCAATAATCTGTTGTCTGACGTATAAGCAACTACGTATCTTGTTACAATGGTTCATGCAGTTAACTGGGGCCACAATGTAAATTTCAAACGTTCACACACTAGTCCAGCGTTCATGTGGAACACTCACATTAAACTCGGCTTCATAAAAAACTTGAAAAGCATAAGTTAAGCAATTTTATACATCTCAATGATTCATAGAACATAAAAAACATATAACTAGTTCACCGCAAAAGACAAAGTTGTGAGAAGGTTTACAAATCAGGAAAAATCAAGCAAGGCTTCTCTGAGCAAAGGGCCTCCCTAGGCAGGCTTAAATTTCCTGGAGTTCACCCTGGTTTTTCCTAGAGTTCACTCTGGAATGCTGAACTGAACCATGTAGTGTACTGACCAGCTGAAATTCTAGTGCATTCCACTAAATTTAAGCACCGCTATTTGCAGAAATAAGCAGACCACAATGCCTCTTGTCCGCGCACCTGTCACAAAAACCTCCATGCAGTCGTGCCTGCTAGTCCTCGGTCCATGGATGAATCGAAGAAAGTGCATTCCGACTAGAATGCAGTTGTTTTTGCTCGTCCTCGCACCGCAATCGGAAGTAAAACGTCATTTAATCAGCTTCTTTTAGATTGCATTGGTTATTCTACCTAGTTAGAACCAATGTAGGAATACCTGGAACACTGGTGGTTAGAGGACGGCAGCTAGGAATAGCCATCTCATTTTGTGCATTTGTACTAAAATGGAGGTGTGTACTTTTGATTGTGCAGATAGAAATGATATGGAGACAGACATCCCTGTTTGCGCAAATACGAAATAAGGTTATTTAAACAGTGACAAAAATTTGCATTGGAGTATGATTAACATCAGCATCTATTGTGTTATAATTGGCAATAGACTGACAGTATGAAAGTGCCCTTAAGTAAGTAACATCACATCACATCAACACTGCCACTAAATTAACATGCAGAACAATAGCATTAGTATTACTGTCATGAGGGTATCACATGGTCAGTAAATGTGCAATCAAATTTGTGCAGTTCCACTGGGATGAAGCAATGTTAGCAGTGTGAGATTTAAGTGTAACTGCAACAACACAATTCATGGGAAATAAAGCAAGACGGAAGAACTTCATAAAATGGTGGTGGCATTGCTTCAATTTATCGACGACACTAGACCATTACTTATAGTGACATTAGGTGGCATTGCTTAATGCTTCATGTGATTTTACATTAATGGTAGTGATCTGGGCGTAGGGACAGCAGGGGCATAAAGTGGTGAGGCAGATATGGTTTACGAGAGCGGCAAACGCTCAGGCAACATGTCTGCATTTGTCCCATTTTTTATCTCCTCGGCGACATTTTCCTATGTGAGCGGAGAAAATCTAGACCTGCTCATTCTCATTTGCGTTGTCCCCCAACACCCCTCACTTTCTTTCCTTTTTCAACCAAGAGACAGGTACACTTCCCCCCACCCTTCGCCATCCACCATACTTTCTTCGCCTTTTCAACCAATAGACCGGTTGGGTACACACAAAAAAGACACATCCGTGACATTTTGGGCCGAACGAATTTTTTTCTGTCATACTTATGACACTTCTATGACGATAATTGTGACAAAACCTGGTATCATCATAGATGTGGTGGGCTCCTACTTCTATGACAAAAAATCATGACAGAAAATGGGCTTTTCGTCCTGGGCGGCCCGGAGACGCAGCTGCATGACATTCTTTGGGCCGTCCATTACGGAAAAAAACTGTGGTATAAGCGAGGGCGAGGAAAATATCAGGAAGTTCCCATTTACTGTGGGTGGTCGGGGGCCGAGCGATGCGCGTTTCTCTCATACACGTACGCGCATGTGTGTGAGGTGTTGCGGCTTGCGCTATAACTGAACCTGAGCGAGGCGTTCGCCTACCGAATCCGAGCGATTGCACTGCAGGCTACGCGTTACTGAACCCGAGCGATCGATCGATGGCTGTTAACTAAACCCGATCGAGCGAGTCCTTCGCTACTGCTGCTAACTGAAGTTGATCGATGCTACCTCTGGATGAACAGTGAGCATTGCTGGGGGGTTTGGATGAATAGTTCCCGGTGGGGGTGGATGAACAGGACCCCGATCGATCGAGCCGATTGGGGCTGGATGAACAGGACCCCGTGGAGGGCTGGATGAACATTAGACGATGGAGGGCTGGATGAACAGTAGCCCGTGGAGAGGGCTGGTTGAACAGTAGCCGGTGGAGTAGCGCTCGGTGGAGGCTGGATGAACAGGAGCCCGTGGATGAACAGTCACAGGTGGAGGCTGGAGGAGGTCGACGGTGGATGAACAGTAGCCCATGGAGGCTGGAGGGGGTCGACGGTGGAGATGAACAGTATCCCGTGGAGTCCAGTTTTGCGGTACGCCACACCCCTCCTGATGAGTAGGACCCCGCTTCGATCAGAAGCGCCCAACACAAGTCCGCTTCTTCCGTTTTGCGGCACGCCACACCCTCCGATGAACAGACCCTGCTTTGACCGTAGGAGGTCCGCTTCTCCGCTTTGCAAGACGCTGCACCCCTCGGCGAACAGGATCCTGCTTTGCCATGGCGGTCGAACACAAGGCCGTTTCCTCCGTTCTACGGTAAGCCAGGCCTCGTTTCCATTGTCTGTTCCGTCCAAGCCCTCCTGATGAACACGACGACGCTTGCTGTTCTGACCCAGCCGGTTGGCTCCCCATGAACATGATGACGATGTTGTTTCTCCGTTCAGACCCAGGCATGTACACGAGCCCTGGCCGTACGTCTGCACGAGTAGGCGTTCGAGACCCGCCCGTATGTACGTACATGGTCGTATTTTCTTTCTTGCACACTAGCCGTTGTATGTGCGTGTACATGCTACATGCACGCATCTATTACGACACGTGCGCGCTCTAAATCGACCAGTATGTACGTACACGTTCGTGACGAGAATGACAACGCTATGTACGCTTCGACCAGGTGGGTCCCGACTGTCAGGCACTTCATTGCGTGCGAAGATATAGCTGGTGGGTCCCAGCAGTCAGGGGGGCGAATCGATTTTTTTTGCCCGGACGCACTTCCTTGCGTGTGAAGATGTAGCTGGTGGGTCCCAGCATTCAGGGGGGAAATGTTTTTTTCCGCGAAATATGGTGGCCCGTCCGGTGGGTCCCGCTGTCAGGTGCAGGAATAATTATTTTGCGCGTAATAAGGAGGCACTTCTTTGCGGCTGCCGTGGACCCAGCTGTCAGCCTCTCCACGTACAGTACTCTTTTGATGGAAGTCGGTCGTTGACCACATTGACCACGCCATGCCGAGAGAACTAAGGCGGTGGACGACGGTGAGGCCTAGGAAGGGGACGACGCGGAGCCGGGGAAGACGCGGCAGTGAATGCCCACGCGGAGAGGAGTACGAGGGTTCACTGGTTCGGCTGCGGTGTGAGGCTGCCGTCGCCGCAGAATAACAGGGGGTGTGGGTGAGTAGAGGGATGGCCTGGCCAGCAGTTGGAGTAGTAGGGGGCGGTGAGGCCTCCGCGGCATTGCAGCCGGCCATGAGAGGCAGAAGCACGAGGCACGATCGGCGCTGGTTTGGGCGGCTGGAGCAAGAAGAGTAGAAGACCAGAGGTTGAAGAAGCACTACGGCCGTTGGATGGACATCGTACTGTCACTGGAGCTAGAATCATTCATATTGACTAAGTTGACAAAGCCCTCTGTCCCCGTCAACTTAGTTGGCCCACAAGTCAGCCTCCCACTATTGTGGGTCCCAGCTAGCAGGGGGGTATTCATTTTTTTGTGCGTAATAAGGAGGCACTTCCTTGCGTGTGAAGATATAGCTGGTGGGTCCGACCTGTCAGCGGTGGGAAAGTTTTTCGCAAAATACAGAGGCCCTTCCTGTGGGTCCCAGCTGTCAGGTGGAGAAATCATTATTTTGCACGTAATAAGGAGGCATTTCCTTGCGTGCGGCCGTGGACCCAGCTGTCAGCCTCTCCATGCACAGTCTACTTCCGATGGTGTCGTTCATTGACCATGTTGACCACTTCGCGCCAGGCGCATCCAAGGTGGTGGACGACAGCGAGGCCTAGGAAGGGGAAGACGCGGAGCCAGGGAAGACGCGACAGTGGATGCCCACGTGGAGAGGAGTATGAGGGTTCACTGGTTCGGCTGCGGTGTGAGGCTTCCGTCACCACAGGGCCTGGCTAGCGGTGGGAGTAGTAGGGGCGGTGAGACCTCAACGGCAGCACAGCCGTCCACTGGAGGCAGGAGCAGGCGGTCTTGCCGGCGCTGATTTGGGCGGCTGGTGCAAGAAGAGCAGCGATTGAAGAAGCAGCAGGACCGTTTGATTCAAATCCAATGGTTACTGCTGCTAGAATCGTTTGTTGACTAAGTTGACAAGCCCTGCATACGCGTCAACTTAGTAGGCCCACAGGTCAGCCTCCCAACTGGTGCGCCCCAGATGTGAGTGGGAGGAATCATTTTTTTCGCGTAATAAGGAGGCGGTTTATTGCGTGCGGCCAGGCCAGCAGAGGGAGTAGGGTGGGCCGGGGAAGCCTGCACGGCATCACAGCGGGCCACAAGAGGAGGGAATAGGCTGTCCCGCCGGCGCTAGTTTAGGCGGCTGGAGCAGGAAGATCAGAGATTGAAGAAGCACGCCGGCCGTTGGATGGACATCCAACAATCACTTCTGCTAGAATCGTGTGTTGATGACAAAGCCTTATGTAAACAAGTCAGCCTCAAATCATGGCGGTAAAGCCCATTTGCTATTATTTTATAATTTTTACTCATTTTCTAATTCATATGGAATTTACTACAGCCCGCTTTTCCATTTTTAAAATTGCTGCCCATTTTCCGTCAAGACTACGGTTAAAAAATTAACTAAATATGTGCGAAATTTTGAAAATTCACAAATTTTTGCTGGGGAACAAAATATTCTTAATCCAAAAATTAGTAGCCATACTAAAAAAATAAAAATAAATTAATACTATGTCATGTTAAATCCAATGACATAAGATATCAGTGAAGAACAAAAACAAAAAAAGAAACTAATATCCCATTTGCTATAATTTTTTTTGGAATTTTCAACCTCTTTTGATATTACTTTTAACAGACACAGACCATACTCTTTGGCCAGGCCGGAATGCATCCCTCCTCGTCTTTAAAGATTTGCAGCCCAGTAAGTTGGAGAAAACAAATAGGCCTAGCTTGGGTATTCTTCAAAAAGAAATACTGGGCTAGCTATTTTCCCAAAGAAAAAACTGCTGGGCTGGTCATGTTGTTAGACGGGCCACAGAGACCGCACAACCCAGTTTGTAGCCAGCTCCTCCGAATTACTACTCAAAAGAAAGTTGTGCAATTCTGTCGTTAATTGACTATACGTTGAAAATGATGTGGGTCCCAGATATCAGCAGGGTGGATTAGAGTAAAAAACGAGGGGTTCATCTGAGTAGTAAAAGAGGCGCTTGCTTGTGTTCGGGAGTGGACCTGATGGGTCCGTACTGTCATACTCACAACTACAGTCCTCTCCCGATTCACTACGTTGAAAGGGACCGTTTCGGAAAAAAAATATGTTGACAGGGCCGGACGGCGGCGCCGCGGCGAGCGCACCAAAGCGGAGGATAAAGTGATGTCGCCAATGTGCTGGGCTAGGTTGGACATTCTTATTGAAAAATAAAAATGTACCGGAACTATTTACGACGTTGACTACGATTTGCATGGGTCCGCTGGTTGCAAGAAGAAAATGCTGGGAGAAAGAAGACTGGTCGCTATCTTTGCCTAAGAATAATATCGACTGAATGTAACAACACTATCATAGGAAATAATATCCTCCTGTTAAATCGTGAATTTAAAGAACTGGTGCATGAGCATTTAGCTTTATTTATTTATTTACTTATTTATGTTTAGGGGACCATGAGCATGTACCTGGGCCGGATTCATGTGAGAGCCTCCCTTCCAGTTAATTATGGGCTCCTCTATTGGGCCTTCATTAGTGGGCTGCATGTTATCAACAAGTGGAAAATGTGTTCCGTACGAAAAATACTATGTGCTACGTACGGTACGGGGCACTAAAGGATCGAACCGTGCAACGACTTCCAAAACATTGTGTTTGCCGTTCTAACAACACATTTATTCAACCAACAAACGAGATATACTACTGATTGTACGCTGAAAACAACAGCAGCAGCAACCAGGGCTGGGGGTGCAACAGAAGCAGTAAGCAGGCCAGAAGAGTGAAGAGCAGCTCTCTCTTCCAAACCAAACATCAGCCATCACTATAAAAGGCCTACCAAAAAAGAACAAGTGTATGCATCAAACTAAATAAAGATCCTACTACACCAAGTGTACGCATCTAACTAACTGGCTCAGTTAGACGTTACTATTTATTAAGCTGTGGAGATTTGCTGACGGCTTGAACCAGACGGGTGCCTGACGAGGGAAACTCCAGCCAGCGGGTCAAAGTCTGATACTTGCGACCCTCTCTCCTACTTTGGGCTGCAGAGCATGGCGGCACATATCAGGGTATGGTGCATGCAGAGACGCATGGTACAATGTGTACACACAGTTTTGCCTGATGAACGAAACCGCGCTGCCATCATGATCCTTGCCGTCGGTTATCTCCTGGTTAATCGAATAATTCAGTCCGACAAATAGAGAGCATGTACCAAGGCTACTTACCAACCTCCAGTCAAAAATTCCTGAAGGCCTAGAGAAGCTGGGATCCTGCTCAAAGACCTTGCAGTAACTGTGATTGTATTCTCGCTAAACAACACATCCGCACGCGCGTAACAATCATCAATCGCTCGCCATCGTCGATCAAGCCAGAACCACCTGCAACTGCCATGCCGCTTTTCTTTGAAAGGTTCCGGATTAGGAAGGGTAGGGACACCAAAGCGCCTACAACATCATATCAAGTTGGAGTCAAATAACCCTAAAAAAGTTGGAGTCAAATAAAAAGGGCTCTTGATGTAGTCAATCTTAAGAACAACATGTTATGAGCATGAATATTTTTACAGTGAATGTTGACAGTAATATAAGCAAGCCATCATTATATCATAGGAAAGTAACATACTACTATAACAGCCTTTTGTAGCGACGACTGGAGTAGGCCAGCAATACGTCCATCCATACAAGGAGTTGACAGCGTAAATGAAGCCCTTGTGTTCGATGGCATCAGAGAACCATGGAGGATGTATGAACCTCCGATGGATGTGCAGATTTATCCACTTACCACAGTGACCTATCAAATAGGCAAGACCGCGGTTGAAGAACGCAATTAGCCTGAAATCTTTATAATTCGCAGATCTTGTGGGCACTTGGCAGATTACAACCTTGAGCAAATCAAACTTGGTATCATGTTGGCTACTTTGTAAGATTCCGAGTATTCTCGGGCGCATGTGCCAAAGCAAAGGCAAAGGTTAATCGAAGGAAGGGGATCAATCACCGAGTGTAGACCTCCACGAGCATCCAGCTGCCACGACCGTCGACGAGCACCATCCAAGACGTGTTCATGCCGACCCAGTACATACCATTAATGTAGTTGAGGGTGACGGGGATCGGATCGCAGTCAAGGGGGTTGATGCTCGCCACCCTATACGATTGTTATGCTGCGTGACACGCCATTTTTTGAAGATTAGACGGTATCAGCAAGTAAGGAGCTGGCTTAAAAAGCTCAGGCCTGAGGGCTTTGAGTAAACGGTACAACCCCGAGGAGCACGCGGCGAGCGGCATGGTACTGAGATTGTCCACACGCGAAACAATGAGCTTGATTACCTCTGTGGGGAGTGAATTCCAGCCACTCTTTCGACGGACACTGCTCGGTTCTGCCATTGTTAGTGCTTGGGTTTGGGGCGAGTGGGGAGGCGCCTTAGTAGGGTTGGAAGATTGGACGAGGGGGAGGTGCCTTAGCGGGGATGGAAGAGCAGACAAAGATGGAGAAGCGAATATGTGATGCGGGAAGTGGACAGGTGATAATGACTACATCACGTCGCTTGACTTACGAGACACATACCAGCAGCGTAGGGTCATATGAAGTCAGACAACTTGCTTGAGTGATCACAGTACTGGTACTCCCTACAGTACCTACTACTATGCCCTAACTTGCTTGAGTAGAGTAGTAGTGGAGTAGGACTCTGCTCTACTACTAGCACCGGAGTAGTATATTCTAATCTAAAATAGTTACAAACTTCAATGCCCGAGCATGGAACGACTACGAACCGCCATCGGTGCTAACTCCAATCCCCAGCAAACATTCGGTGGGAGACATGGCAGTTGCCAACGCCCGCGACGCAGTTACAGTACGTGTGTAAGGGTGGCGGTTTTGTCAAATACTATGGCTTAAAAACAGGCCACCGTCGGATGGAAATCTGACGGTTACATGGGATTCGCCAGGATTGAGCTCGTGTTGAACAATCGCCAGATATCATTACTAAAAAAAGGTTAAAACACCTGGGGCTATAACTTGCACCGGCTGACCACTAACAATGATACTAACATAGTAGTAAAATGGTCAAAGGCCGTGTCTACGTGGTGTTTGGAATTATATGCAAAAATATTAGCAAGATGCCCGTGCATTGCACGGCACACCATCATCACCAACTCGGTTTTTTCTCTACTCCTACTCCTATAAAAGACTCAGTTGGTGATGATGGAGGCGAGGAGGCGTGTTCAGCCGGCGCGCGCAGCGAATCCATGCTACTTATTCGATTTGTTATAAAAAACAAAGAAGAGTAGTATAGATAGAGATAGAGACTTAGGCCTTCCACTATGTAGGCCAAAAGCGGTGCTAAATTTGCTTTTTGGGTATTTGGCACCGATGCCCTACATTGCCCAAGCGAAGCCAAACAAAAATTTCTGGGCACCGGAGCACCACCTACTGCTTCGTGTGCTACTCCTGCGCTCCATTTGGCGGCTGCAACATCCCCTACAGCCACTCTCTCCTACGCTCCATTCGGCGGGCGCTATTGAAATTTGGGGAGCGCACTCTCGCGACTGCTGGCAGCCACGACTTCACCGACGACGACTTCTTCCCCGACCTCGGCAACCTCTTCCTCAATGACATGGGCGACAACCTCAGCGCCAACGGTGCTGCTCCCGTTGCACCGTATGTGTTTCTGTCCTTCCTATTGGAAATCGTGGTAGAATCCATGTTTCTACTCTGTATCCTACTAGATTCTATTTGTTCATCTACTATGCTAGTCCACATGATTAGTTTAATCTCTGTTATAGCCGTCATGATTTATTTTGTGCTTATTGGGATTAAATCTTGTAGTAACTTGCTCATATATTCAACTGGCGCAACGTCCCCTACAGCCACTCCCGTTTCATGGACGGCCTGGTCGATTCCTCCAAGGATCCCTTCGTCTACTGCTATGAGTGCCCGATGCCATTTTGGGGCTCGCCGGCGGACATCGTGCATCACCTCACGGATGCATGCAGCGGTCACTACTGGCCCTTGGTGGAGAACATCAAGTACGAGACGTGCTACCCGTTCACCATGCCGGAGTCGCTGGAGGATCACCGCCGCCTGCTAGTCTCGGAGGAGGACGACAACGTCTTCCTCTCTTGATCGTGGGCACCGGCGAGGCCCGCGCAGGCCGCCGCCCCGTCTTTGTAGTGTGCGTCAGGGGCGACGCCGCTGATGCTGAAACTAACACGAGGCCGATGTATGGGTGCATGCTCACTGTTACTACCCCTCCGAGGTATGTGGGCGGCGACACCGGCTCCATCATGCTGACTAGGACTGTGCAGAGCTGGGACCTTCCCGCCGATGTCGACATGGAAGACGCATGGTATGATTTACCCCCCAACGCGGTGCACAGGGACTCCAAGGAGGTTCACCTGGACATACGCAGTATCAAGTTAAATGTTGATCATTAGTCTTCGCTCAGTGTAATCCGTTGTCTAAGCATGTGGAGACTTCCATGCAAGATCTTGCTCTATTGGAGTATCGCGCATTAATAAAAGTTTATCCATTTAGAGTTTAGTCTGGACTTCCTTGTATGAATTTTTACTATAGAACTGGTGAAAGACTTACTATGAACCATTTCTTACATCTCCTCTGCCACTTCCAAGTCATCCTGATTTAATCCCTCCGTCTAGGTGTATAAGGGCATGGTTAATACTTAATAGTATAGCCAACTGTTGACTATAAGAAAGTGCCATGTCATCTATAGCCAACATGTATAACAATTGATACTCAAAAACTAATTCTTAAAGATCATTTCTTCCAAAGCACAATAAAAAATAAGCTACTACTCCTAGGGCCAGTTCTTTTGGCGGCTTAAAAAATAAGCCGTCTCTTCCCCAGCTTTTCCCATAAGACTAGTCACAGTGGAGTACATTAAGGCGCCTCACCCATTTATTTGGGCTTCTAAACTACTTATAGTACCTCTGTCCTGGTTTATTCGTCACCATTGTAATTTGTGGTAAATTTTGTCCAAAGATTTAACTGATAAAATGTTAGTGCATGTGACATGCACAAACATTTCATTAGTTAAATTTATGATCAAAATTTGACACAGATTACAATGGGAACCAATAAACCAGGACGGAGCTAGTAGTAATGGGATTACTACTAATCTAGAAGCATAAACAAACTGGCCCATGGTACTCCTACTAGTAGTACTACTCAAGTTGGAATTCCAATTGCACGGCACAACTTGTTAGGCAAAAAATTCGATACATGGTGTAGGAAGCGGTTTGGGAATTTGCATGCCTTTCCGACCAGTGAGATACTCCGTACAAAGTACGACAGAGAAATAACCACAGAGAAGGAAGCTAAAAGTAAACAATCAAACGAGCATTTTTGCATTGAATCGTTTCACTAGCTTGACTAGTGCTGTTTTTCTATTTTTACAATAACTGCATCATAATGTGAAAACGTGCATTTGCACGTACATAAGTAATAGTAGTACTCCCTCCGTCAAGGTGTATAAAGCCTTCCCTCCTTCTTGGTCACGGTGCACAACCAAAGATGACTTATTCACCTGGACGGAGGGAGTAGCACAGTCTGCAAGCATATATAGAGAGAGACGTGTAGTGCGATAGTATATAGTAAAGTTTGTGCTATATGCACCCACTTACAAAATGCGTACGGATACACAAGGTTTCCAAACTTTCCCTCTTACAAACTTAATTAAGGACGCTAATAATTCTCGAACGTTCGGGATTTATCATTTGCGTCCCAAAAATAATGAGATCACCTTACGAAACTAAATTATACTCCTACTAAAAGCCGCGGCGCTCCCAGGAGCGCTTACGGCGCGCCATGAGCGCCCTGGTGCGCGGCCGTTTCCCAGTGCGCCGACACAACGTCTCTTCCTCAGCCTCGCAACTCGCGAGGTGCTGATTGGTGGCTTGCCGGCGGGCAAGCATGATCTCACCGGTGTGGTGATCCGGCTCCAACAGGCACTCCTTCTCGCTGGAAGCGTGCACCCGGTCCATGTATCGCCAAGCATAGATGAGGCGCTTGGGCCCGACTGCACTCAGGGCTTTGGCACGGGCGTCCTCCGTCATCCTCACGGCCCTTGCATGAGCCTTCTGCCAAAGAGCCAATTGCCTGACTCTCTCGGACGCGGCATAGACCTGCCAGGCAGCTTGCCCCGCGACACGCTTCTCTTCCTCGGCCTTCTTCTCTGCCTCTATTTTTGCGTGCTCTGCCGGCGGCAAAGCCTCCCACATGGCGACATCCATTTCTTTCCAAAGCTCCTCAAGGCTGGGGGCCTCGACGGGCGGCACGGCATTCTCCTTGTAGTGTGGAGCCGACGCATCCTCCGACGCGCGTGCTGGCGAGATTGGGAACGCCGACGCGTCCACATCGACGCGTCGCGGCAAGGAGTGGAACACCGACGCGTCCTCCTCGACTAGTGGCAGCGAGGAACGGAACAGCGACGGGTGATCGTCCAGGTGGTGCAGCGAGGGGCACCTAGGGCTTGGGAGGGGCGATGCCATGGTGGTCGAGTGAGAGGGAGGGGGAGGAGATGGCGATGAACGTGAGCGTTCTTCCGAATGCCGCAGGAGGCGCAGTATTTATAGCGAGCAATGGCACACCTACGTAAGATATGGACTGAGCTGCACTGACTTAACTGGAGGTCCAGTTGCGTCACTGACATGTGGGCCAGACCCCTGTTGGGCCCATATGTCAGTGACCCAATGCACGTGCAGTTAAGTAACTGAAGCAGCGTCCCAGAAGATATGTTGCGTGATTAACGTAACAGCTACATGGGCATATTCGTTGGAGTAAATTACAGGGAAGGGAAGGGGTGGAAATATTGCTGGTCACAACGGATTGGACGAGCGCGGGGGGAGGAGAGTCATGCATGCAGATTTTTTTCCACATGGGGTGGAGTGGTGGGACCGCCGGAGGGAGAAGGAGAGTCTGGCAGTCATATTGTTTCCACACATGGAGAGGAAAAGATTTGGAGACGAATAGGCTTCCTGTTGGTATGGGGAACGGTGCATAATAAGTCTCATCTTGCATGCCAGGCTAGGTATAGTCTCAAGTCATTAAAAACATACACGCCCCACACATGTTCATATTTCAAGGTGCACTAAATTATTGCGTGCGATGATTAAGGCTCGCCATAATGGAGTATCATGCACACGGGAATAGCAAACATGCTGATGTGGCAAATAATTAAAGAAGAGAGGGGGGTTAGATTAACTAGTGTTCATGCATGCATTGGTAAACACATTTTTTTTTGTGAAGAACGACAACATTAGTTGAGTACTTTTGCAGACTACAAAAACTATTCCACCGCCTCTGTCTTGCTAAGAGTAGGTGAAAATTTTGAATCGAGCCCTTTAAACTATAAGGGAGGTAGTAGTACTCTAATAGCTAACCACGCACCTGGACGGAGGGACTAGTCTGCGTTGTGCATTTAAGTTTTGTCTGAAGTCAATGTACCTCTACTTTGACCAGACTTATAGAAAAATGTATCAACATTCACAATGTCAAATCAATATTTTTATACTCATTATAAAACGTAGTTCTTATACTCATTATAATCAGTATTGTAGATATTGATATTTTTAGTATAAATTTGGTCAAACACTTTGCAAACGGTTGACGGAAGTAAAAAGGACCAGAGGGAGTATCATGCATGCGGAGTAGGCAAAAAAATTTGATCATTTATAGCCGGTCAAAGTCTCAAAGGGCGCGACCGCGTGAGGGAGGCGAAGGTCGTGGGAGGCGCGACGGTTCATGGAATTAAGTGAAGTTACCCACGCGCCGACATGGCGTGCGGACAGGCAGAAGCTATACCGTCAGGCCTACGATATGGGTCTAGTAGACATGACATCTAGTGGGTCCCACATAGTTCTCGAGAACTCTTTGGGGGCTTGCAGCCGTTTATCCACCGGGCAAGCCAGCAACCCCACGCCGTTCGCACTCCCTACTCGTCCCCGTCTTCTACTAGTATAGTACCTTACAACAGTTTGCTCTCAGTCGTCCCGTCCTTTCACATTACACCAGTTCAACTTCTCCTAACCCTCCTCCAAAATCCATGGCCTCCCAAATCTCCATGGTCGCCGCTGAGTACCAGGTTAGAGCCATCACCGGTGATGAGTTCATCGTCATCTACACACGTGGATCCGCAATGGGGAAAGCATGCCTCGCTCGCTTCTTACGCATGTTCAACAGTTCAATGGATGAGTGGGTCGCTGGGCTAGATGTTGAGTACACCACAGTCCTGCAAAGAGAGAAGATTCTAAAGGAGGCAGAGAAGAAGAAGCCCGCCGTGATCCAGGTTTGCGTACATAACGTGTGCTTGGTCTACCACATATGCCATGCCGATGTTGAGTGCCAGGATTTTAAGAACTTCCTCAAGGACGAAAGAGTGAAATTCACATCAGAGACTTTAGGAACGCGAGGGGATGTCCTGGTCGAGATAGGCCTCGTTGTAGGCCAGCCCTTCGATCTCCAGAAGGCAAGCCTGGTGTCCTCCTCTCAGCCTTCAATGCTGACCTGGGAAGCAGCCATGATTGATCCTTCATACGATAAACTGAAGAAACCTCACCACGAGATTCATCATGCATGGGATTCGAAGACATTAGATGAAGATCACATCCTGTACGCAGCAATGGATGTCTACCTTTGTTTAAAAATCTACAAGGGTTGGATGAAAAAGCAGAGCCTAGTGTCCGGTTCAAGCAAAGAAGCGTCGGCGAAGAGGAAGAGGAAGAGGGACGAGGACAAAGTTGAGGATGTGGACTCGGACTCCGAGTAGGTGGCAGTGTCGTCGCTCATGCTGGTTCTACTGCAGTGTCAAGCGGACTAGTTGCTTAGTTTATTTTCAAGGATGTGTTGTGTTGAGGCCCCAGCTGAACTATGTTTATGTTCTTTCTCTTTATTTGAACTCTTCAGTACGTACAGTAGTACTAGTACTATGTCTTACTACTGTTCTTCTTGCAGCTTGGTACTCTGTCAGATCTTCGTGATCCTCTGTACTTAATACGTTTGTACTAGTAGTATAATTTGGGTCAGTCGATTTGTGAAAGAAGTTCGACGGAGCGAAGGAAGAAGATGGCAGAGAAGCTACCCCAATATCTATATTAGGGTGGCAGGGTGCCCATGATCTATCTTATGAGTGTTGGGTGTGGAATGCAGTTTGCCGGAAAAAATGGATCATGCCTGTGGTTAAACGGATGGCGGGGGTGGGCGGGTGATACGTCTCCAATGTATCTATAATTTTTGATTGCTCCATGCTATATTATCTACTGTTTTCGACCATATTGGGCTTTATTTTCCACTTTTATATTACTTTTGGGACTAACCTATTAACCGGAGGCCCAACCCAGAATTGCTGTTTTTGCCTATTTCAGTGTTTCAAAGAAACGGAATATCAAACGGAGTCCAAACGGAATGAAACCTTCGGGAACGTGATTTTCTCATCAGATAAGATCCAGGAGACTTGGACCCTCCATCAAGAAAGAAGAGAGGCGGTCACGAGGGTGCAGGGCGCACCCCCCTACCTCGTGGGCCCCTCGAAGCTCCACCGACGTACTCCTTCCTCCTATATATACCTACGTACCCCCAAACGATCAGATACGGAGCCAAAAACCTAATTCCACCGCCGAAACCTTCTGTACCCACGAGATCCCATCTTGGGGCATGTTCCGGAGCTCCGACGGAAGGGGAATCCACCACGGAGGGCTTCTACATCATCACCATAGCCCCTCCGATGAAGTGTGAGTAGATTACCTCAGACCTTCGGGTCCATAGTTAGTAGCTAGATGGCTTCTTCTCTCTTTTTGGATCTCAATACAATGTTCTCCCCCTCTCTCGTGGAGATCTATTCGATGTAATCTTCTTTTTGCGGTGTGTTTGTTGAGACTGATGAATGATGAATTGTGGGTTTATGATCAAGATTATCTATGAACAATATTTGAATCTTCTCTGAATTCTTTTATGTATGATTGGTTATCTTTGCAAGTCTCTTGGAATTATTAGTTTGGTTTGGCCTACTAGATTGGTTTTTCTTGCAATGGGAGAAGTATTTAGCTTTGGGTTCAATCTTGCGGTGTCCTTTCCCAGTGACAGTAGGGGCAGCAAGGCACGTATTGTATTGTTGCCATCGAAGATAACAAGATGGGGTGTTTATCATATTGCATGAATTTATTCCTCTACATCATGTCATCTTGCTTAAGGCGTTACTCTGTTTTCTTGAACTTAATACTCTAGATGCATGCTGGATAGCGGTCGATGAGTGGAGTAATAGTAGTAGATGCAGGCAGGAGTCGGTGTACTTGTCTTGGACGTGATGCCTATATACATGATCATACCTAGATATTGTCATAACTATGCTCAATTCTGTCAATTGCTCAACAGTAATTTGTTCACCCACCATAGAAATACTTATGCCCTTGAGAGAAGCCACTAGTGAAACCTATGGCCTCCGGGTCTATTCTCATCATATCAATCTTCCATCACTTTATTATTGCTTTGCTTTCTACTTTGCCTTTTGTTTTACTTTGCATCTTTATATCAAAAATACCAAAAATATTATCTATCATCTCTAACAGATCTCACTCTTGTAAGTGACCGTGAAGGGATTGACAACCCCTAATCGCGTTGGTTGCGTTGAGCTATTTGTTTTGTGTAGGTACCAGGGACTCGCGCGTGGCCTCCTACTGGATTGATACCTTGGTTCTCAAAAACCGAGGGAAATACTTACGCTACTTTGCTGCATCATCCTCTCCTCTTCGGGGAAATCCAACGCATTGGTCAAGAGGTAGCAAGAAGAGTTTCTGGCGCCGTTGCCGGGGAGTCTACGCAAAAGTCAACATACCAAGTACCCATTACAATCTTATCTCTCGCATTACATTATTTGCCATTTGCCTCTCGTTTTCCTCTCCCCCACTTCACCCTTGCCGTTTTATTCGCCCTCTCTTTTCCATTTGCCTATTTCTCGCTTGCTTGTCATTATATCTGAAATTGGGGAAATTATTGCTGATATGGACAATAATAATAACATGGACAATTCTGATGCTCCGGCTGAAGAACCCCCTACCTTGCATACAAAAAGATTTCGAATTGGTAGCGGTAATATTATTGGGAAAGGAGTTATTCAAGATTTCTTTACTTGTGCCGGTGCTTTGCCTTCGATGGGCAGTTCTATTCTCCATAGAACTAGTAGTCTTGCGGACGCTATTGCCATGCTTATCGTTGAACTTGAAAGGCAATTTATGCATATGCATCCTTCCATACAAAGGATTTTTCTAGAATTTTCTAATATCGAGCATTCCTCTGTTAAGCGTGTCGCTACAATCTTTTTGGCTCATGAATTCAGATTTATAATAAAAGAGGCCAAAGAAATCTTTGCGCATTATAGGGGGGACGCTGGCCGTCCTCCCATAGAATCTATCCTCTTTGATCAAGAAGAAATAATGCGTTTTCAATCTATTGACTATGTTGCTTTTAATGAAAATCTTAGAAAAAAAGTGCCTACCAATATTTTAATTGATAGAATCTCTGAACTTAATGATGATTTGGCTATTCAAATTAATGATCTAGGATACTCTCTTGAGTTTAGGCTCACAAGGTTCTGTCAAAAGAATGCTTATAATGATGAATTGGTTGTGCAATACGAAGGGCCGAAAGAGGAACCTATACCTCCTAAAATTGATCTTGGGGATTTTTGCCCTATTAAATTTAGCCCTTTTGATTACTTTTGCTTGCCTCAAATAAAACTTGCTGCCGAACGTAGGGAGTATGAAATGAGTTTCACCGATCTATCTTATTACTACGGCACTACCTAGATCTATCCTTGCTTTTATGCCTAGCTAGGGGCGTAAAACGACAACCCTTGTTGGGAGGCAACCCAATTTTATTTTTAGTTTTTTTTGCTTTTGTTTCTGTTTAGGAATAAATAATCCATCTACATTCTGTTTACATGTGGTTTTATCTTTTAATTAGTGTTTGTGCCAAGTTAAACCTATAGGATCTTCTTGGATGATAGTTATTTGATCTTGCTGTAATTTCCAGAAACTTCCTGTTCACAATTTTTTTAAAAAAAATCTCCAGAACGTGATAAAATAGTGATTCCAATTGCTGATGATCAATACAAAAATTGCATAGGTCTTCCTATTTTGGCTGATAATTTTGGAGTTGCAGAAGTTTGCGTTAGTTACAGATTACTACAAACTGTTCTATTTTTGACAGATTCTGTTTTTCGTGTGTTGTTTGCTTATTTTGATGAATCTATGGCTAGTAAAATAGTTTATAATCCATAGAGAAGTTGGAATACAGTATGTTTAACACCAATATAAATAAATAATGAGTTCATTACAGTACCTTGAAGTGGTCTTTTGTTTTCTTTCGCTAACGGAGCTCACGAGATTTCTGTTGAGTTTTGTGTTGTGAAGTTTTCAAGTTTTGGATGAAATCTTTTGATGGATTATGGTACAAGGAGTGGCAAGAGCCTAAGCTTGGGGATGCACACGGCACCCCCAAGATAATCAAAGGACACCAAAAAGTCAAAGCTTGGGGATGCCCCGGAAGGCATCCCCTCTTTCGTCTACTTCCATCGGTAATTTTACTTGGAGCTATATTTTTATTCACCACATGATATGTGTTTTGCTTGGAGCGTCTTGTATGATTTGAGTCTTTGCTTTTTAGTTTACCACAATCATCCTTGCTGTACACATATTTTTAGAGAGCCATACATGAATTGGAATTTGATAGAATACTCTACGTCCTTCACTTATATCTTTTGAGCTTTATAGTTTTGCTCTAGTGCCTCACTTATATCTTTTAGAGCACGGTGGTGGATTTGTTTTAAAGAAACTATTGGTCTCTCATGCTTCAGTTATATTATTTTTAGAGTCTTAAATAGCATGTAATTTTCTTAATAATAATAATATGCTTGGTATTCAAGATTTGTAAAACTTTCTTTTGAGTGCGTTGAATACTAAGAAAGGTTTGATGCTTGATAATTGTTTTGAGATATGGAGGTGATAATATCAAAGTCGTGCTAGTAGAGTAATTGTGAATTTGAGAAGTGCTTGTGTTGAAGTTGGCAAGTCCCATAGCATGCACGTATGGTAAACGTTATGTAATAAATTTGAAACATGAGGTGTTATTTGATTGTCCTCCTTATGAGTGGCGGTCGGAGACGAGCGATGGTATTTTCCTACCAATCTATCCCCCTGGAGCATGCGCGTAATGCTTCGGTTTTTGATGACTTGTAGATTTTTGCAATAAGTATATGAGTTCTTTATGACTAATGTTGAGTCCATGGATTATACGCACTCTCACCCTTCCATCATTGCTAGCCTCTTCGGTACCGTGCATTGCCCTTTCTCACATTGAGAGTTGGTGCAAACTTCGCCGGTGCATCCAAACCCCGTGATATAATACGCTCTTTCACACATAAACCTCCTTATATCTTCCTCAAAACAGCCACCATACCTACCTATTATGGCATTTCCATAGCCATTCCGAGATATATTGCCATGCAACTTACCACCATACGGTTCTTCATGACACATTCATCATTGTCATATTGTTTAGCATGATCATGTAGTAGACATAGTATTTGTGTCAAATCCACCGTTCATAATTCTTTCATACATGTCACTCTTGATTCATTGCATATCCCGGTACACCGCCGGAGGCATTCATATAGAGTCATACTTTGCTCTGGTATCGAGTTGTAATCATTGAGTTGTAAATAAATAGAAGTGTGATGATCATCATTTTCGAGAGCATTGTCCCAAGTGTGGAATAAAAAAAAGGAGAAAGGCCATAAAAAAGAGCAGGCCCAAAAAATTAAAAAAATAAGAGAAAAAGAGAGAAGGGACAATGTTACTATCCTTTGCCACACTTGTGCTTCAAAGTAGCACCATAATCATCATGATAGAGAGTCTCTTGTTTTGTCACTTTCAAATAATAGTGGGAATTTTTTTCATTATAGAACTTGGCTTGTATATTCCAACGATGGGCTTCCTCAAATGCCCTAGGTCTTCGTGAGCAAGCAAGTTGGATGCACACCCACCTAGTTTCTTTTGTTGAGCTTTCATACATTTATAGCTCTAGTGCATCCGTTGCATGGCAATCCCTACTCCTTGCATTAACATCCATCGATGGGCATCTCCATAGCCCATTGATTAGCCTCGTTGATGTGAGATCTTCTCCTTTTTTGTCTTCTCCACATAACCCCCATCATCATATTCTATTCCACCCATAGTGCTATATCCATGGCTCACGCTCATGTATTGAGTGAAGGTTTATGAGTTTGAGATTATTAAAGTATGAAAAAATTGCTTGGCTTGTCATCGGGGTTGTGCATGATGAGAGCATTCTTGTGTGACGAAAATGGAGCATGACTAAACTATATGATTTTGTAGGGATAAAATTTCTTTGGCCATGTTACTTTGAGAAGACATAATTGCTTTGTTAGTATGCATGAAGTATTAATATTTTTATGTCAATATGCACTTTTGTCTTGAATCTTTCGGATCTGAATATTCATACCACAATTGAGAAGATTTACATTGAAATTAAGCCAAGTAGCACTCCGCATCAAAAATTCTCTTTTTATCATTTACCTACTCGAGGACGAGCAGGAATTAAGCTTGGGGATGCCTGATACGTCTCCAACGTATCTATAATTTTTGATTTCTCCATGCTATATTATCTACTGTTTTGGACCATATTGGGCTTTATTTTCCACTTTTATATTACTTTTGGGACTAACCTATTAACCGGAGGCCCAGCCCATAATTGTTGTTTTTTGCCTATTTCAGTGTTTCGAAGAAACGGAATATCAAACGGAGTCCAAACGGAAGGAAACCTTCGGGAACGTGATTTTCTCATCAGATAAGATCCAGGAGACTTGGACCCTCCGTCAAGAAAGAAGAGAGGCGGCCACGAGGGTGGAGGGCGCGCCCCCTGCCTCATGGGCCGCTCGAAGCTCCACCGGCGTACTCCTTCCTCCTATATATACCTACGCACTTCCCAAACGATCGACACGGAGCCAAAACCTAATTCCACCACCGCAACCTTCTGTACCCACGAGATCCCATCTTGGGTCCTGTTAGAGCTCACGGAAGGAATCCACCACGGAGGGCTTCTACATCATCACCATAGCCCCTCCGATGAAGTGTGAGTAGTTTACCTCAGACCTTCGGGTCCATAGTTAGTAGCTAGATGGCTTCTTATCTCTTTTTGGATCTCAATACAATGTTCTCCCCCTCTCTCGTGGAGATCTATTCGATGTAATTTTCTTTTTGCGGTGTGTTTATTGAGACCGATGAATTGTGGGTTTATGATCAAGATTATCTATGAATAATATTTGAATCTTCTCTGAATTCTTTTATGTATGATTGGTTATATGTGCAAGTCTCTTTGAATTATCAGTTTGGTTTGGCCTACTAGATTGGTTTTTCTTGCAATGCGAGAAGTGCTTAGCTTTGGGTTCAATCTTGTGGTGTCCTTTCCCAGTGACAGTAGGGGCAGCAAGGCACGTATTGTATTGTTGCCATCGAGGATAACATGATGGGGTATTTATCATATTGCATGAATTTATTCCTCTACATCATGTCATCTTGCTTAAGGCATTACTCTGTTTTCTTGAACTTAATACTCTAGATGCATGCTGGATAGCGGTCGATGAGTGGAGTAATAGTAGTAGATGCAGGCAGGAGTCGGTCTACTTGTCTCGGACGTGATGCCTATATACATGATCATACCTAGATATTCTCATAACTATGCTCAATTTTGTCAATTGCTCAACAGTAATTTGTTCACCCACCGTAGAAATACTTATGCCCTTGAGAGAAGCCACTAGTGAAACCTATGGCCCCCGGGTCTATTCTCATCATATCAATCTTCCATCACTTTATTATTGCTTTGCTTTCTACTTTGCCTTTTATTTTACTTTGCATCTTTATATCAAAAATACCAAAAATATTATCTATCATCTCTATCAGATCTCACTCTCGTAAGTGACCGTGAAGGGATTGACAGCCCCTAATCGTGTTGGTTGCGTTGAGCTATTTGTTTTGTGTAGGTACAGGGACTTGCGCGTGGCCTCCTACTGGATTGATACCTTCATTCTCAAAAACTGAGGGAAATACTTACGCTACTTTGTTGCATCATCCTCTCCTCTTCGGGGAAATCCAACGCAGTCCTCAAGAGGTAGCAGCGGGAGCATGGCTGTCGGTGTCAAAACCGGCGGATCTCGGGTAGGGGGGCCGAACTGTGCGTCTAGGCGGATGGTAACAGGAGACAAGGGACACGATGTTTTACCCAGGTTCGGGCCCTCTTGATGGAGGTAAAACCCTACGTCCTGCTTGATTAATATTGATGATGTGTGTTACAAGAGTGGATCTACCACGAGATCAAAGAGGCTAAACCCTAGAAGCTAGCCTATGGTATGATTGTTGTTCGTCCTACGGACTAAAACCCTCCGGTTTATATAGACACCGGATAGGGTTAGGGTTACACAGAGTCGGTTACAATGGTAGGAGATCTACATATCCGTATCGCCTAGCTTGCCTTCCACGCCAAGGAAAGTCCCATCCGGACACGGGACGAAGTCTTCAATCTTGTATCTTCATAGTCTTGGAGTCCGGCCGATGATGATAGTTCGGCTATCCGGACACCCCCTAGTCCGGAACTCCCTCAGTAGCCCCTGAACCAGGCTTCAATGACGATGAGTCCGGCACGCATGTTGTCTTCGGCATTGCAAGGCGGGTTCTTGCTCTGAATAATTTATAGAAGATTGTGAATACCAGGATAGTGTCCGGCTCTACAAAAATAAATTCCACATACCACCGTAGAGAGAATAATATTACACAAGATCAATCTGCTGACGTATTCTGTGGCGTGACGTCGCACCACCACCAAGCCTTTACTCAAATTGTTTTTATTGTTCCACCTCAGTAGCGTTTAGCGGCGGTTTCTTGGCACGCCTTGTCGAAGCGAGATCGTGTTCCCCTTATTCGGATTCCCATCAATACGGACGTGGGTAACCCAACCGCGCCATTGATTGTGATGCTTGGGACATAAGCGAGTTTTACCAGGCCGGTGGGGACACATGTTTTTGTCCGCCCATATAAGGGGATAAAGATCCAACCCTTCTACCTGCGCCTTCTTCCTCCTTGGCTTATCCATCTCCGCGAACTCAAGCTCCAGCGCCCAAGTCCGCACTTCTCACCTCAACCTTCTCCAACTATGTCCGGAGCGGGAGGCAAGTGGATGGCCTCCTCCGTCACGGAGGGGCAGATCCAGAAGCTGCGCGACGCCGGATATTTGTCCAGCAACATCGCGCATCGGCTCCCCGACGAGGGAGAGCTCATTCCCAACCCCAGGCCCCATGAGAGGGTAGTATTTCTTCCCCATTTCCTCCGCGGACTGGGCTTCCCTTCATCCCTTTGTCCGGGGGCTCATGTTCTACTACGGCCTAGATTTCCATGATCTGGCCCCGAATTTCATCCTCAACATCTCGGTGTTTATCGTCATGTGCGAGGCCTTCCTCTGCATCCAGCCCCACTTCGGCTTGTGGCTCAAGACCTTGATGTCAAGCGAAGGTTGTGAAGGGCAGCTGCCGGAGCGCGGAGGCGCCATGGTGGGCAGGATGTCCCACGTTACGTGGTGGAGGGCACTTTCGTGGAAACCATCAAGGGGTGGCAATCGGGGTGGTTCTATATCACCGAGCCGCGTGACCCTAATTGGGCAGCGACCCCCGAATTCAGATCTGATATCCCTACACGGCTCACCTCCCGGAAAGAGAGTGGCGGATTTGGGGATTCGGAAGAGCTGACCGACTCCAAGCCCAGATCCGTAAGCCGGTGGACAAGAAGCTCAAGCTTGTCAACGTAGTCCAGTCATGCTCATCTGCGGATTCTCCGTGCAGCCGACGGTCCTTCAACATGTGGGAGTTTTATCCGGCGCAGCACCGCACCTGGCGGGCTCTTCGACACTACGCACGAAGATGTCCGGAAGGTGCTGTTCAAGGGCGCCAAGCTCCGCATTCGCCACCAAGATCGCGGATTCCGCCGCAGCGTCCCAGCCGACGAGGTAAGTGATTTCACCACTTGTTTTCCATAGTTTGGATCTATGCGGGATCTAAACTCCCTTTACCTTTGACAGGAATGGCTGGCAAAGGCCGAACGGATTACCTGTCTGGCCCCATTGCCAGAGGACCCAGCGGACGCCCACCTAACGGGGTTGCTGGCTCCGGCACCCCACGTGGTGCCGGAGAAGAAGGCCAAGAAGACGGCCACGGGGACTCGGAAGAGTTCCCTTTTTCAGGTGCTATCGGATGATGAATCCGAGGCCGACTCCTCCCACCAAGGTGAGGAGGAGAAGAAGAAAGCTCTCCCAGCCGGGAGGGAAGAAAGGAAGGCCTCCCCAACAAGGGAGGCCAAGGGTCCAAGAAGGAAAAACTCTTCCCCGGACTGCTCCGCCAATGCCGATGGCGGCGACGAGGATCGGCCTCCAAGGGCCAAGCCCTGGTGAGATCTTAAGTATCCGGACTCTGAATAACTTCAAGGTTTTTTTTTAGCCACATAATGTCTTTCTAATGCCGCATACAACCCTGCAGTCCGCCCAAGGATGATCTTCCCGTTTAAATCGAAGGGTCCTTGGGTCGTCGGATATGGATTCCTTCCGACTGCCTCCACCCCGTGCCGCTGGAGGACGCCGAGGTGAGATCCCAAGAAAGGACCCACCAGGAGGAGGAGGCCCCGAAGGTGTCACAGGACACCCTCCCGGACTTTGCACCGGACTCAGCCCCGGAGGCCACAGTGGCTCCGGAGTCCGGCGGGCGACCCCTTCGTAAGAAGGGCAAGGCCGTGACACCGGCTGCCTCCGTCCAACCGGAGGTGCCGGATAATTTGCTGGAGGCGCTCAACGGCACCTCCATCGAAGAGGAACACCGCACTGTTATGGGTGCGGTGATTTAGAAGGTTTAGCTCGCCAAGAGCGGGCTGAACGAAGCCTGCAGCAGCCTTCTAACAGGCTTTGAGGTAAGAATTTCAATATATGTAAAAATGGTACCGCATAGACAGTAGCCCGTGATGCTCGGTTCGGTGTTCGGAAAGAAAAGCCGGACTGAGGATCTTTAGAAAGATAAACGCAGGAGTCATAAAAATATGTCAATATGGGATTGCAGGTTGTGCTGCTGACCTCTGCCGCACTGACTGCGGAGGTCAATACTTTGAAGGAAAACCTCGAGCGGTCCGAGAACGAGCTCGGCCATGCCAAGAAGCAGCTCGAGGAAAAAGAAGGTGAGTAATACCTTATGAAAATTGTACCTTACAGAAAAGGATTTGGTTGCAAGAAAAATGACAAGGATAACGTGGGTATTGCAGGGGCCACTAACGAGGTGGCGACCACAAGGAGGCGGTGGCATGACGAGCATAATGCGGCCGCAGAGCGCACCGAGCGAGAGAAGCAGGAGGCGCGGGTGGCGGAGGTACAGCAAGAGCTCCAGGATCTCGTGAAAAAACATGAGAGCTTGGAGCGTGACTCGAAGACTAGAGAGTCTGAGCTTGCAACGGCTCTTGAGAGTGCCAAAGCCACTAAGGCCGAAGCCTACAAGGCCCTCCAGGAGATTGAGGCGGTGAAGAAAATAGCAGCGGGTAAGGCATATTTCATGCAAAGTAAGCATGTGAGTGTTAATTACCTGTTGCTTACCCGAATTCGGAGCTCTCCAGGGGCGTTCGCAGATCTTCCTCGCAGCGTGTCCGATGCTGCCGCATTCTACCGGGCCGAGGAGGGGAGCTCGACGGAGAAGGTCTTCTGGTCTCAGTATGCTGAGGCCGGACATCCGGTGCCCCTTAGCGACCAGCTGAAGCAGCTGGTCGAGCTCCTAAGGCGGCGGAGCAGCCATGAAGGGCCTCATAGTTCGTGTGGCCTAAGGAGGCCATGCACGGGAGCTACTTCGGCCTGGTGCGGCGTCGATGGATGCGTGCCTGGGTAGAAGTCATCAAGCATTCCGCTTGTATTGAGGGTGCCGTCGGGCCCTTGCCCGCAAAAAGGTGCACTAGGGCAAGATGGATGCCTGTAAGCTCGTGACGGACCGCCACCGAGGGCAAGGAGCATCGCACGCCCGAGATGTATTATAAGAGTGTCTTGAAAGGCGCCCGCACTATTGCGGTGAGTGCTCCAAAGATGTAATATTTGAGTAGACTCGCATTTTGTTATCCTGCGCTGAAAACTTTGTCCATATCGCTAAGCAACGCTTGTTAATTTAAAATATTACCTTCAGGCGGCCGTTTATCAAATCGAGAGATGGCAAGTCGTAAACTTCAAATTTCATGCCACGAGTCTGGGGGTGTTCGGATAAATTGAGCGCTCTTGTTCCCATTTTTCGTCCATCTAGGGAGGCGCTCAACACAGCGAACAAGGCAACCAAACTTATAATGCTTGAACACTCTCACTTAGCCATAGAATTCTATAATTTTAAATTTCGTGAAGCCCCTAGTCTTCGGAAGGCGAATTTGGGGCGCTATCACGCCTAGGCCGGACAGTATCCGGCTCCTCGCTCTAAGCGGCATAAGTCTTTAAGGACTGCAAAAACCTCTCGAACAGCGATCGGCTCTCGCCTCATCATGACGGTCAGTTTAGCTTTCTCCAGGCGTTAACCCAGCTCAATCTGGGCGGAATCGCATGGTTCTCCCGTCTACCTTAGATGATATAACGGAACGTAAGGTACCAAAACATGGGAGCCGCAAACCCAACTATTGACCCAAGACATGATTCGAGCCGATGCATATAGTGCTATAAGTTCGGGTGCCGCACTTGTGAAAGTGTTGGACTCATCACACCATAATGCGGAAACATAAGCCCTGGTGTATATTAGCCGTACCAAAGTGTACGGATGCAACATGCCGTGAATGAACATATATATGAAAAAGAAATGCAATTATAAGCAAAAAGGTGCTGCATTGTTTTATTCAATAAGTGCTGCTACGAATGCAGAACGATACAAATAGTGCGATAAGCAAGGTATGAGACTGTTAAACATGTCCCCTCCGAGGGTAGGCTGCAGATTGGTGTATAAAATGCTCGTAATGGAGACCACCAGATATTCGTTGTAGCCTTTATCCTTCCTAGCTGTTGCATCGTGAGTTCGGCAGGTCTGCTGCCGGACAGGGCCTTTGACAAACGGAGTCCCGTGTAAAAAGTAAAGGGTAAAAAAGAAAAGAAAAATAAACGACACACTTGAGAGCCCCTGGTATGGTTGAGCCGCAGTCTGGGTTTATCGTGGTCGTGCCCTCTCCCCATGCCCATGGTATCTTCGAGAGCGTAATGGTGTACGCGAAGGACCTGCTGACGTTCGCGGAGTTGGGGTTGGGGCCGCCTTTCGCATGCTCGGGCGTGCTGTGGTCTTGTTGTAAATTACTCGGCGCGCTTAGCTGTGTCCGGCCACTTAACGGCCAGACTCAAGAATTGCCTTAAGAGGCTGCATTGCACTTCTGCCGCGAGAGCCGCTGTATGTTCCTCCGTGCGGAGAGAACGTTCGGTGTTTCCGTTGACCGTGATGACTCCTCGAGGGCCTGGCATCTTGAGCTTGAGGTATGCGTAGTGCGGCACCGCGTTGAACTTTGCAAACGCGGTACGTCCGAGCAAGGCATGATAGCCGTTGCGGAACGGGACTATGTCAAAGATTAACTCCTCGCCCGAAGTTATCCAGGATCCGAAGACCACTTCGATGTAATCGAGCCTGTACAATTGGCTTCTACACCGGTATGACGCCTTTAAAGGTCGTTTTGGTAGTTTTAATCCTTGAGGGTCTATGCCCATTTTGCGACCGTATCCGGTAAAGCAGGTTCAGGCTGCTGCCGCCGTCCATCAGGACTCTGGTTAGGTGAAATCCATCGACGATTGGGTCTAAGACCAGTGCGGCGAATCCGCCGTGGCGGATGCTGGTGGGGTGGTCCCTTCGGTCAAAAGTGATCGGGCAGGAGGACCATGGATTGAACTTCGGGGCAACTGGCTCCATCGCGTAGACATCCCTGAGTGCACGCTTCCACTCCCTTTTGGGTATGTGCGTTGCGTATATCATGTTCACCGTCCGCACCTGTGGGGGGAAACCCTTCTGTCCTTTATTGTTCGGTGGTTGGGTCTCGTCCTCGTCATCGCTATGCAGCCCCTTGTCATTGTTTTCGGCAATTAACTTGCCTACCTGCTTGAATACCCAACAGTCCCTGTTGGTGTGGTTAACTGGCTTTTGAAGTGCCGTGTATCCGCACAAGCGGTCGAGTATTCGGTCCAAATTGGACGGATCCGAGTAGTTCTTTTGAATGCCTTTTTCCGCGACGGGTTTAGACCCTCTGAATCGGCATTGACTGCCGTATCCTCAACATTGTCGCCGCGTTAATCGGCGTTTGTTTTGTTACGACGCTGCCTGCCATTTCGGTCCTTGAAGTCCGGACTGCCAGAATTTTTGCTTTGAGGTTGTTGCTGCGTGCTAGCTAGTTGTCCTCACCAGCGAGAAGCGGGTCATGAGTGATGTGAGGGCTGCCATGGATTTGGCTTTTCTGTCCTAGGTGCGGGCAAGCCACTCGTCGTGGATGTTATGCTTGAAGGCGCGAGGGCCTCCGCATCCGGACGGTCGACGATTTGGTTTTCTTGGTTAAGAACCGTGTCCGAATTGTCGGCCGATTCGTCTGCTGCTGAATTATGTGGCTTAGGTCAACAGCGTCGGTGGTCGCACATAAGTGCCTGGAAGTTATCGAGGAATGCGGCTTCCGGGTCCTCCCAGCTCCCAATTGACTCTGCTGTCAAGCTGTTGAGCCAATGCCGGCTGGTCCTTTAAGCTTGAGGGGAGGTATTTGATGGCGTGAAGATCGTCACGCGGGCCATGTGGATGTGAAGGAGATAGTCTTGATCCAAACCGCGAGGTCTGTTGTGCCATCATAGGATTCAATATTGACGGGTTTAAACCCTTCGGGATTTGATGATCCATTACTTAATGCGTGAAGCATAGTGGGTGTCTTGGCGCCTCCGTCTTTGGCGATATCGCGACGGAGCTCAAAAGAGCTTTGTCTGTTTTGTTCGGCCCGGCCGGACTTACTGTGTCTGGCGCGACGGTTGTCGTCACGTACCGTGGGGCGCCCATGCGATCCATAGATCGATCTAGATTGTCTTGCCTTGTCCTCCAATATATCTCGCAGGTCCGGAGCGTTCCCCTTTGGCCGTGTGCTTTTGGAGCGATGCCGGGGTACGGTTCTAGTGAAGGTCCTAGAGGCCTCTCTGTTGCAACCACGGGGTGGTCGGTCAGCGTATTGTCTCCTGGTGATGCGGGTTCGTAAGCCTCCTCCTCTAATCGGGGGAGCAGCTTGCGTTTAGGGTAGCTTTTGGAGGGGCGTTCGAGCTCATGGTCTTGACGCGAGGACTTGATCCATCCGTCGACTAGCAGATCCCGATCAGCTCTAAGTGTTGCTTGCTTTTTCTTGAGGCTGTTCGCCGTGGCCATAAGCCTCGTCTAAAACGCTTTTGTTCGACGGGATTCTCAGGCACGACAAATTCATCGTCGTCGAGGCTTGCTTCGTCTCTGGAGGGAGGCATATAATCCTCTACCTCTTCTTCTGCCGCTCTCTCGTGAGGGCTGGCGTCTCCATCTTCCTGCGCTGGAGCTTGCTGGAGTGGATTGTCTTCGGCATTGTCCGGTGTATTGTTGTCTCCGGTGCCGGAATCTTCATTCTTGCTGTGGTGGGATTTAGAGCGGTGCCGCTGACGCCGGCGCTTGGGCTGTTTCTTGGAGGGGTCATCCTCCTCTGTTCCATCGCCGTTCCCATCTTTTGGGATGTCCACCATGTATATGTCGCATGACGAGGTGGCCTTCCAGTGCCCTGTAGGCGCTGGGTCTTGGTCGTCTCCGGCATCGTCGTCCATACCGTCGATGTCTTCGGAGTCGAAGTCGAGCATGTCGGTTAAATCATCGACAGTGGCTACAAAGTGGGTGGTGGGTGGGCGCTGAATTTCTTCGTCGTCCGTATCCCAACCTTCCTGTCCGTAGTCCGGGCAGGGCTCTCCGGATAAAGAGAGATACTTTAGTGAATTCAGGATGTCGCCAAAGGGCGAGTGCTGAAAGATGTCCGCGATAGTGAACTCCATGACCGGCGCCCAATCGGATTCGATTGGCAGGGACGCGGGGTTTGGTCCGGAGAGGAGTCCGGCACCACAGAGTCAAGGTCTTCGCAAAGGACAGGGATAGAGTTCGGCTCAATCGCCGTAGAGATCGTAGCCCCCGAGGCGGTGTCCAACCACTCGTCCTCGATCGGGGAATCCGGCTCCGGATTAAGGGTCGGAGCGGATGTTGGTGCGGCCTCCAGGGCACTGTTCGGCTGCAGAGCTAGATCATGCCCATCGAGACAGTGCGGCGCGCTTGGTTGCGGCTCGAATCCGTCGAAGATCAAGTCTCTGCGGATATCGGCCGTATAGTTCAAACTTCAAATCTGACCGATGGCGGGCGCGAGCTTCGATCTGCTCCAGATGGCCAAGCGAATTGGCCCGCAGCGCAAAGCCGCCGAATACGAAGATCTGTCCAGGGAGAAAGGTCTCACCCTGGACTGCGTCGTTGTTGATGATCGAAGGAGCCATCGGGCCTATCGGTGACGACACAGAGGAACTCTCAATGAAAGCACCAATGTCGGTGTCAAAACCGGCGGATCTCGGGTAGGGGGTCCCGAGCTGTGCGTCTAGGCGGATGGTAACAGGAGACAAGGGACACGATGTTTTACCCAGTTTCGGGCCCTCGTGATGGAGGTAAAACCCTACGTCCTGCTTGATTAATATTGATGATGTGTGTTACAAGAGTGGATCTACCACGAGATCAAAGAGGCTAAACCCTAGAAGCTAGCCTATGGTATGATTGTTGTTCGTCCTACGGACTAAAACCCTCCGGTTTATATAGACACCGGATAGGGTTAGGGTTACACAGAGTCGGTTACAATGGTAGGATATCTACATATCCGTATCGCCTAGCTTGCCTTCCACGCCAAGGAAATTCCCATCCGGACACGGGACGAAGTCTTCAATCTTGTATCTTCATATTCTTGGAGTCCGGCCGATGATGATAGTTCAGCTATCCGGACACCCCCTAGTCCGGAACTCCCTCAATGGCGGTGGCAGGCGGTTCAGGGGAGGGTGCGGCGGCGGCAGCAGGCGGTTAGGCGTGTGGCAGGCTAAGAAGATGAACCCTGCATCAATTTTGGAGGTTGAAGAAACCCTTCTAGCCATCCATGTTGCATCAAACGGCTCACAAGAGTCGACTGACCCAAATTGCTCCTTCAGATTGCAGGATCCACGTGGCATTCAAGGTCTCGAAGGCAGATTCCGCGTCCGCACCCGGTTTGCGGCCTCGACGCACGCGCGACCAGCCTCCGCCGCGACAGCCACCATGCGCGCTAATACGTCTCCAACGTATCTATAACTTTTGATTGCTCCATGCTATATTATCTACTGTTTTGGGCAATATTGGGCTTTATTTTCCACTTTTATATTACTTTTGGGACTAACCTATTAACCAGAGGCCCAGCCCAGATTTGCTGTTTTTTTGCCTATTTCAGTATTTCGAAGAAATGGAATATCAAACAGAGTCAAAACGGAACGAAATCAACTGGAGAAGTTATTTTTGGAAGGAAAGCTACCGGATGGACTTGGACCCCACGTTAAGGAAGGAACGAGGAAGCCACGAGGGTGGGGGGCGCGCACACCCCCCTAGGGCGCGCCCCCTGCCTCGTGGGGCCCTCGTGGCTCCCCTGACGTGCTTCTTCCGCCTATATAACTCCACGTACCCTAAAACTTCCAGAACAGAGAATTGATCGGGAGTTCCGCCGCTGCAAAACCTCCAGAGCCACCAAAAACCAATCGGGACCCTCACCGGTGGCCATCTTCATCATCCCGGCGCTCTCCATGATGAGGAGGGAGTAGTTCACCCTCGGGGCTGAGGGTATGTACTAGTAGCTATGTGTTTGATCTCTCTCTCTCTCTCTCTCTCTCTCGTGTTCTTGATTTGGCACGATCTTGATGTATCGCGAGCTTTGCTATTATAGTTGGATCTTATGTTTCTTCTCCCCCTCTACTCTCTTGTAATGAATTGAGTTTTCCCCTTGAAGTAATCTTATCGGATTGAGTCTTTAAAGATTTGAGAACACTTGATGTATGTCTTGCCGTGCGTATCTGTGGTGACAATGGGATATCACGTGATTCACTTGATGTATGTTTTGGTGATCAACTTGCGGGTTCCGCCCATGAACCTATGCATAGGGGTTGGCACACGTTTCCGTCGTGATTCTCGGGTATAAACTTTGAGGCACTCTTTGAGGTTCTATGTGTTGGTTGAATAGATGAATTTGAGATTGTGTGATGCATATCGTATAATCATACCCACGGATACTTGAGGTGACATTAGAGTATCTAGGTGACATTAGGGTTTTGGTTGATTTGTGTCTTAAGGTGTTATTCTAGTACGAACTCTAGGGCTGTTTGTGACACTTATAGGAATAGCCCAACAGATTGATTGGAAAGAATAACTTTGAGGTGGTTTCGTACCCTACCATAATCTCTTCGTTTGTTCTCCGCTATTAGTGACTTTGGAGTGACTCTTTGTTGCATGTTGAGGGATAGTTATATGATCCAGTTATGTTATTATTGCTAAGAGGACTTGCACTAGTGAAAGTATGAACCCTAGGACTTGTTTCCTAGCATTGCAATACCGTTTATGCTCACTTTTACCACTTGTTACCTTGCTGTTTTTATATTTTAAGATTACAAAAACCTATATCTACCATCCATATTGCACTTGTATCACCATCTCTTCGCCGAACTAGTGCACCTATACAATTTACCATTGTATTGGGTGTGTTGGGGACACAAGAGACTCTTTGTTATTTGGTTGCAGGGTTGTTTGAGAGAGACCATCTTCATCCTACGCCTCCCACGGATTGATAAACTGTAGGTCATCCACTTGAGGGAAATTTGCTACTGTCCTACAAACCTGTGCATTGCAGACCCAACAACGTCTACAAGAAGAAGGTTGCGTAGTAGACATCAAGCTCTTTTCTGGCGCCTTTGCCGGGGAGGTGAGTGCTTGAAGGTATATCTTTAGATATTGCAATCGAATTTTTTTGTTTCTTGTTTTAGCACTAGTTTAGTTTATAAAAGAAAACTATAAAAAAATGGAATTGAGTTTGTCTCATACGCTTCATCTTTTTAATATCTTTCGTGAGTATGATGGAAAGGAAAATTGTGCCAAAGTGTTAGAAGAAGAATGCATTAAAATGTTTGGCACTAAATTTCTGGATGATGAGCATGATTGCAATGTTGTTAGTATGAATTCCTTGAATATCCATGATGCTAATGATATGCAAAGCCACAAGCTTGGGGAAGCTATGTTTGATGAAGATGATATTTTTTGTCCCCCAAGCTTTGATGAGCGAATTTACTGTGATGAAAGCATGCCTCCTATATATGATGATTATTGTGATGACACGTATGCTATAAAGAATAAGTATAACCATGAAACTTGTCATCTTGATCTTAATTTTCAATCACATGATAGTTATTTTGTTGAGTTTGCTCCCACCACTACTCATGAGAATAAATTTTCTTATGTGGAGAGTAATAAAAATTCTATGCTTGTAGATCATGAAAAGGATGTTTTAGGTGCTGGTTATATTGTTGAATTCATTCATGATGCTACTGAAAATTATTATGAGAGAGGATCATATGCTTCTACATATTGCAATAATATCCAGTTTTCCTCTCTATGTGCTTAAAGTTTTGAAGTTATGCTTGTTTTGCCTTCCTATGCTAGTTGAGTATTGTTCCCATAAGTTGTTTGCTCACAAAATCCCTATGCATAGGAAGTATGTTAGACTTAAATTTGCTAGTCATATTCTTCATGATGCTCTCTTTATGTTTCAATTCCTATCTTTTATGTGAGCATCATTGAAATCATCATGCCTAGCTAGGGGCGTTAAACGTTAGCGCTTGTTGGGAGGCAACCCAATTTTATTTTAGTTTCTTGATTTTTGGTTCTGTTTAGGAATAAATAATCCATCTACCTTCTGTTTAGATGTGGTTTTTTGTTTTAATTAGTGTTTGTGCCAAGTTAAACCTATAGGATCTTCTTGGAAGATAGTTATTTGATCTTGCTGTAATTTCCAGAAACTTTCGGTTCACGAAAACAATTGTTAAAAATCACCAGAACGTGATAAAATAGTGATTCCAATTGCTTCTGATCAATAAACAAATTGCATACGTCATTCTATTTTGGCTGAAGTTTTGGAGTTCCAGAAGTTTGCGTTAGTTACAGATTACTACAGACTGTTCTGTTTTTGACAGATTCTGTTTTTCGTGTGTTGTTTGCTTATTTTGATGAATCTATGACTAGTAAAATAATTAATAACCAATAGAGAAGTTGGAATACAGTAGGTTTAACACCAATATAAATAAAGAATGAGTTCATTACAGTACCTTGAAGTGGTGTTTTGTTTTCTTTCGCTAATGGAGCTCACGAGTTTTCTGTTAAGTTTTGTGTTGTGATGTTTTCAAGTTTTGGGTAAAGATTTGATGGACTATGGAATAAGGAGTGGCAAGAGCCTAAGATTGGGGATTCCCAAGTCACCCCAAGGTAACATTCAACGATAACCAAGCGTCTAAGCTTGGGGATGTCCCGGAAGGCATCCCCTCTTTCGTCTTCGTTCGTCGGTAACTTTACTTGGAGCTATATTTTTATTCACCACATGATATGTGTTTTGCTTGGAGCCTCGTTTTATTTTCTTTAGCTTTTCTTGATGTTTGAATAAAATACCAAGATCTGAAATTATTAAATGAGAGAGTCTTCACATGGTTGCATAATTATTCGACTACTTATTGATCTTCACTTATATCTTTCGGAGTAGTTTGTTGTTTGCTCTAGTGCTTCACTTATATCTTTTAGAGCACAATGATGGTTTTATTTTGAAGAAATAGATGAACTCTCATGCTTCACTTATATTATTTTGAGAGTCTTAAATAGCATGGTAATGCACTTAATCCTAATATGCTATGCATACAAGATTTGTAAGAATTCTTATGAGTGTGTTGAATACTAAGAAAAGTTTGATGCTTGATAATTGTTTTGAGATATGGAGGTGATAATATCAAAGTCGTGCTAGTTGAGTAGTTGTGAATTCGAGAAATGCTTGTGTTGAAGTTTGCAAGTCCCGTAGCATGCACGTATGGTAAACGTTATGTAACAAATTTGAAACATGAGGTGTTATTTGATTGTCCTCCTTATGAGTGGCGGTCGGGGACGAGCGATGGTCTTTTCCTACCAATCTATCCCCCTAGGAGTATGCGCGTAGTTCTTTGGTTTTTGATGGCTTGTAAATTTTTGCAATAAGTATGTGAGTTCTTTATGACTAATGTTGAGTCCAGGGATTATACGCACTCTCACCCTTCCATCATTGCTAGCCTCTTCGGTACCGTGCATTGCCCTTTCTCACATTGAGAGTTGGCGCAAACTTCACCGGTGCATCCAAACCCCGTGATATGATACGATCTTTCACACATAAACCTCCTTATATCTTCCTCAAAATAGCCACCATACCTACCTATTATGGCATTTCCATAGCCATTCGGAGATATATTGCCATGCAACTTTCCACCATACCGTTCTTCATGACACATAAATCATTGTCATATTGCTTAGCATGATCATGTAGTTGACATAGTATTTGTGGCAAAGCCACCGTTCATAATTCTTTCATACATGTCACTCTTGATTCATTGCATATCCCGGTACACCGCCGGAGGCATTCATATAGAGTCATACTTTGTTCTAGTATCGAGTTGTAATCATTGAGTTGTAAATAAATAGAAGTGTGATGATCATCATTTTCTAGAGCATTGTCCCGAGTGAGGAATAAAAAAAGAGAGAAAGGCCTTAAAAAAAGAGAAGGCCCAAAAAAAGACAAAAAAAGAGAAAGGCCATAAAAAAAAGAGAAGGCCCAAAAAAAATGAGAGAAAAAGAGAGAAGGGACAATGTTACTATCCTTTGCCACACTTGTGCTTCAAAGTAGCACCATGTTCTTCATATAGAGAGTCTCTTGTTTTGTCACTTTCATATACTAGTGGGAATTTTTCATTATAGAACTTGGCTTGTATATTCCAACAATGGGCCTCCTCAAGTGACCTAGGTCTTCATGAGCAAGCAAGTTAGATGCACACCGACTTAGTTTCTTTTGTTGAGCTTTCATACATTTATAGCTCTAGTGCATCCGTTGCATGGCAATCCCTACTCCTCGCATTAACATCAATCGATGATTATCTCCATAGCTCATTGATTTGCCTCATTGATGTTAGACTATCTCCTTTTTTTGTCTTCTCCACAGAACCCCCATCATTATATTCTATTCCACCCATAGTGCTATGTCCATGGCTTGCGCTCATATATTGCGTGAAAGTTTATAGGTTTGAGATTACTAAAGTATGAAACAATTGCTTGGCTTGTCATCGGGGTTGTGCATGATGAGAGCATGCTTGTGTGACAAAAATGGAGCATAACTAAACTATATGATTTTGTAGGGATGAACCTTCTTTGGCCATGTTATTTTGAGAAGACATAATTGCTTAGTTAGTATGCTTGAAGTATTATCACTTTTATGTCAATTTGAACTTTTGTCTTGAATCTTTCGGATCTGAATATTCATATCACAATTGAGAAGAATTACAATGAAATTGTGCCAACTAGCATTCCACATCAAAAATTATCTTTTTATCATTTACCTACTCGAGGACGAGCAGGAATAAAGCTTGGGGATGCTTGATACGTCTCCAACGTATCTATAATTTTTGATTGCTCCATGCTATATTTTCTACTATTTTTGGCAATATTGGGCTTTATTTTCCACTTTTATATTACTTTTGGGACTAACCTATTAACCGGAGGCCCAACCCAGATTTGTTGTTTTTTGCCTATTTCAGTATTTCGAAGAAAAGGAATATCAAACGGAGTCAAAACGGAACGAAATCAACTGGAGAAGTTATTTTTGGAAGGAAAGCTACTGGATGGACTTGGACCCCACGTCAAGGAAGGAACAAGGAAGCCACAAGGGTGGGGGCGCGCCCACCCCCCTAGGGCGCGCCCCCTGCCTCATGGGGCCCTCGTGGCTCCCCTGACGTGCTTCTTCCGCCTATATAACTCCACGTACCGTAAAACTTCCAGAACAGAGAATAGATCAAGAGTTCCGCCGCCGCAAAACCTCCAGAGCCACCAAAAACCAATCGGGACCCTGTTCCAGCACACTTCCGGAGGGGGGAACCCTCACCGGTGGCCATCTTCATCATCCCTGAGCTCTCCATGACAAGGAAGGAGTAGTTCACCCTCGGGGCTGAGGGTATGTACAAGTAGCTATGTGTTTGATCTCTCTCTCTCTCTCGTGGTCTTGATTTGGCACGATCTTGATGTATCGCGAGCTTTGCTATTATAGTTGGATCTTATGTTTCTTCTCCCCCTCTACTCTCTTGTAATGAATTGAGTTTTCCCCTTGAAGTAATCTTATCGGATTGAGTCTTTAAAGATTTGAGAACACTTGATGTATGTCTTGCCGTGTGTATCTGTGGTGACAATGGAATATCACGTGATTCACTTGATGTATGTTTTGGTGATCAACTTGCGGGTTCCGCCCATGAACCTATGCATAGGGTTGGCACACGTATTCGTCGTGATTCTCGGGTAGAAACTTTGGGGCACTCTTTGAGGTTCTATGTGTTGGTTGAATAGATGAATTTGAGATTGTGTGATGCATATCGTATAATCATACCCACGGATACTTGAGGTGACATTGGGGTTTTGGTTGATTTGTGTCTTAAGGTGTTATTCTAGTACGAACTCTTGAATAGATCGATCCGAAAGAATAACTTTGAGGTGGTTTCGTACCCTACCATAATCTCTTCGTTTGTTCTCCGCTATTAGTGACTTTGGAGTGACTCTTTGTTGCATGTTGAGGGATAGTTATATGATCCAATTATGTTATTATTGTTGAGAGAACTTGCACTAGTGAAAGTATGAACCCTAGGCCTTGTTTCCTAGCATTGCAATACCGTTTACGCTCACTTTTACCACTTGTTACCTTGCTGTTATTATATTTTCAGATTACAAAAACCTATATCTACCATCCATATTGCACTTGTATCACCATATCTTCACCGAACTAGTGCACCTATACAACTTACCATTGTATTGGATGCGTTGGGGACACAAGAGACTCTTTGTTATTTGGTTGCAAGGTTGTTTGAGAGAGAGCATCTTCATCCTATGATGGAGCACGCGCTCGTCCTCCTCTTTGTATGCCGCGTGCATAGACGCGGCTCCACCAGCTGCTCACGTGCTTGGCAGCGCGGCGGCACAGAGAGGAGGGACTGCAAACGACGTGAGCGGGCGAGCCTTCGGCTTGATGGAACAGGGATGGCGGCGACACAGCGGTGACGGGCGAGAAATTGTTGGCCGGAGCAGATGGGCGCCGGCATGCGCAACGGCGGCGGCGGCATTTTGATGAGTGTGCGTATGGGAGCTTAGTTTAGTTTTATATAGGGTTGGTCATACTTAAAAGAAAACCGTACTAGTACACGTAAACATTAGACTTAGGCAGCGCTTTTATTAGTTACCACATCCACGATACGGAATCCTCTGCAAGCGCGTGAACCGCGGCCGCGCGGTTGATCGAACGATGCGTCACTGTGTCACGCTCGAAGGACATCCACCGAACCTTTTTGTGTGTGTGAAAACAATCCCCGAATGTTACTCAACTTTTTTTTCCTGGAAAAGTTCTTGACGCTAAAATATTTCCATAAATTTGAATTTAGCTCCGGTTCGTGTTTATTTGGACGTTTTAGGTGCGCCCTAGTTTTTTTTAATACTGATTTTCTGTGTGTGACTAAGAGAGAACATGTGTATGTGTCCATATGTGTGTTGTGGCGGAAGGGCAATGTGGAGACGATGTGCGTGTGATAGAGACATAGAGAGGTGTGAATGTGCAAATGATCATGCATGAGTGAGACATAGACAGATGCCGATACGTTGTGTATACATGAGAGAGCGGTCTTCTATTTTACTTGTGTGTGTGTGTGTGTGTGAGAGAGAGAGAGAGAGAGAGAGAGAGAGAGGAGCATCCGTAACACAACAACCATCTCTCTCGATTCGTCCGTCCCTCGCATGATCGCATGTAACACATGCATCAACGCGCACATTTTGACACCCTCACCCAGCCCCTGCCCACCTGAAGGCCCGCACATCGCTCTCTATCTCGCACGCACAATCTCTTCGCGAATACCCTATTTAGCGTGTAGCTTTCCGTCACATACACACACATTTCTCTCCTTATGTTTGTTTTCTCTCAATATCTGACACACACACACACACACACACACACACACACACACACACACACACACACACACACACACACACACACACACACACACACACAACACACAGCACACACACCCCCTCCCCTGAGCACACAATTCATCCCCATCCAAGGTTATATGGCGACCACTCTCGCTTGTGCTTCTCTGCACCGTACCCCAGCATGCACAACACCACAATCTTCAAAGAGGGCATCGAGGAGATCGAAGAAGGCGACCACACCGCGCTAGAGAATGAGGGGCCATTTGGAAGTAGGATGATGTGACGACGGCTGACTGACTCCTCCCCCCACCCTCTCTCTCTCGCACAAAATTACCAATCCCTCTCTCCCCCGCACAAAATTATCAATCCCTCACCCCACGAGATCCTTCCCCTCTCATCCATGTTTTTCTAGCTCTCTCATCAAACCTGTTGTCTCTTCTCCTTCCACGTGTACAGAATCCGGATGCACACACATCTCACGTATATTACATGTCTCCATCTTTCTCACACACCTAAATTCTTCCTCTCTCTTTCTCTCTCTATCTCTCTCTCTGTTTCGTTAGATTTGTCTCCTACTCTCTCGTCCACATACATACAATCTTTCCCGCCCTATCTGCTCCATCTTCGCAAGCTCTCTCTGCATGTTTCATTCACACATTGGGATATGTTCAAAATTTTGCTTTTATAATGGCTAATGTAGACTTATTGTTGGTTTTGTTGCATCCTACAAAGTAATAACTATGAAATGCATTTTGATTGTCATTTGACTGGGATTATGTGAGTTTGAGCATGTTGTGAAGTACTATAGACCTCCTATACAACTTGGAATTCGACAATGATTGTAACTATTGAATTGTATAGACCATTACATTCGAAGTCAGTATCCTAATATATTTATTTCACAATTTCAACAAATGATTAATTCACTACATACTAAGAAAAAAATGTGTACTCCCTCCGTTTTTATTTAAGTCCGCGTATTAGCATTGGCCAAAGTCAAGTTTTGTAAACTCTCAGAAAGTTTATAACAAAAAATATTAACATATACAATAACAAATAAATACCATTAGATTCATTATTGAATGTACTTTCACGTCATACATATTTGTTATGGTAAATGTTTATATTTTTCTATAAACTTGGTCAAACTTTAGGAAGTTTGACTTCGGTCAAACCTGATATGCAGAGTTTACTAGTACTACTCGCTAGTTGCTTAGCCGAATCACCCAACATGCCACACGGGGAGTTCAGTGTCACAAAATTTTGAGGTCGGCGGGAAAATCTCCCGCGACCCTGATTCGAGCAGTGGAAGTTACCATCATAGCCTTCGGAACAGGCCTACGGATGATGGTTGGTAGGGGGTTGTTTTCGTAATTTCAGGTTCACCCTACCCAGCCAACCCCACCCCGGCACCCAGAGTAGTACACCTGAATACTCCCCATTTTCTATCCCCACCGCAAAATAGACTTCTCCACGGCACCGTAGCCTTCGTTCTCCTCCCCTTTACATCGGCGCACTCGTCCACCGCAGCGCATCTGCCTCATCGACGACCTCGTACGCCACACTGGAGCCGGTCCACCGTCGTCTTCGTACACAGAGCCTCTTCCCCGGCACCGTCTTCCACGGTCTCGGATCTGCTTCCGGGAAGGCGACGCCAAGCGCAGAAGCACCACCGTCGTGGACAATGAACTGACTCCCGTTGCCGACCATGACTCACAGAGGCTGCCGCGACCATCGTTCTCCTCCTCGATTGGTAATTTTTGTATTGAATCACTTAGCAGTACATGTGCAGTTACAATTTTTTTCATACCTACCCTTGAATTTTCCTGGGTGCTATTGTTCCCGTAAAAGTAATTGGTTACAGCCTCCATTGTCCAACATAATATCAGCTTGTAATTGTGCGTCGCTCCTGTATCGCGCTGTGCTTGGGTAGGTTTTTCATCTGCAACCAGTAGTGTGACAAATGATGAAAAGTTTTTTAGAACTAGCAAGATGCCCATGCGTTGCACGCATCAAGATGCATTTGTATGAGTAGTTTATCTTGTGGGAGAAAAGGATGAATGAGGGAAGGCCTTATTTGCAAATCTGGAGAGGGGTGTGGGTATATTTTTGCAAAATTGCCATTTTTTCCTTCCTATCTGTCAGATATAAATCAGACGGCCTATATTGCAGGATGGCAGGCACACCATCATCACCAACTCTGTTTTTTTATAAGAAAAAAAGTAGAGAAAAAAGTAGAGAGTAGAGAAGTAGAGATAAATATTAAATATAAAATAAATATAACAGTAGAGAAGAGAGTAGACATAGCAGAGACGTCGGGAAAGGATTGCGCGCGCGCGGGAAAAAGCGGCCGGGCGTGCGCTAGTTTTGGCGCGCGGCGTCCGACGCGCTTTATAAAATTCAATGCCCTCCCACCACTTTGTGCCTTGCCACCGCTCTCTCCCCGCTCTATGCCTCGCCACCGCTCTCTCCCCGCTCTTTCTCGCCTCGCCGCCGCTGCGCCACCATGCCGCCGCGTTGCCAAGAATCTTTGGGATACCGCGGCGTCCGCGCGTGCCCCTCCGGCGGCTTCTCCACCGAGATCCGGTTTCGCGGGATGCGCCTCGGCCTCGGCAATTTCGACACCGCCAACGAGGCCGCCCACGCGTATGACACGGCGGCGTGGCACCTCCGGTGGCTTCATAGAACATTGAACTTCCCCAACGTGCCGACGTGGGAGCGGGCACAGGAGATCGCGCCTCTGCCGCGGCTTATCACCGACGAGGATCGTCGCGACAACCGGAGGCGGGAGCACCTTCTCGGCATCGCCGAGATGGATGAGGAAGCCATGGAACGCTTCCCGCAGGACATCATCAACGAGCGCGAGTTCTACGCACAAAGGAGGGCGGAGAGGGATAAGAGGAGGGCGGAGCTAGCCGCCTATCGCGAGGACAAGCGTAGGCGAAAAGTGGACGCTCAATTCAACATGAGGCTAGGAGGAGCGTCTCCCTGGGAATCCGACGATGATCGGTATCTTCACGCCTACAGTCAGATGTCGGAGGAGGACATCACCGAGGAGGAGTCGGACGACGAGGAGTAGTTGAATAATCTATTTTTTTATCTATCTATGCTGAGAACTATCCTCTACTGTCTAGTCTCTACTCTCTATCTCTACTTCTCGATCTTAGCACTGTAAATGCTTTTTTAAAGCGCCGCGCGTTGCGATTCTGTTGGAGATACTCTAACATGGCAGACGAGTGCTTTAATGTTGCCCACAAGATGCGTGAGTATTACTAGTAGTATATTTTTCTTGCCATGTTGAGATTTTAAAACCACGAGCGCGAACATGCAGAGGAGCAATGAAGACCAAACACGGGATATTGGGGACATCTTCAAGGAGCGTGGAAAAGTTAAAGAGGAGCTGAACCAAACCTGTAAAACGAGCTTTGGTAAGTAACACCCTTTCAATTACTTTCGTTTAGCCTCGTGTTCTTTGATGTGTATATGTTGTAGTTTCTGTTTCTCTTAAGCCCCGTGTTCTTCTATGTGTAATAAGAAGAGTCTTAATCGTCCTAATGCTTATGTTTTTAGCTTGATGTAGGAAGTGGGTGTTCTCACCTTGTAGTCTGTTTTTATATTTTTTCCTTTTGAATTCACTTCTCCCAGTTCTGTTTATCTGGCTTCTACTAAATGGATCCGGGTTGCTCTGTGTATTGATCTAAAAAAGAAGTAACTTCATGTCAGGATGCAATTCCTGCGAGGAGGGAAATATGGTCAACCTCGAGATCATGTTTCCAAAATGAGCCTGGATTACACACAAGGTGCTAGTTCCCTAATGATGCTAGATTAGACACAAGGTGCAAATTCCAAGATGATGCTGGATTACACACAAGCCAGGTGGAGTCGTCAGTTGTTCGTGTCCTCGTGGCTCTAGTAAAGACTGAAAGAAAGCGTGCAGCAGCCCTTGAGACTGTCACTACTAGGAAAAGGGCTATATATGGGATGGACACTAATGGCGCACCAGTCATGTGGTGCGCCATTAGTATATACTAATGGCGCACCATGTTTTGGTACGCCATTAGTAACATTTTTTTAAATTTTTCCAAACATACTAATGGCGCATCATATCTCGGTGCGCCATTACTAGTGCTAACTAGTAATGGCGCACTGGCCACACTGTGCGCCATTAGAATATATACTTTTTTTTGCAAAACTTCTAATGGCGCACTGTGCTGGTGCGCCATTAGTAACTGTGGTCGACCCCGCTCCACCGCGCCGACCCCGCACCCTCCCCACTCCACGGCCGGCGACGACCCACCACACCTCCCCCGCTCCACCCGCCGCCAAACCCGCCCGCACCTCCCCACTCCACTACCGCCGATGACCACCGCACCTCCCCCCGCACTTTGCCTCCCGGCCTGCTCCACCGTCACAAATGAATGCAACTAAAATTGCAAAAAAAAAAAAAGCAAATTTGATTATATTTTCAAATAACAATTTTGAAGATATTTCCAAATAATAAATTTGATGATATTTTTCATATTTATAAATATTTTAAATAACAAATTTGATGATATTTTTTAGAAAATATTAATGTTATGATTTAAACAAGTTTGAACATATTTAAACACAAATAAATATCAAACAGCATTTTAAATGCATAAGCTGACCCCCGCACCTCCCCACTCCACCGCCGACGATCCACCGCACCTCCCCGCTCCACCGGCCCACGCAATTCCCAGCCCGCACCTCCCCACTCCACCGTCGCCGACGACCACCCGCACCCTCTCCCCCGCACCCAGCTCCCCGGCCCGCTCCACCGTCACAAATGAATGCAACTAAAATTGCAAAAAAAAATTGATTATATTTTCAAAAAACAAATTTTATGATATTTTGAAATAATACGTTTGATGATATTTTTTCATATTCATAAATATTTTCAAATAACAAATTTGATGATATTTTTAAAAAAATTATTACTATTTTTATAAAAAATATTACTGTTATGATTTAAACAAGTTTGAACATATTTAAACACAAATAAATATCAAACATCATTTTAAATGCATAAATACAAAAAATGGGGAGCCTGGGAATCAAACCCAGGACCTCCTGGTGTGCGTGATGCGTGCTGACCAGTCGGGCTAGTGGGCGTGTTCTGATGGAGTGGGGGTTAGGTGGAATATAACTTTGACCGGTCGGGCTAGTAAATTCTAATGGCGCCCGGGCAAGGTGCGCCATTAGAATCGTCGTGCTATAGGCGCACTTGGGGAGGTGCGCCATTAGAACCCTCCCCCCACTTCACCTGTTCCCCTGGCACTGTAGCCTCCTTCCCTCCCTCGCCAGATCCACTCGACCAACCATACGCCGACGCCCCTTGCTCCGCCCCTTCGTCCGCCAAGCCAGCCGCTGTCGGCCGCCTGCCACCGCTGTGGTCTTGCGCTGCCTGCCGCCGCCGCCCGACCCCTTGGGACTCCACCCCGCCGCCACGCGCCCCTGAGCAGGATCGGCCGAGCGCCGCCTCTCCTCTCTCTCCTCCTCCTCCGACGAGCGAGGGCCTCCTCCGGCCCTGCGGCAGCCCGGCGAGCACGGCCCAGCGCGCCCACCCTGCCGTCCTCCGCCACGCCCCTGCTCTCCTTCGACCGTGGCGGCGAGGACCCGGACGAGCTCGGACCACGACCCGACCCCTTCGCCGACCCGACCCGACCGCTCGGCGACTGGTACCTCTCCTCCTTCCTCCTTCCTCCCTCTCTCCACCATTCCCATTCCTCCCTCCCTCCCCTCGACCGTGGCAGTGTAGGTCATCCCTAGGGTTTATTTTGCTTGCATTGCTCAAGTTTTATCTGAAACTAAGTAAAAATATTTGTAGATGTATTCGAAAGTAGTGTATATTCTGAAAATATTTGTAGATGTATTCTGAAAATAGGGTATAACTGCCAATCCCTAGGGTTTATCTTGGGTTTATAAAGTTGGTAGTTCAGTCATAAGAATTTGTTGAGGATCACCATGATAAATAATTCAAACTGAATGTATTGGCAGTGTGTTAACTGAATTTTCGCACTGCATTTTTGTAACTAGGGTTTATCTTGGGTAGGACCAGGAGATGTCTAGGGACAATATTTTGGCCATATGGTTAGCAATGTGAAGGGAATATGAGAGATTAATTCAAACTAAATGTATGTTTGTAACTGATTTTTTTTACATTGTGTTAACTGAATTTTTTTGACAGTGTGTTAACTGAATTTTTTTGACAGTGTGTTAATTGATTTTTTTGACAGTGTGTTAACTGGCCACTTATCTTCATTTCAAAGCCCAAGTTGCAACCCTTTAGATTGACAAATGAATGAAGGTATCTTCTACTACATTTGAAGTATGGTTACGGCTCACACTGTATTTGTAATTCTACTATAAATTTGCACTATAAATCTATTGAAATTATCTTAATAATACTGCAATTACATGTCTCTGTATTTACCTCCTCTTCTATACCTTGTACTAGAAGTCAGCAAAAGAATATCAGTTCTACTTTGCCCCTAGTAGATCTGGTAGAGTAAGAAACTCCCCTTATAATGATGCTTTTCTCTAGAAAAAATGATCCTGGATTTTTATGGTATTCTTTGTGGTATTAAGATGGAAACCTGGATACTATTTCTTTTAGGAGATGGTGTTATATTAAGATGCATATATTGTTATATTACATAAATTGTATCATCTTGCCACTTAAGTCAGCCTTCCTTTAAGCGAGAAAATTCAGTTAGGAGCTACTGTTAGGAGCTCTTGTCAAAAACTTGAGCTCTTGTCAAAAAATTCAGTTATGGCATCTAGAATTATGTCAGTTTTGTTTTGTAACTAGAAGACCAAAGTGTTAGAAATTCTGTCCAAACTGTAGTTTTCGATATTCTGTCCAAACTGAAAACTGTTAAAAAGCATGATGTTTCTTGATTTACGTAATGATGATGATGATGGAACACATGGTCTTGGATTTCTGTAATGATAATGGAACATTATAAAGCATTGTAGTCCGATGTGTATGAAGGATACAAAAATGTAGCAACTTCTCGATTTTATAAAGTTGTTCTTATATGGGTGAAACTTCACTTGTTTTTAGGCTAGTGCAGGGTGTTGCTTTATTGTGATGCCTCTGAATTACTTGTGATCACATTGAGAAAGACTTGCAAAGATGATGATCATCTTTTCGAAAAACAATTTCTATAAACACGTCAAGAACTTTGCTAGTTTGCTGGGTTTTGTCTCAGACCATTGTGTCGTGATGAATTTGCAGGTACCCCGAGAGGCCCTTGAGTTTTCCGGAATGTCGATTAACTTACGTTCTGGCAAATTCGGGTACTCCATATGTCCTATTTTCAGCAAAGGTCATGCTGAAATTTTCCGTAAATTTTTGCATGACTTTGCTAAAAATCGGACATATGGGGTACTTGCTACTAATACATGGGCCGGGGTATCTTAGTACTTAGTTCAGTAGGATCAACTGCCCCTTTATTCTTGCTGCATTAAACCATAGGTGGCAATAGAGCCAAGTGATTAGTGCCAAGTGATTAGGCCCAACCTAGGGTGCCTCGACATCGATAAACCCTAAATGATGAAAAATTAACTTAGCATTTAGCTTTTAGGATGCCTCGGCGTCGACAAACCCTAAATGATAAAAGCTTAGCTTTTAGGATGCCTCGGTGTCGACAAACCCTAAATGATGAGACCATGATCTTGTTCCTTGACAACAACCAACTTTTTGACCAAACTTTTTTTCCTATTTAGAGCGAAACATGGCCCACAACGATGAGGCCAGCGGTTCGGGTGGAAAGCAATTCTGGGAGCTGTCCCAGGAGATGGAAGAACAACCTCACCGCTATGAGGACGCTGCGGAAGACACCGATCCTGACTACACAACCCCTAGTGGCGTCGGGGATGACACCACTGATGGTGCCACCGAGGATGCCACCACTGATGGTGCCGCCGAGGATGCCACCATTGATGATGGCGGCGCACGCACAGATGGCAGCCTACCGAAGAAGCAACGGAAGGACCGGCGCCCGAACGCGCTCCGCACCGTCAAGGAGGAATTTACTCAAGTGGACTCCGACGGGAATCCAACGGAGCCCAAACATATAGTCAAGGGGTACTCGGTTCATCTTGGGTGCATTCTCCGGAGCACCGTCTCGATCAACACCGAGAACCTTAGGCATAAGGACTGAGGGAATTTGCGCAACCTCCTCTTCACGAAGCTACATGAACAATACAAGTTCCCCGCTGATTTTGAAAACACACGCCTCTCAGGGAATAAAGTGAACAGTGCCGCCCTCACGAGGATGAGCACGGCCCTGTCTACTTGGAGAAACGCGGTGAAGAGAATGATTGAGAAAGGTGATAGTTATGAGAAGATCAAGGCGAAAAATCCTTCGATCAGCAAAGAGGACTACAAGGAGTTCAAGATCAAGTCGAGTAGTGCAACCTCGAATCAAGTCGATGGGGAAAGAAATGCGGAGATGAACTTAGGGAACACAAACTCGGTCCCAGTGATTCTGAGTGGCGGAGACTTTATGGGACAAGGAGGGCGCGGAGCGTGCCGAGCAAGGCCTACCGCCCGCTTGAGAAATACAGCGGTGACAAGCGGACCAGGAACTATGTCGGGGCCCGGTACAAGGAGGACCCGATAACAAAGGAGCTTACCACGGATCCGAAGACCAGGGCGCTTGAGCTTGTTCTAGCGAAGGAGACTGAAAGCAGTAGCGCGGGGTCATCTCAGAGCACCCGTGCTTGGGACAGCACTCTAAATAGGGCGTTGAACGTAATGAAAAACAAGGATAAGCTCGATGGCCGTCGTCAGCTGGTCGTGTGGCCGGCAAAGGCTTGTCCACAAAATGGTCGTCATACTATACCGCTGGTGGGCGAAAGGAGAAAAAGACTAGCTTGGAAAGCCAGTCGCGCGAGGTTCAAGAACTCAAGGCACAAGTGGCGCGGATTCCGGAGATTGTCCAAGAGAAAGTGCACAAACAACTAGGATCGACACTCACCGGCATTATGCCTACCTTGATTCATGGGCTGAAGGCGTGGATTGCGGGTGGCCAATAGGGGCTGCCCCCGATTCCCAGCTTCACGACCAGCAACTCGCACAACGCGCAGGCGGCGCCATTGGTGTCTCCGGCGGCGGCGGTATTGGTGTCTCCGACGCCGGCACGGCCGGCATTGGGGCTTAATGCACTCGGGTGTACGCTGGCCGGCACCTTGCCAGCAAGGGGCCCCTCCGTCAGTTGCACGCCCGCCGTTGGCGGTGCCTTGACATTAGCCGAGCTCGACGCCATCATCACGGTAACTAATTAAGCCTCTCGGCTGAGGACTTCATCTCCTTTTGCCTTTGACTGGGCATCCCTGACGCCCGACATGTTTCCGCATGGCGCTGCCGACGTTCCATGTACTCTCCTGCACTTCATGAACAACGAGTTGGTCGATGTCGCTAAGGGCAAAATCATTCAACCGGGCAACCCCGTGTTCCACGGTAAACCGATGCCACCCACCGTGTATAGGGTTCAACTGGTTCGGGTGCTGCCAGGCTGCGACGAGTTGTTACCTCAATTCGACCACCGGGGCGACGAAGATGATCTGATGACCCTCAGCGCCTGCCTAAGCTGGCCCCTGCTTTGGCCGAAGAGCCAGATTCGTTTGGGGCCGGGGGACACCACCCCAAAGACAACACCGCCAGGTCGTGCGACGCCAAGCCACAACAAGACCGCCGAATGCTACGGACATGCCGGACATCCCTATGGCACAGGATCCGAACATGCATATGGCACAGGATCTGGACGACGACGACAACGATGACAGCCATACATTTAGCAACGTCGATAAGTACTTTGCCGAACATGGGTACGATGACGAATTCTGCGGGCCTCTTTCTCAAGAATCCAACCAAGATGACCGCGGTCTAGCTGGTACGGCGAAGAAACCCAGTTGCAACAGGCGTCGTCTGGCGTTCAGTTCTCAGGAGACGCCTCCAGCTGCCGACTTCACCGAGCCTTAGATAGCCGAGGTGCCAAATATTATCAGCCCCAACACACTCAAGAAGGCGGTCTGTGAGTAGAACTTGGTCCCATTACAACAGAAGATCAAGAAGGGACAGAAAAGAAAGAGTAACAAGGGTGCGAGCCAGCCGACATCGAGTATGATCCGTGCTCAGGACGGGCCACCTTCACCTAAGGATATCTCGAGGAGGGTGCATGTGGCGGGTAGGGCGATGCTACCGACAAATATGCTCAATGCTGCAACCTGTGCTATGCGGAGTCTGCATGACAGTGTTATTTCTTTAGAGAAGCAGCATCTTAGAGAGAATGATGTGGCATACCCGGTTTTCGTGGCCAAGGTGCCAGAGGGCAAGGGCTTTGTGGATGGCGCCATCGGGGGTACGATCGTCCTGCGGTTTGATGACATCTTTGCTATGTTTAACCTTCATCCGCTGCACTACACCTTCGTTCGACTGTTTTCGCTGAGTATGGAGATGCGGATCATTAGAGACAAGACCCCGGACATCGTGATAGTTGACCCCTTCTACATGCGTGCCAAGATCTTGGGCAGCGCTGGGGACCGGCAAGTCGCAAGTTCTTACCTCGAAGGCGTCATTCTGGCAAACCCAGATAAGGATAACTTTCTCGTGACTTACTTTCCCGAGTAAGTCATCCCCTCACCGCCCCTTACATTCGTTCTTTTTTTTCTAACATTCCGTGTTCTGTGCAGTGACACACATTGCACACTCATCCTATTAAGCCCAAAATATTCCATGGCCACGTATTTTGACCCGGACCGTGACTCCAAGATAGACTACACAAATATCAAGAAAGTTCTTGATGATGTTCTCCCAGCTCGCCAAATCTGGAGCACCTTCGCAAAGCCAGCTCGTAGGCGATGCGCGCGCGTGTTTGCCCACGATACAAAGTTCTCCTGCGTCAAGCAGCCGCTTTGGCGGTCGGAAGGATGCCCACTCGCCCTCCATCACATGCGAGGCGTCGTATGGGACCATCATCACCTACGCTGCCAGATAATCTCAAAGATTGGGCGCGAGCTTGTCGGCAATCCAGACGCGGACATCGGACAAGAATTCTTTCGCATCGAAATGAGTTTGCGGAAATTATCCATCAAGATGTCGCCGTACCTCGGGGCAGTTCTACCTCGGACATCAACCGTCCAACGAAGAGATAGACACAACGCTACAAATGCAGGCTGATAGCGCCGCGATTTCATGACCATCATGATGAGACGGCGGCTTCATCCACGCTCCGGTCCCATGAGTCGAGTCGGCGATGGTGATGCTATGTGTAGTTCTGAAACATTGATTGGCTCATGTTGTAATTAAACTTTAATGAACTTGTATGTCTCTTTGGGTTGGACAGTCTTTCAACTTAGATGTAATCGGTGCTATTAATGTCTTGCTTTTCTCTTCCGATCCTTTTGTTGCATACTTATATATTGCTTATGTATTGTGCATTGTTTGGCTTATGCATAGAGATGCCGTCGTATGTAGTGTACAAGGTAAGGTTCCCGGAGTCTCTGACGGCGGGAGGAGTGTCGGAGACAGGTTCACCGTTTTAGCGGTAACAGTTACAAAGGTACACCACTAGGGCGGAGGCCGAATCTAGATCGCCCGCTATCTAGCGGGAGAGAGGAGGGAGCATTGGAGGAACGGATGAAGACCAGTTTCATCGCGATGATGCTCATCGTGATGACCGCAGCTCTCTTCTATGTGATGGTAGTTTAGATGATCGATATTGACTTGTAATGTGAAGACAAACTCGCTACTCGCGGTCTCGAGACTTGTAATGTTCTATCTTTGTTCGGTCTTTTGAATTCGGAGACTAATATGATGAATTGTATTCGGAGACTAATCTTCTATTGTATTCGATGAATCTGCTGTTGCTGTGTGATGTTGTCTAAATTCTGTCCAATAATATATTTTTTAACCTGTGAAAATATCAGGAAAAAAATAATCCCTAACATTCATACTAGTGGCGCACCACACAAGACACTAATGGCGCACTGTGATAATCACACTAATGGCGCATCACCCACTAGTGCGCCATTAGTATGCAAAAGCACATGGTTAAATATGGCCCCCTGGGAGGCATTCTAATGGCGCACTGTGGGCAATACTATGGCGCACCACGTGGTGCGCCGTTAGAACACCAGATTCTAATGGCGCACAGGTGGTGCGCCATTAGAAAAAATTTCTAATGGCGTGATGCTAGTGGCGCACCAGTGGTGCGCCATTAGAAGGCAAAACTGGTGCGCCACTAGCATGCCTTTTCCTAGTAGTGTGTAGCTGAGTTCCTGAAGACGCGAAAAGAGCAATCAGATGCTCTCTTCACCCATGCGAAAGAAGAGATGGAAGAAGCCAGAAATAAGCTACCAGAGGCAGAGCAGGCTAGGCATCTCCTGCTATCTAAAACTGTTGTCAATACAAAATTTCCTTCATAATAGCTAGGTTCAAATGTTTATCCAGTTAGCATGCTCATTGTGATGTCCGTGCATCTCTTGATGTGGCACAATTTTTTGGTCATGTAATAACAGCAATTACTTTCAAAACAATAATGAATTTAAGCATTAGACATGGTATAGCTCACGCGCAAGCCCGACATTCCAAGTTCAACCTCCACATCAAACTCATGTTCACAGATATCTGCACATTCATTACTGAAAACCAACATCTAAATCTAAACCATAGTATTTGCCCTAGAACTAACAGGTTCAACATCTCGCAACATAAACCCATACAACCATACGCCAAGGAGGTACGTAGTACTATGAATTCCATTTTCGCTCCATACCAATCGTTCTAAAAACTACTTAGTACTTATAACGCACCATTGAAAATCGGAACTCTTAACCCCGCTAAAAATGATATTTTAAACGTGGCTACTCGATCTGTGGCAACTGGCGAGCCACCGCCTCCAAGTCGTTCACCTGTGGTCCCGACCATCAACTCATATGGATGAAATTATCACGCGAGCTAACTATTCCTACAAAGGTGTGCTCCACCATGTACCCAGTACCTGCGAATGCAGCAATCGTGCACCTAGGGTTTTAGGGTTTATTTCTTAACGTTGCCTTTACGTAACACTCATGTGTGCGAGACAGCGAGAGACTGACTGCGTGCGTGCGCCTCTTCTCTTCGTATATGTACTCCACAGTTTGTCTGGTGTCCAGAAATTATAATAACTACTATCAATGTCCCAATGCGTTGCCACACCATCAGAGTAGATTAATACATATTCACCGATTTGATATAAAAAAAGTCTAGTTTTGAAATATGTATATCACTAAAAATATGTTATGTTTCACTCAAAATATATTCCTTTGGCGTTTTTGATGAGATAAGGGAGGAATGTTGTTGGTTTCAAGATTCGAGAAGTGGTATATGTCTAATTTCTACTCTTACTAGCAAGATGCCCGTGCGTTGCACGGAACATCAAGATCTTGTGGGAGAAAAGGATGAACGAGGGAAGGCCTTATCTGCAAATGTGGAGAGGAGTGCGGGTAAATTGCCATAATTTCCTTCCTATCCGTCAGATATAAATCGGACGGTCTATATTGCAGGATGGCAGGCCCACCATCATCACCAACTCTATTTTTTATCCCTACTCTCATAAAAAGCATAGTCGGTGATGATCGTGTGCCTGCCATCCTGCAATATAGGCCGTCCGATCTACATCTGACAAATAGGAAGGAAACTATGGCAATTTTGGTAAAAAGATACCCACACCCCTCTCCACACTTGCAAATAAGGTCTTCCCTCGTTCATCCTTTTATCCCACAAGATAAACTACTCATACAAATGCATCTTGATGTTCCGTCCAACGCATGGGCATCTTGCTAGTTGTTGCAAAAAGCCCATGTGTGAGGGAGAGAGAGGGAGAGAGGAGGAGGATGGAGTGCATGTGTGACAAAGACACAAAGAGTGTGTGTGCGAGAGGTATCAGCTTAAAATGAGGTGATAGTGTGTGTGTGCACGATCGAGAGGGCGTGTCTCAAGAAGAGAAGAAAAAATCTACATAGATACAATGAGCGTGAGAGAGACATGTATGCAATAGTGGAAGCACGAGTGTGTGGGTGTATAAACCTATCTAGAGGCTAGTCGATAAATGTTTGTGAGAGAAATACGAGTTGGGGGTGCGAAAGCGAGAGTTTTGTGTGAGAGAGAGAGAGAGACGGTAGTCGGGAAGGGGAGTGGAAGCAGGAGTTGCGTGTGTGTGTGTGAGAGAGAGGGGGGGGGGAGTTTGTCTGATCGGTAAACAAATGAATAATGTCAGTCTGGGATGGAGACAAAAAGGAGACCGCAACAAATGTTGTGTCTACAGGAGAGAGAGATAGAGAGAGTAATTTTAGTGGTATGAGTCATATCTAGAGACATATAGGGTGTGTGAGATAATCCCATAGAGAGAAAGACAAAGTGAAAGACGAGTGGAGACTGTGTGTGTGGCGGTGAAAAAGAAAGCTTAGGTACCTAGTGATACGAGAGAATGGTAGAGACGTGAGAGATAATGAAAACTGTGTAATGTATAATGATTGGGAGAGTGTGACACTTCTCAAGGGAGACGTCGAGAGACCATGTTTGCGAGGATAGGAGAAACATGAAGTGAGCATGCAGGTGAGCTGGAGAAAAGTGAGTGATAGCTACATGAAGGAGCATGCATGCGAGAGAGATGGGCGTGAAAGGAGTGAACATGAAAGGGATTCAAATATTTGAATTTGAGATGATGATACATGTAATCCATACTCGAACCAAAATTGATCTATCAAACATGCATACTCATATGAATTCATGCGCATCTATGTTATTTAATATGTAGGTATTACTGATCCATACATTTTAGTAGAAAATAATTTGGTTTAATTTTTTGAATTCAACCTTATGATTTTGAGATCATTGTATTTGTAAATCATATTATACATATAAAGGAGCAGAATTCTTTGTCGTGCTTTTGAAAGTATATATAAAAAATGTTGTATATAGAATTTTATTCCAATTGAAAATGGATCGCGCCCGAAAAACCCCAGAATAGAAACGGGGTTCGAATTGAGTTGGCACGGTAAAGGTGCACTCTGCAAAATTTGAATGAAGCGGGGAAAGTCGCAGTAACCGCCCGAAACCAAAATCTGCGAGATGGAAATTACTACGCCTATCCCTGCCACGCAAAGCCTATCGCCGATTTCTATAGGTTTCGATAGGGGTAGGTTTGTAATTTCACTCAAACGTGACATAACCGCCTCTCACCCGGATTCATACACGGTGGGCGCCAAAACATAGTGTGTCCTCGGCCAAAATCGACTCCCTCCCCGATTCATACACGGTTGGCGCCAAAAACAAACTCTCGTCTGCAAATATTCGGTGTATGCGAGATTACCGTCCTATCCCCAACCGACTAATATAGCTGTGATGTAGGAAATTTGAAACAGGGACTAAGTTTGTAAATTTCCTCGCATTTGAGACATGCGCGCCCTGAAGACATGGTTCCCCCTTCCTCTCTACCTCCATTTCCCCATTCGTACTCCGTGGACGCCAAAACACCCTCTCCATCCCAGCCTCCTCCATCCGCCACCCATCCACCGTCGTCCTCCTCCACAATGCCGGAGCTGATACCCCGACGCCGCCGTCCATTACAAGAGATCGACCTCTCTCATCCACGGCTTCGGACCGGGATCCTTGTATCCCGTCCTCTCGCTTCATCCCCGCCGTCGTCCACCTTGTTGGCGCCGCTCCTACGACCATCTCGTCCACCGCACCCCGCCGCCACCTTCTACCCTCCTAGATCTGCTTCCACGCTGCCGACAACCATCGCTACCGCAACACCGTCAAATTCTCAGCAGATGCATACACGGCGCCGCACCAGAGGCGGTACTCTTTCGTATCTGCTCAACTTATTTATCGCAGCAAGAAAATAGATTGCCACTGCTTTACTCTGATTTCTTGTCCATCACTTACTTGCTAGTTGAAAGCAAACATTGGTTGCGAAGTTGCCTTTGTCCGGTTTGCACCTTGAGATCTGCCATGGCACGCTCAATACTATACTCCCAATGCTTATGGTTTTCCCTTTTATATTCCACACTAGTTAAATCACGAGAGACTAAATTTCAAAATTGGGTCACGATTTTTGAGCTTCGCGGAGTTCGCCAAAGTCTGACGAAGGGCTCGAGTGGGGACGGTGGTTGTGGGGGTCATGGGGCCTCGCCAAACAAAGAAAACTTTACGTGGGTGGGGGCGGGGGTGGGGGGTGGGGGTGGCGGAGGAACACAGGCGGTGGGGGCCGGTGGTCCGGCCGGCGGCCCTTGCGGTGTTCTGTATGGGAAGAATCAGAGACGAGGAAGAAGAAGGGTTAGGAGACGTAGGATCTTCATCCAACCACCTGAAATGGTCGACTGACCCAAATGACAAAAGTCACGCAACTTGCATGCAGACATCAAAAAGGAAGAGGGTGATTGCCGAACCTGAAGGAGCACCAGCAAAGTCCTTGAAAAACGTGGTTGTGCCGGAGAAATCAGACAACACCCTACTTATATTGGTTGTACAACCAGTGACACAAAACGTAGGACCGTCTCCAGCAGACTGTACCCATACTTCACTGGGCACTCCAGCAAAAGGTATGCCGATTTCCGTTGCTATAGCACCAGCCTTACCACAGAAAAATCCCACTCCAGCAAAAAGTACAGCAAGTCCACCGGCCGAAGACCTATCCCAACTGCAGAGACGGCCAATTCCTGCAGATTGGAATCCCATTCCAGTTATTACCAGTTTAAAAGACAATGCTTTCAATGTTGTTAGGAAATACGTGCATATATTCCCATCATGGGAAGATTATAGTGAAGACAAACACCATTTTCACATCTTTCTGTCCCACTTACGTGTAAGTGCTATTATTCATGGTTATTATTTTCCTGTTTTCTGCTTATTGAACACATCAATGATTTACATTACATTGTTGTAAGTGGGCGAGGGTCAATCTGGATAGTCGTGACGAGCAAAGCTTGCTTGTGCTTTTCAAGGAAGCATTGCAGCAGTATCGGTGTTACCTGAGGAAATCACACTTTGATGGCAAGTCTATAAACGAATTTCCATTGAAGTCTCCTGTGCTAAATTTAGAAGACATTGAATGGAAAAACCTTGTTATGCAGTGGCCTCGTTCCCAGGATGAGGTACTGTATATGAAATCACAGGACAATTTGAACTTCTACTTATCTGCATGTGCCTTACAGATCTTTTTTGCAGGAAATCTGCTCGAAAAAGAATTCCGGTTTGAAAAGAACGATAGGATATCGCAAATATGTTGCCCGCTGCTTTGCTCTTGTTAGTACCTGTTTTCCTGTATCACTTTACTTGCATAAATACCTGGTTCATTATGTGACAACAGTATGCATGATAGCATGCTTATCAATTGTTTGCTCCAAATTATCTGATCTGTATAAATGGTTACATTAGTGTAGAATATATCCAATGCCAATGAATTTATTTAGCTCTGCATTGTTCTTTTAAGTACTTGCCGTCCTTTATCAGTGTACTTATATTGACAGGTAGTTGTTCATGTACCATCACTCTGCAGCTTATTTTCCTTTACCCTCCATTTTCTACACATTAGATCTATATTTACTCTTACCATAAAGTTGGATAACACCGATGGTACTGAAGAAGTTTAGTTGTGCATTGCTCTTGGCTGTACCTTTTGCCTGTATCATTGTACCTACCTTTATAGCTACTTGGTTATGTAGCATCACTCTTCATCTTATCTTAAATATTCTACATTTTTCTTATATTATCACATCTATATTTACTCTTAACAAAATGTAGAATAAAGGCAATGCTTATGAAGAAGATTATGTGGTAAACTTCTTGAATTGCCCCCACCCCATCAGCATGGACAAGGGATTTATAGAGCCTGTCTTCACCAATAATATAAGTCTGTCCTTCTCAAGCCTTCAAACTTTGTTGTGTATAGTTGGTTAGGCATGACTGCAACATCTGTTTATTTTTGGTGTTTGCACCAAATTGCATGTTTAAAGTTTATTATGTAGTTCATAAACAAAAGTTTGTCCATCTCAATTTAAGTTTTCAGTTGTACAACCAAGTTCCTTCTTCATACCATGTAAATTAAACTATACAGAGCAAGTGATCTTCTTTTGCACTACATGTATGCTTCTGTTCTGATCCGTAATCCAGTGGTGTGGTGAACCTACCCACTACATCACAATGTCATATTCTGCAATGTCTTAACTATGAACAATGTCATATCATTCTACTATTATTTAAACAGTCTCTTTATTTGCCAATATGAAATGGGATAAATTGGCATCACACTAACCATTGGTACTTATGAGTTCTTGATCTGTAATCCAGTGGTGTCGTGAAGCTGCCAACTCCTTCAAAATGTCATTTCCTTCCATGTCTTGACCTGAACAATACCATATTGTGTTAATGCAATTTTAAACTGTGTCACTTTATTAATCGATAAGAAATGTGATGAATTATCAAGATGATACTTATATGTGCAAAACCATCATCTGTTTGCTTGTTTATCTTTCGAGTGAGGAGGATATAAGTGTTCAACAAGCGCGATCTTATCGGCTTGGTCGGCTGCTTGCGCGCAACTCCCACAGCAGGGCTAACCTTTCTTGAACTCTATTGAAGTCTTGTCGGTTTTGTATATTATTTTGTCGGTGTGTTTATTTGCCTTGGTGGCGATCTTTGATGCCCGTGTATGTAATCTCTCGTGCGCTTGTGCTTTATTATCATAGTGGCGAACTTTGATGCCGAGTGGATGTAATATGCCGTAATTTCTTTATTGTATAGTCTAGGTTTTTTCTTATTCACGATATTGCAGTTATTTTACTGTATATATATCCTGTCTTCGCAGTAAACCGGCCAAACCATAATATTACGGTACATAATCGGGCCATCATGCAATCACGATGTATGATCCGCATCAAGGGCCCCGTCATCTTCGTCCGTTAAAAGGCCTAAATGTAAACTGGCCCACTAGTAGATTCGGGCCTTTAATAGGCCGAGTAAACCACCGGCCATCTTTTCGCAAGAAAACTCAATGGGCTTTTAGGAGGCTGAGAAGTATGTTGGGCCTGAAACGTGCCGAACAGCTCACGGGCCGGCAGCAGCCCGAAATGGACCCAGCCCGTGATTGTGCCAATCAAATAATGGGCTTTTAACAGGCCAAAATTGTCTCGGTCCTTGTTTGGCCCAATCAGATTATCGGCGACGAGCAGGCCGGATGCAAACCGGGCCGTAGTTAGGCCCAACTATATGACGGGCTTTTAACAGGCCGAAATTAATGTAGGGCCGAAATGTTAAACGATCCCTTAACATGCCGAAACAAATATCAGGCTGAATTACTAAATGGGCCTTTAGCAAGTGGGCCCAAAAGCATAGCGTCCAGTTGACGGGCCGAATCTGATATGGGCCATAATTTAGCCCAAAGCCTCTTAAAGGGCCGGACCTGATATGGGCCGTAATTTGGCCCACAACATGGTAGGCTTTTAATGGTCGGATCTCATATGGGCCATTATTAGGCCTGGAACGTGGCAGGCCATTAATGGACCGGATCAAATATGGGGCGGTATTTGGCCCAAAACATGGCAGCCAGTTAATGGGCCGGCCTACTAGGGTCCTCAAAATCTTGTGGGCCTATAGCTAGGCCGGCCCATTATGGTACACAAAAATCCTATGGGCCTTCACCAGTGCCGTCCCATTACGGCCCGCAAAAATCTTGTGGGCCTTTACCTAGGCCGGCCCATTATGGCCTGCAAAATCTTGTGGGCCTTTAGCTGGGCCAGCCCATTATGGTCCTCAAAATCTCATGGGCCTTTAGCTGGGCCGGCCCATTATGGTCCGCAAAATCTTGTGGGCCTTTAGTTGGGCTGGCCCATTTAAACTTTATGGGCCACTTTTGGTCCGGTCCACATGTCAACAAATCATAGGCACATCTCGCCCATTGGATGAGTGACACCTGTGCCAACGCGGAGCTGACACATGTTTCCTCCAGCCAATGATGATTTTACACATGGAAAATCCCCATTGGTCCAGGCTGTTAACGGGTTATCGGATCCAAAACCGGGACCCGATAGCTTAACGGCGTTCCGTTACAGTGGATGCCACGTGTCGGTCACCCTTGACGAAAACACTTCTGCGACGCGCGATTTATCATCATGGAAGTGGACACTTCCGTGATGATAATTTTGGTAATGTCATGGAACACTTCTACGACAACACAGGTATGACTATCTTGATTCTGTCATAAAACCGTCATGGATGTACATGCATGACAGAAAACGCGACCTACTGTGACAAACACGTATCATCACGAGTGTATTTTTTTGTAGTGGTAGCCAGTATCTACTACTTTCCCCCGTTTCCTCTTAGAACCAATTCCTAGATTCATGCTACAACTTTCCCACTTTCTTCCCTGTTTGAACCAACTCTTAGATTCGACTGTATGAACTACCTTTACCTCTAATAATAGTAAAAGTCTAGGTGGATTTGGAATAGTCGACGGAAGTAGAAAAAGATCCACACGCAGCCACGTGGGGAGCTGGGGCAGTAAAGCAAGGCAGGTTTTGAAGGAATATATACCTGAGGGTCGTCGGCATGTGGCAAAGACGTCATCGGGAGGCCGCATCTTGGCCACAATAGCGCAGGAAGGAAGAAGGGGTCGGAGGCCCTCCCGAGCCGGCGCTCTCTTGGAGAGAACGACACAGCCGCCGATCGGGACGCGCGGGAAGCCATTGGTCTCCTCCCTCGCCGCCGACGACAGCGTGAACGATGCACCTACACCCCTGCCCCGGTCGAGGTGGTCCGGCCGGATTTTTGACCAGCCGTGAGCAAAGAGACAGTGTGGCCACCTATGTCTTGCTTAGATCTAGAGAGCATGAGCCAGTGAAAGAGAGGAATGCTAGTAAAGCAAGCGCTAAGCATCCTGCTTATATATATAGTGGAGTGATTTTGTTGTATCAGCTTAAAAAAATGCGCTCCTACGTGTACCCGTGAGTGGGTGTGAGAGAACTAGTGCGTGCGTGCACCGCTTGTTTTCGTGAGAGTACAATATACTATGCCCAAAGAACGTTTGCCACAAGAGTAATAGTATAAGTGTTGTGACATGTGAGATAAAATAAAAGATGCGCGACGTCTTTTGTTTTTTAGAAGTTCTGAGGGTAGGGTGTGAAGAGCACATATGTGTGTGACGTCTACCTGTAGATAGACGGTGGGTGTGAGAGGACTCGAGAGAGTCGTGAATCGTGAGGGTGTGTGTGTGCGTGAGAGAGAGGGGGCACATATCAATGCAATAAATGTGTCCGTAAATCTTTATCCAACAAACGTTCGCCATAAGCCGTTTCCTGACGAACGCCGTAAGAACCGTTAGATCGGCATCCGACAGTGTCAGTTTTGCCATGTCATTTAACAGAGCAGCCACTCCTACACACAAATCTTCCACGTGAGTGTTAGCAACTACCGTATGATCCTCCCCCACCCCCACCCCCCGTTCCAAAATGCAGTGCATATAGCTTTATTGAAAATTCGAACATCGCAAACTTTTACCGAGTTTTCGTGTACCAAAATGCACATATAGAATACCCAGTATATATCATTTCATTCATCTTCGAGAGATAACTATAAATATGGGGGAGGAGTTTACAAAGAAAGACCGTCGTATCACTTGCAGCAATGTCAACCATCCTTTGGTGTGGAGGAATATCATAGGAACTCTATATGATATGATTTTTATAGGATTTTTTCCTTTAGAGCCAATTGGTTCATAGGAATAGATTCATATGCTCCACATTTAAAAGGAAATAAACATGATATCATTTTTTTAGCTTTAGTGCCACTTGGTTCATATGAATGGATTCCTATACTCCCATAATTTCAAAGGAAAATAAACATTAGCGTATATTCAATAGAAAAGTTCCTATGATGTGAACCAAATGACATATCTTTTCTAATCCCTCCTCATAGGAATTGAGATACATGTCATCTCTAGATTCAATAGAAAAGTTCCTATGATGTGAACCAAATGACATCTCTTTTCCAATCCCTACTCATTGGAATTGAGATACATGTCATCTCTTTCCCTACAACTTCCATGTATACATCTTCTATTCCTAAATAGCTAGTACAACCCACTAGTAGCTTTTTTTCCTAGACATGCAACTATGGCACAAGAACACGTCATGCATGCAAGTCATAAATCACATTATTTTTCTACTTTATGCATGCAAGCACCACGTCATGAATTTGTGCATGTTACTCATAAGTTATTTCTTGCATTAAATTTTGCATTGACAATGTATGTGTTGGTCGCATGCACACATATGTAGTTCACATTCACATTTTTGTTAGAAATGTCATTCTTTTAACAACAATTCATTTTTTTCTCTTTGTACTCCTTCCGTCTAGGTGTGTAAGTCATCTTCCGAAAACTAAATAATCCCAAAACTCTTTGGCACGGTACATTAAGTCCCTCCTTGTTTCTTGTTTCGTGACATATCAACCAATAAGATATGTGGGTCGTGCATGCTTTCCCAAAACACAAGTACTTCTCCTTTGTTCTAGAATCTTCCGTATCATAATTGCCCAAACTTTTTTTAAATGAATTGCCATTATTTGTTTTTGACTTTATGCTTTACAATGCATAATCCCATGAATCTTAACCATTTTATAAAACTAATTGATTTTGAACGAGATTAACTATAAGAACTAAATGAACATCTACATCATGCATATAAGACTGAAAGCTTTACATGCCATAGTGTGTATTTATTAATAATTTGGTTTCCAAATCTCATGCGTTCAATGCATGTGTACCTTACTAGTTTTAGGTAGAGTAGCAAATTTCACACGGCCGCGGGTATATCAAAATGCAGGGTCCATGCATCATTGCCTTTCGGTCGAACCTACATCCACAATTTTTTGTACGTATATCTCCACTTGTCCCCGAACCCAAAATGCTACCTCATTCCCATAAAACCAAGCACCATGCATCATTGCCTTTCAGTCGAACCTACACCCACAATTTTTTGTACGTATATCTCCACTTGTCCCCGAACCCAAAATGCTGCCTCGTTCCCGTAAAACCAAGCGGCCCACGCATATTAAGGCGTCGACTCGAACTCAATCCCTCTCCCGTTTACTATGACGTGGCCCCGCACGCCGTAGTACTCCTACAAACCACCGCTGCACACATCATCGTTTTTCTTCAAGAGGACGAGGGAGAAGTGGATTTGTAGTGGAGGCGCTTTCAAAAAAATTGGAATTATAGTGGAGGCCCCTACCCTAGGGTGCCCTAGGTAGCTACCGCACATATCATTGGTTTGGTCTTTTCTTTATGCTCTTGCTCCCTAGAGTGAAGTGATAGTTGCTTCATCCGTCCAGCTTAATGCGGGAAAGGTGGGGCTTTGTGATTTGACTCGTCATCGCTCATTTACTACTACTGCGGTGCTACGACTGGGGTGCCTCCAAGTCCAACCGCCGCTCCGAACTGTAATTTGGTGCATCACACGTGGAACAAGACAGTGGATGAGCCACATGTCGGCCAAAGGGGTCTTGTTAAGTGTGTCACCATTTCATGTGCGGACTGACCCTGCTTGAGGCCTCATTCGGTTTGGAGGATTTTCGTAGGAATAACATAGGAACAAGGATTCTGGAGGAAAATTTCCTATATATGCATTCGGTTTATAGGAAATGTGTATAGGAATTTCTTAGGAATACTACTCATTTCCTATGTTTTTGGAGGAAACTACACATCCACTCAAAGCTTATTTTGTGCGTAGGAACGAGACAAGTCAATTCCTTAGGATGGCAAGTGCCATCCTATCAAATTCCTATACTACTCCTAATTCCTACGTTCTGATTTCCTCCAAACCGAATGAGCCCTGAGTTACTACGCCAACACGACAGGAGCAACCTACCACTTGGTTTTGCTCCTTGGTGAATCCCGACTATATTGATCTAACTAGCAATGTGCTGGTGCATCGCAACAGATCCAAAATAGAATAATACATGTTCACAAACTTGAAAGAAGAACACTATAGTTTGGGGTATATATCACTAAAAATATAATCGTATTTGGTTTCACTCAAAATATATTTCTTGTGGCTGTTTTGATGAGGTGGGGGAGGGATGTGGTTGGTTTCAAGATACTAAGGGGTTTCTGCAAATTGAAGCAGAGGAGTGGGGTCTTGTTGCAAAAATGCCACGACTTACATCATAGTCGTTAGATGCAGATCTGATGGTCAGAAATGACGGATGGCAGACACACCATCATCACCAACTGTGTCTTTTATAGGAGGAGAGAAAAGATACATACTGTACTACCCTCACCATCTCGGTTTATAGGGCGCACACGTAGTTCTCGGTCATCCATTTGACTAACTAAATATGAGTTACTATGTCACAAAAAGTATATCATTCGATTCTTAAGCGGATGTAGTTTCTAAACATATCTTGTTCATCACATATATAGCCGTTAAATTCTCAACCTAGAGCAGCGTGCATGCCATGTAAACCGTTACGGAGGAAGTAGTAAAAATGATGTGATTTTACCAAGCAATGGGCGGGGGAGCATGGCCTGTCATGCGGTCCCACGTGTCATGATGTACCAAGGCGATGTGTGTGTCCCTCTTGAGGCAGAACAATGGTAGAAGCAATACTACATGGTTTTCTTGAAGGAGATGATGGCGAAGCGAAGTGTGAAATAATGGTTGCTTCGTCCGTTTGGGAAGGTGCGGCATTGTGATTTGACGTCTCATTGCTCATTACTACTACTGGGGAGGTACGACTAGGGTGCGTCCCCTTTGCTGTTCTACACTGTTATTTGGTGCATGACACATCGACCTGGTTGCTATATGATACGTCTCTGACATATCTACTTTTCCAAACACTTTTGCCCTTGTTTTGGACTCTAACTTGCATGATTTGAATGGAACTAACCCGGATTGACGCTGTTTTCAGCAGAATTGCCATGGTGTTATTTTTGTGCAGAAACAAAAGTTCTCAGAATGACCTGAAACTTCACGGAGATTATTTTTGGAAATAATAAAAATACGGGCGAAAGAATCAAGACCAGGGGGCCCACACCCTTTCCACGAGGGTGAGGGGCGCGCCCCCTGCCTCGTGGTCCCCCTGGAGCTCCACCGACCTCAACTCTAACTCTATATATTCGTGTTCGGGGAGAAAAAATCAGAGAGAAAGATTCATCGCGTTTTACGATACGGAGTCGCCGCCAAGCCCTAAACTCTCAGGAGGGCTGATTTGGAGTCCGTTCGAGGCTCCGGAGAGGGGAATCCGTCGCCACCGTAATCATCAACCATCCTCCATCACCAACTTCATGATGCTCACCGTCGTGCATAAGTAATTCCATCGTAGGCTTGCTGGACGGTGATGGGTTGGATGAGATTTATCATCTAATCGAGTTAGTTTTGTTAGGGTTTGATCCCTAGTATCCACTATGTTTTGAGATTGATGTTGCTATGACTTTGCTATGCTTAATGCTTGTCACTAGGGCCCGAGTTCCATGATTTTAGATCTGAACGTATTATGTTTTCATGAATATATGCGAGTTCTTGATCCTATCTTGCAAGTCTATAGTCACCTACCATGTGTTATGATCCGGCAACCCCGAAGCGACAATAATCGGGACCACTCCCGGTGATGACCGTAGTTTGAGGAGTTCATGTATTCACTATGTGTTAATGCTTTGGTCCAGTACTCTATTAAAAGGAGGCCTTAATATCCCTTAGTTTCCGCTAGGACCCCGCTGCCACGGGAGGGTAGGAAAAAAGATGGCATGCAAGTTCTTTTCCATAAGCGCGTATGACTATATTCGGAATACATGCCTACATTACATTGATGAATTGGAGCTATTTCTGTGTCACCCTATGTTATGATTGTTACATGATGAACCGCATCCGGCATAATTCTCCACACCGATCCAATGCCTACGAGCTATTCACATATTGTTCTTCGCTTATTTACTTTTCCGTTGCTACTGTTACAATCACTACAAAACCCAAAAATATTACTTTTGCTATCGTTACTGTTACTTCCATACTACTTTGCTACTAAATACTTTGTTGTAGATACTAAGTTATCTAGGTGTGGTTGAATTGACAACTCAACTGCTAATACTTGAGAATATTCTTTGGCTCCCCTTGTGTCGAATCAATAAATTTGGGTTGAATACTCTACCCTCGAAAACTGTTGCGATCCCCTATACTTGTGGGTTATCAAGACTATTTTACGCACCGTTGCGGGAGCATAGCTCTATTATTTGAGTCACTTGGGATTTATATCTGCTGGTCACTATGAAGAACTTGAAAGACGTGAAAACAAAAATTTATCCCTCAACTACGAGGGGAGGTAAGGAACTGCCATCTAGCTCTGCACTTGATTCACCTTCTATTTTGAGTATGCTTGCGACACCTAAACCTGCTTCTGCTATTAATTCTGATATGTCGCATGTTATTGATGATGCCACTTCTGCTATGCATGATACTTATGATGAAATTACTTCTATGCTTGATTCTACTGTGCCACTTGGTGAATTTCTTGATGAACAACTTCCTAGGGCTAGAGAGAATGAAATTATTGAAACTGATAATATTGATGAAAGTGATGATGAAGACTCTCCCCCTAAATATGAATTGCCTGTTATGCCTGAGGGCTATGTTATGGATGAAGAAACTGCTAGAGACTTCCTTGCTTGCAATGATAGAAGCGATCTTAGGAAATTATTAGCTAAGCTTAAACAAAAACCTTTGAATGCTAGAATGAAATATGATCCTGCTTATGCTACTTCACCTATCTTTGTTACTGATAAGGATTATGAATTCTCTATTGATCCTGATATAATTACTTTGGTTGAATCTGATCCTTTTATGGCTATGAATCTGAAACTGTTGTGGCACGTCTTACTAAATTAAACTATATAGCCACCCTGTTCACTAATGATGAGAAAACTCGCTACTATTATATCCTTAAAATATTTCCGTTCTCATTAAAGGGTGATGCTAAGATATGGTTTAATTCTCTTGATCCTGGTTGTGTGTGTAGTCCCCAGGATATGATTTATTACTTCTCTGCTAAATATTTCCCCGCTCATAAGAAACAAGCTGCTTTGAGGGAAATATACAACTTTGTGCAAATTGAAGAAGAGAGTCTCCCACAAGCTCGGGGGAGGCTTCTCAAGTTACTTAATGCTTTGCCTGATCATCCTCTCAAGAAAAATGAAATACTTGATATCTTTTATAATGGACTAACCGATGCTTGCAGAGACCACCTGGATAGTTGTGCTGGTTGTGTTTTCAGGGAAAGAACACCAGATGAAGCTGAAATTCTATTGAATAACATGTTGACAAATGAAAATAATTGGACACTTCCTGAACCAACTCCTAAGCCAACTCCGAAGAAAAGGGGTGTTCTATTTTTCAGTCCTGAAGATATGCAAGAGATAGAGAAATCTATGAAGGAAAAAGGTATAAAAGCTGAAGATGTTAAGAATTTACCTCCTGTTGGAGAAATACATGGTCTTAATTTACCGCCTCTTGAAGAAATACATGATTTTAATCCATTACCTATTGAAGAAATACATTGTCCTGATAACCCGACCCAGGTAGTAAAGGTAAATTCTCTCTATAGATTTGATGAAGGTGATATTCCTCACTATAAGTCTGCTAGACAATGCTTAGATGAGTTTGATAATTTTATTGTTAAACAAGAAAACTTTAATGCTTATGTTAGTAGACAATTGAAACACAATGCTTATATGATTGAACACTTGGGTGATTATATGTCTAGAGTTAAAGGTGAACTTAAACTCATTAGTAAACATGCTTCTATGGTCACCACTCAAGTAGAACAAGTACTTAAAGCTCAGAATGATTTGCTCAATGAACTGGATAATAAGAATAATGACTATGCTATTAGAGTGGCTACTAGAACTGGTAAAATGACTCAGGAACCTTTGTATCCTGAAGGCCATCCTAAGAGAATTGAGCAAGATTCTCAGAGAAATAATGTAGATGTACCTAGTCCTTCTAAAAAGAAGAAAAAGAAAAATGATAGGACTGTGCATGCTTCTAGTGAACCTGTTGTTGACACACCTGAGAATCCCAATGATATTTCTATTTATGATGCTGAAACACAATTTGGTGATGAACATGAACCTAGTGATAATGTTAATGATGATGTTCATGTTGATGCTCAACCTAATAATAATAATGATGTAGAAATTGAACCTGCTGTTGATCTTGATAACCCACAATAAAAGAATCAACGTTATGATAAGAGAGACTTTGTTGCTAGTAAACATGGTAAAGAGAACCATGGGTTCAGAAACCCATGCCTTTTCGTCCCAAACCATCCAAGAAAAAGGATGATGAGGATTTTGAGCGCTTTGCTGAAATCATTAGACCTATATTTTTGCGTATGCGATTAACTGATATGCTCAAAATGAATCCTTATGCTAAGTATATGAAAGAAATTGTTACTAATAAAATAAAGAAACCGAAAGCTGAAATTTCCACCATGCTTGCTAATTATACTTTAAGGTTGGAATACCTAAGAAACTTGGAGATCCAGGAGTACCAACTATACCATGCTCCATTAAAAGAAATTATGTTAGAACTGCTTTATGTGATCTTGGAGCTGGTGTTAGTGTTATGCCTCTCTCTTTATATCGTATACTTGATCTGAATAAGTTGACACCTACTGAAATATCTTTGCAAATGGCTGACAAATCAACTGCTATACCTGTCGGTATTTGTGAGGATGTGCCTATTGTGGTTGCGAACGTTACTATCTTAACGGACTTTGTTATTCTTGATATTCCCGAGGACGATAGTATGTCTATTATTCTTGGAAGACCCTTTTTGAATACTGCAGGGGCTGTTATTGATTGCAACAAAGGCAATGTCACTTTTCATGTTAATGGTAATGAACATACGGTACACTTTCCGAGGAAACAACCTCAAGTTCATAGTATCAACTTTATTGGAAAATTTCCATCGATTATTGTTGGAGGCTTTGAATTTCCTCTACCTACTTTCAAGAAGATATATGATATTCTTATTATTGGGGATGTGCCTATCCCCGTTGAGGTAACATAGTGTTATTCGAAATTTCTCCAGTTTCATGCGATTCGGAATGAGTTTGTTAACAAGACCTAATCAACCTTGTTAGTGGATTCCTTTTGATGAGCATGAGGTGGATGAAGTTAGAAGGCACAACCTTCTGTACCCTCTTTTGACTTTCTGTTATTTAGTCGAAATAAAGTAAAATTAGTATTTTTTTGTCTGTTTTCTGAATTATCCGTGTAATATAAAAATACCCCAAAAATAAAAGTCCTCCAAATGCCCTGCCAATTTAATATGATTTTTTCTGGAATATTTGAGAATATTTGGCACTGAGAACACAGCAGGGGGAGCAAGCACCTGGGCACGAGGGTCCAGGGCGCGCCCACCCCCTGGGCGCGCCCCCTGCCTCGTGGGCCCATGGTGGCTCCCCTCCACTTATTCCTACACCCACACACTTCTTCTTCGTCCCAAAAAAATCACCAACCAACTCAAGCACGAGTTCTAGCTCATTTTGCTGCGATTTTCGATCTCCTTGCTCAAAGCACCTCTCACAAAACTTCTTTGGGGGATTATTCCTTGGTATGTGACTGCTCCATTGGTCCAATTAGTTTTTGTTCTAGTGCTTTATTCATTGCAAATTTGTGCTGCCTTGGTGACCATGTTCTTAAGCTTGCATGTCAAATTTATATGGTTCCATGTAGTTCTAATGCATGATATAGTCCCTAGGCACTTGTATGAGTAGTTGCTATCAGTTTTGTTGAGATTGGTTCACTTTTATTTGAAGTTACTAAAATTTTTAGAAATTTTTCAGAGGAAGAAATATGTTTAGGAAAATGTACCAAGGTGGTCCTTCAAGGAAGCAAGGACCCAGGCTCGCAATGCGCGATGCCGATGATGAACCACCAAGGGACGCTCCAGTGCGGGCTTGCGAATGGCCTTCCGAGAACTTCATGGATCAAGCAGGAATCAAGGAAGAATTTAACGCATATGTGCGTAACACTGATCTTGAGAGCTTCGAGGCAGACAACTGCCGTCAGTACCACTATCTCACTAGTTCATTTGTGAGGAGGTTTGAATTTTCATCTTCACGCAATTCTCAAACTGTCCTGTTTGATCTTTATGAAAATTCTTATACTATGGACTTAGAGGATTTTACCACTGCTTGCAAACTTCCACAATGGGGTAGTACTAGTGAACCTCGCAAATCTGAATTTAAAGATTTTCTTGCTAGTATAATTGTGGGGGAATCTAGAGACATAGCACAAGCTACGATAGGGAGCATTCATTTTCCTGCTATACATTATTTAGCTCTCTTCATAGGCAGGTGCATAAATGGTAAGGACGAAGCATGTCACATGTGTGTCCCTGATCTCAGTATTCTCAGGAGTGCTATGTTAGGAGATAAACATTATAATTTGGGAGCTATTGTTGCATGTAGGTTGCATAATAATAGATTTAATGGAGATTTCTTTGGTGGGATTTATGCAACCCGTTTAGCTAATTTTCTTGGTGTAACCATACGGGAGGATGATATTGAGTTGCTTCCTGCTTATTTAGATTATGAGGCTATGGTTCGTCATCGTTTTGTTGAGAGGAACGATCAGTTCTTCAGTACCGACTAATCTTTGACAGACGACACCTATCACGTCGCTCTCCCTGCTTCTACCTTCTCTGACTTTCAGGCCAAAGGGAGATATTTTATAACCAGAGAGGAGGCGACCGAGTACGAGAGGAGGGCTGAGATAGCTCGCCTCCAAGCTGCAGCCCACAATTTAATGACTGCTGCATCTCAGTACGACCCCAACTACAACTTTGGATATCCGCTAGGCCATCCGTGGCAATAAACCTACTTAGGCCAAAAGCCTAAGCTTGGGGGAGTACGTATTTCTCACCGACATTACATTTATGTTTACACACTCATTGCTAGTTGTCGGTGCTCATACTTTTTCACTGCAATATCCATGCTAGTTTATTTTCCTTTTTATGCTTTCTTCTTGTGTGTTTGAAAAATCTTAAGAAAACCAAAAAAATTAGTAATAGCTTTTAGTTAGTTACTTTTCTTGCTGTAGTAGTCATAATTAAAAGAAAACCCAAAAATATTTCATGTTCTTCTTTTGCTTGTTGGGAGCTTTCCCGTGTAAATAGTTTTATTTCTTTTCTTTTCATTAGGGGTCGATAGGAGAAGACCATGATTAAATTGTTGAAGTAGCTCTTATATGCATTATTGTTGATTTAACCAAGAGCCCATATTACCTTGTCTTCTCCTGTTTATTGAATGCTCGCAGATTCCAGCTTAGTCCAATGCACGTGCACTACTATTATTATTATTCACATCATTCGGTCGTGCAAGTGAAAGGCAATTATGACGATATATGATGGACTGATTGAGATGAGAGAAGCTGGTATGAACTCGACCTCTCTTATTTTTGTAAATATGATTAGTTCATCATTCATGATTCAGCCTATTATGAATAAAAATGTTTGCGATGACAATTAGAGATTATAGTTGCTTATGCCATGCTTAATTAGCTAGGAGTTTATAATGGTTTACCTTGCGTGCCAACATGCTATTAAAATGGTTGTGATGTGGTATGATGGGGTGGTATCCTCCTTTGAATGTTTCGAGTGACTTGACTTGGCACATGTTCACACATGTAGTTGAAACAAAATCAACATAGCCTTCACGATATTTATGTTCATGGTGGATTATATCCTACTCATGCTTGCACTCAATGTTTATTAATTTTAATGCATGTTCATGACTGTTGTCGCTCTCTAGTTGGTCGCTTCCCAGTCTTTTGCTAGCCTTCACTTGTACTAAGCAGGAATACCGCTTGTGCATCCAATCCCTTAAACCCCAAAGTTATTCCATATGAGTCCACCATACCTTCCTATATATGCGGTATCTACCTGCCCATCTAAAATTTCGAACATATTGCGGGTTGGGGGTAGGACAATAATCTCAGGTGTCCCAAATGGTGGGCGGGATAGATTTCTGCTGAGCGCATGGGTGTTTAGGCGCCCACGGCGTATGAATGCTTCTCGGAGGTGGTTGAGACTGGCGTCTTGGTGAATTTACAAACCTACCCCGGTTTAGACCTTCGGACATCGGGCCGATAGGCTACACGTGCCAGAGTCAGGACAGTAATTTCCTACCACCAAACATTAGTCTTGCGCGGTTTCGGGTGACCAGAGGCTTATTTGGCGCTTCGTTCAATATTTGGGAGCAGAAGTATTGACGTTTTCGGTTGTCTTGAATTGAACTCTCAGGATTTGTCAAACTTCACAAATCTTTACTCCTGAAAATCCTAAAACTACGATTATTTTGGAATGGAGGGGGTACATTTGAATATACATTGTACACGAGTATATATTAAAAATATGCAACTTACGTCAGTTCATGCATGATTCCAGATATAATATCCTTGGTTGCAAAAAAATAGTTAGACATGCATATGAATATATAGTTCAAATGCACAACAAAGACTGATGCCCCCTTTTAGATCTGATTTACAAATGCCATTATCTCAGGTTCAAATAGATGAATGCACTTCCTATGAATTGAATCTTCGAAACCCCTTTATGTTGAATTCAACATGTATTCTATTTCGTAGCTAGCAATTTGGAATGTATCCATGTAAGTGACAAAGGTATAAAGTGCTTCACACTAACAACATGGAGTGCACTAATTAATGTTTATATATGAATTGCAAAAGCAATGCATTGCCTGTATTTCAAACCACTCTCACTCTATGGATCGATAATATGAAACAAACACATGCACATGTTAGAATTCAATAGAGTATGGGTGTTTGATAGACCGATTTTCGTTCATACACAAATTGCAAAATTCATGATCTCATCCAAAAATAATAATGCCATTTATATTTTAATTTAATGCGTAGAACCGCCTTTTACACATAGATGCACTATGCGTGGGCCCATTCTCACAAACGTGCTATATATCTCTCTACTTAACGCATAAGTGCACACACTTTATATACATCGGCATTTCTCTTTCACACATGCTCACAATCTCTCCCGGGGTGTCGGGGTGTCTCACGCACACACTCCCTCTCTCTCTCTCTCTCTCTCTCTCTCTCTCTCTCTCTCTCTTTGTGACTACTATATACCACTCTTTTCACTAATCTTAGTTGGAAAACACTATTTCTCTCATGTGCATATATACACACGCACGGTCTCTACTAGCCCTCTATACGCACATATATGTGCCTACGTGTCTCCCGCACGCACATTATCTTTAGGCCTCTCTACTTTTACATTGCCCCCAGACACACCTCTCTCTTAGTAGTTGGCAGATATCATTCCATCGGATCATTGGGTAGGATATCCCTGACTGTTAGGCTGGATGGTAATACGAGGCAAAGTTTTACCCAAGTTCGGACCCATGCATTTGAGTAAAAAGCCTACTCTTGGTACTGTATATTAGTGATAGGGGTGTGTACAAAGTATATGTGAATACCAGGCATTGTGCGTGTGTGTATACTATCGACGAACTAGCCTCGAGGCTTCTATAACATACTCGGGGGCCTAGGGTTACAAATCATATTTAGTCGGCTTATCACCAGCGGGGATAGAGTCCTCCACGACTCTGGTAGCTTCGTGTTGTACTCGGAGTCCTCCACATGGGTCTTTGTATAATGCGTCTCGGTCCAACCTATGTGGCGCAGGATTGAACCGACCCATGAGTCCTCATGTTGACCCACCACAACTAGAAATGATGTGCCCACCATACCACACACGCAATCGGCCATTAAGAAAATAAGCATATACAATAGTACAATTTTATACATGAAAGTTAATTGCATGGTGCATCCAAAAATATTTGTTCTGCATTGTGAATGTTTATATTTTCTCCTAAACTATTAGTCACGGGAAAGAGAAACGAAGAGCATATATCTCCTTGTCTCCGCCGGACACCCCCTCTTTCTACACCACTTTCACGTATGCACCCAAACTATCTCTCGGCCCTCTAAAAGATGCATGCCCATGACACATTCACGCGTGACGGTCACAGTATTTCAAGCTAAAGCACTATACGGTCGGTGGACTTCAGAATATGCTCATTATGGTCACCGTATATATTCTCATGGTGATCATACGGTATCTAGCTCATGATACGTCTCCGTATTTTGTTGATGACACTGACGGACATTGTATTTGATGTGTGCTTCGTATTTTGTTGACGACACTTACGGTCATTGTATTTGAAGCGAAAGCACGATATGGTCACTGGACTTCAGAATAAGCTCATCACGGTCAACACATACATTTTGTGGTGCTAACCAACCTGTGGTTGGATGGTTAGGCGGACAGTGTTTTCTCGAGCCTACATGGGTTAAAGTCCTGGTGCTCGCATTTATCCTGGATTAATTTTAGTATTTTTCCGGCGATGTGCGTTCAGTGGGAGGAGACGTTCCACTCGACTACGAGGCACCTATGGTGACTTCGTAAAATCTCAAGATCATATGCTGGCTCACTCTCTCGAAGGTGCTCATAGGGGTAAGGTCTGCGTGTGTGCGCTTATAGCGGTGAGTTCTTGCGCCTATATATGAGCGCTTGCGTCTGTACCGTGTTAAAAATACATGTCATGATTATACAGTCACTGGATCACCCGTACAACTCCGTATTTTGTTGATGACACAATCAATTGACCAGTCAAACGTTCCACGTGGTGCAACTAGTGTTGCACCATCGAGGCGCGTAACCATGGGGCCCACCTGTCAACGCGTATATGAAAGAAAGAAATGGTAGTTTGAGTCTGTACTATGTTAATAAAATACATTTTAGGGTGATCATACGGTCACTGGCTCACCGTACAGCTCCGTAATCCGTTGATGACACAATCAATTGACCAGTCAAACGGTCCACATTCAACTGCGCACATTACCATAGGGCCCACCCATCAGTGCGTATATGAAGGACACAAATGGTAATGAATTAGTGGTCGGTGGGGATACAAAGTCGTGAGACCTCTGGTCGGCAGTCACCTGCGGTGGGGGGCGCGGTGATTGGGCGGTGGCGTGGGGATCGTCGGAGAAAAAGCTCGGCTGCGGGGGGCTAGAGGGATGGTCGGGCGGCGGACGGATGTGGGGAGTGGTTTGGTAGGCGGGGCCACGCGGGCCGGCTGCGGGGGGCAGCGGCCGTCAGTTCGGCCGGCGGTGGATGGCGGCTCAGGGGGTGGAGGTTGAAGATAAAAGTGCAGGCCCTTGATTTCGTGTCCAACGGCTGGAAAATCTACTAACCAGAGATGAAAAAGTCAGTTGACTGACATGTAGCCTCACCCCGCACGTACAAATGCGCACACACAACACTCGCACGAACACACGCACGCATGCAGGCGTGCAACACTGACACGTAAACATGCACTCACGAACACACACACGTATGCACACATGCATGCAACACTGAAACGTACACATGCATGCACGCAACACTCACACGCCTGCATGCACACCGCACACGACGCAAGACACATGCTCAACCTATACGTGCATGCACCCTTTCTTAAGGACATTGAAAGTGCGTTATATCGACTAGAGGGGGGGTGAATAGGCGATTTTTATGAATTTTACAAATTCTTCACTGAGGAATTTGCCGGTGAGGAAATTCCTTAGCGAAGAAATACATGCAGCGGAATAAGTACTCGAAGTAAGCATAGCAGATTACATGCATAGTCATCATGATGAAATGAAGACAATCACAGAGTACGAAAAGCGTAATCACGAGGATAACACAAGATGAAGACAAACAGATGAAGAAATTGAACGAGGAAATTGAGAAAGTCTTGATCAAAGTCTTCAAACACAGATATGACAAACACTCAACACAATAATGAGGAAATGAAAGGTTGAGGAAATAGAACCAGTTAGGTTGGTGAAGACAATGATTTGGTAGACCAGTTCAACTGCTGTCTCGGTTATACGTCTGGTTGGAGCGGTGAGTATTTAAACTTCGAGGACACGCAGTCCGGACACCCATCATTGAGCACGCAGCTCAGACACCAAGTCCTCACCGTATTCTCCTTGAACTAAGGTCACGCAGACCTCGTCCAATCACTCGTGGTAAGTCTTGGTGACTTCCAAACCTTCACATACTTGGTCACTCGGCGATCCACAATTCCTCTTGGATGCTCTAGACCGTGACGCCTAACCGTCTGGAAGAAGCACAGTCTTCAAAGGTAAAAGCGTCGGATCCACGCTGATCAATTTCTTGATGATGCTCAATCACTTTGGGTTTGTAGGGGTTTGGTTTTGGGTTTTCCTCACTTGATGATTTTCGCTCAAAGTCCTCGGAGGATGGGTTGCTCTCAAATGACAAGTGTCAAGTTCTCTCGGAGCAGCCAACCAACTAGTGGTTGTAGAGGCGGCTATTTATAGCCTAGGGAGCAGCCCGACATGATAAGACATAAATGCCCTTCAATGATATGACCGTTAGGTGGATAAGATATTTTGGGGACAGGTGGCGCGAGACAAGAACGGTCGGAATTTGAACATCAAATTCCTCGTGGCTATCATGTTCCTCATCGTGTAGGCAATTCAGATCGGCGAATTCCTAACTCCTCGATCGAACAAATTCCTCAAGGACTGGAAGAGCTTCGTCATGTCATCCTTTGAAGAAATTGAATGAACTGTATGAGATTTCAAAAGCTTCACTCGAAAGGTTTGGTAGGTGTAGGATTTTGAGTTGAGCATCAAATGGAAATTTTTCCTTAGTATTTCCTCAACCCCTTTAACAATGCGGTGTTTCCTATGACTCAAGAAAGAGAAAACAAAACTACGAAAACAAAAGTCTTCACGCTTCATATTCCTCAGCGAATACCAAGTCTTGAGGATCACACCAATTTCTTCACTTTCAAAGTCTTGAAAAGTCTTCGAATATCAAATTCTTGATTGAAGAAATTCATTTTAGGGTCGACTTTCTCTGTAAATATCAAACTCCTCATAGACTTATAGACCTGTGTACACTTACAAACGCATCAGTTACTTAACCTATAAGTCTTCAATACACCAAAATCACTAAGGGGCACTAGATGCACTTACAATCTCCCCCTTTTTGGTGATTGATGACAACATAGGTTAAGTTTTCAACGGGGATAAATATATGAAGTGTAAACACTGATAATGAGGATTTTGATTTCAAGATATAGAAGAACTCCCCCTGAAGATGTGCATAGTGAGGAATTTGCTTTTGAGGCAATGCACATTTGAAGAATTGAATCATGGAGATCTCCCCCTATATCTTGTAATTCATACACGCATTTGACATATAATATGAGGAATTTGAAATGCATGATGAAATATGGTGCTTGATGATATGCAGAGCATGCAAAATAATGCATAAAGAGTATCAGAGCCCAATGCGTATGAGGAATTTGAAACTTTTCATGAGTATCAGATCCCAAATCGATTTGAAGATTTTCACCGAGCTCATGAGGATCAGAGCATAACAAGGATCAACGCATATCAACTCTCGTAATCGAGCATAGAGCAAAAGCATAATGCATCAAAAGTATCAAAGCACCATCGGGTTTAAGATTACAACTCGATCCAATAAAAGGTTTCGAAGAGCGAGTTGTAACTTAATAAAATATTGTATATAGATAAAAGCGAGACCCGCTTGAAGACTAACTCAAATTTCTCCCCTTTGTCATCGAATGACCAAAAGGATCGGCGAGGACTAACGCTCTTGAAGAATTTCAAGTTGAAGGCGGGCGCCAAACATTATCGGGTTGTTTGTCAAGTAGGACCAGCAGCAGATGTCTTCCAAATCTTCATTTTCATCAGTGTCGCGAGATGAAGAATAGGAGCTGGCCACTAAGGAAGGAACTTTGACTTTCTTGAATTTCTTCGGAGGAGGAGCAGACCAGTCAAATTCTTCCTTGAGTCCCATTGATTGCAGTTCTTCTTCATTGTAGACATGTGAAAGAATAGCCAGTGCGCTTGAAGGTTTCATGAAGATAGTAGTGGTTTTCTTCACTTTGCATTGTGAGTTGAGGTCAGGTTGTAAAGAAGAGTGCCAAACCGACGTTTGACCCACTTATGATTGCGATCAACCTTCGATGAAGGCGAGGAGTAATTCACGATCGATCATCACCACAGGTGCGATAGCTTGAGGACTATGCTTAATCGAGGTATTTGTTCTGCTGAGTCATGTGTGGCGAGTCATCATTGGTGGAGTAAGATCTTTTTTAAACTGTCCATCCAATGGGCGAATGCCTTCATCTATCACAGCAGCAGCCTTTCCCTTTTCATCACCGAGGCAATTGGCCGTTTGAGGACTTCAATCGGGGCGGTAGCTGCAGTGGTTCAAAGTGTCGACCTTGTAATTCAAAGGTGAAGATCTTGACTGATGAATCTCATAATCCAAGGTGCATAAGGCTTCAGCTCAAAAGGTGACATGGCAATGTTAGCCAGAGTCCTCATGAAGAAATCATGGAAATTGACAGGAACGCCATGGATGATATTGAAAAGCATATTCTTCATGATGCCAACGACCTCTTCATCATTCGAGTCGTGGCCCTTGATAGGACTCATAGTCTTCGTCAAAATCCGATAGACTGTTCGAGGCACATATAATAATTCCTTGACGAGGAATTTGGTTCTTGGTGCCTGCCTTGGCTTCAATGGCTTCATCAGCACTTGCATATAGTGATTTGAAAGTTCTTTTTCTTCATAGATACGACGTGCACCATCAATCGGAGGACTGAGTGGAAGGGCGCGAAGCAATTCACTTCTTTGGAGCCTTGTAGTGGGTGTTTTCGGTCATCAATCCAAGACCCATGAAGTCACATCTTCAGCGTCTCCGGTGATGTGAAGGGTTGCATAGAACTGAAGAATTAGTGTAGCGACCAGACCCGAATGGATCAAGTCTCTGTGCTCAGTGTCATCCCTGGATCAGTAATGTTGACACCACACAGTACTTCGAAGGATTTATAGCAGAGTAGCAATCACACACTTATTACATCGTTGTCCACAAGGGAACTGAATACAATAATATGGCTGGTGGTAAGGCTCTACGGTTACATTTGCATAAAGCTGATTTTTCCCTACATCAAAGGAATAATTTTATTTAACTATCATGGTGGTTGTTAAACATTGAGAATGGTTGACATCCTCAATCCCAATTAAAAGTACTCATCAAAACCCAATAACTTTTATTGAAGTAACATGTTGAGATTCACATGATATTCAATTACAGGATACTCAAATTGTCCATAACCGGGGACACGGCTAATCATGATTAGTTTATACACTCTGCAGAGGTTTGCGACTTTTCCCCACAAGACTCGATCGCCTCCGCTTGGTTCTCGCTTTCTGAGGTGTTTGAGAAGCGGATGACCGAGACATAGTCTTCGAAGCGCTAACACCTTACATGTGGGTAGACCGTACCAACCTACATCCCTACATCAGCTAGCCTACCCGTAAGAGTTACACGACTTAGTCAACTACGCCAGAGCCCATAATTGGCTTGTGGCTGCACACGGAAGTTTCGGTTTGAATAATCTTATGATCCCTTAGAGCACAGGTGGCGGTCCAAGAAATCTGAGCAAGTCTGATGGAAACCAGTGCCTCAATCCACCCAGATGTGTTTTTAGGTTGCCACCTTAGATAAACCATTAATTAACAATCTCACATCTGTCATGGATAATCACTCACCCAATCCACGTCTACTAGCATAGCATGGCATGAACAAGCAAGCGTAGAAGTAACTCCCAAGGTTTCATAAGTAAAACAGTAATAGGTACTACCTCAATCTACTTCCCAAACCCACAATTTAATTAGATCCTAATCATGCAAGTGTTTGAGGAATAGATCTAATGCATAAAACTGGGTATGAGAAGAGTATGATCAAAGTGTTTACTTGCCTTGCGATGATCCATGAGTCCTAGAGATTGAAGTAACAAGCGGCGCACCGGGTGATCTAGCGCAGACAAACAACAAGCATACAATAAGTACTCATCTAATGCACGGGAAATCTCGAATAAAAGATCTAACCAGAAAGTTCAACTTAAGAACCACTGGTTGCAAAAGAATCGAATCAAACTAAACTCCGATAGTCGAAACTCGAGAGACAACGACTCGGTTTAGCAATCTGAAATTAGGTCAAAATTTCACAGTGGAAAAACTCTGTGAAAGTAGGGTAGTCGAACGGCGGTTTCACATTCTGAAACTCCAGCGCTTGAATCACCTGATTCCGATAAGCGGCGTGAAATAAAACAGTTTTGAAAATCGGATCGAAATCAAATCGGAAAAATAACGGATTAAATCCGATTAAAAGAAAAACGACGAGCGGTTTAAATAGCGGACGTTAGTTAACGAATCGAATCCAACGAACGCGTTCATTGAAGCGAGCGGTTCGGTGAGCGTTCGTTAAATAAGAAAACCGAAAAAATAAAACCAATCTAGGTTTTAAAAAAACCAAACATTTTTTTTTAATAAAACCGGATCGGTTCAAGGAAAACCAGATCGGCGCGGGCTACCTCGGTGATCTCGCCGGCGAGGCTCGTGAGTCCGTGGGGCTCGGGCGAGGGGCGGGCGGGTCCGGCGAGGGGCGGCGGGGTCCAAGGCGTGGGAAAGCGGCGGCGGCGGCGTCCACGGCGGGCGGGGTTCAAGCGTCGGGCGCTGGTGGCGGCGGCTCGGGGTGAGGTGAGAGAGGGGGGGGGTTATAAAGGGGGGGGAGGCGACTTGGGGAGGGCAAGGGGGCGTGGCGAACCGGACTCGGGGCGAGGCGATGGCGTCTTGTGGCGGAGTCCGCTCCGGCGAGGCGCGTCTGAGGAGGAGGAGGAGGTGGGCAGGGCGCTGGGCTGGGCCCGGCTGGTGGGCAGTGGGCCTCGGCCCGAAGCGCGATTTTTTTTTTAAATAAAATTTAAACCAAATGAATTTAAAAAAATACCAAATGAACTCAAATTAAATAAAACAAATTTTCCCGACTCCTAAAATGAGTCGAACAAAATGAACTTTAAAACAGCAAACATGCATAAATTTTAAAATGCTCATTTTTTGCCTAAGCAAAATAAATCTTCCAAAACCAAATTTGGTTTATTTATAATATCTTCATTTTTCCTAATTGTTTGGGAAAGTCATATTATTCCCTCTCAAAATATTTTTATAGGAAAAACTTTATGAAGAAAATTTAAATAAATCTAAATGATCCTATTTTCAAAATTTGAGAAATCCCAAATATGAAAATAATGAAACTTCCAACTCTCTCAGGGTCCTTGAGTTGAGTGAAATTTCTAGGATCGGAAAAATGCGAGAAAATATGATATGCATGATGACCTAATGTATAACATTCCAAATTGAAAATTTGGGATGTTACAAACCTACCTCTTAAGATGAATCTAGCCCTCGAGATTCGGGTTAACTAGAAAATAGGTGAGGTGGTCCTTAAGCAAAACTTCCTCTCTTTCCCGGTGGCTTCATCCTCGGTGTGGTGGCTCCTTGAACTTTGCAAAACTTGATAACCTTGCTGCGGGTAACTCTGCTGGCATAATCGAGAATCTTAACTGGTTTTTCCTCATATGTCAAGTCATCCTTAAGCTGAATTGCTTCCAGTGGCACTGTGTCTCTTAACGGTACCTCTGCTATTTCGGGGTGACATTTCTTCAACTGAGAAACATGGAATACATCATGAACTCCTGACAGTCCTCCTGGCAATTCCAACTTATACGCAACTTCTCCCATGCGTTGCAAAATCTTATATGGTCCAACGAAACGGGGTGCTAACTTTCCTTTAACTCCAAAACGCTTAACTCCTCGAGCGGGGATACTCGAGATATACTCTGTCTCACTTCATACTCAATCGCTGCGCTTTGAATCGGCATAACTCTTACATGCAGATGGGCTACCTTGAGCCATGTCTCGAATCAACAACTTTCTGTTCGACTCCTTAATCAAATCTGGTCCAAACAATGGCGATCTCGGTTTAGTCCCATGACAATGGTGTCCTGCACCTTCTTCCATCTGAGCCTCGAAGGTGCCATCTTCAAGCTGGTTTGGTAACTGTTATTGTAGGAAAATTCTGCATCGGCAAATTATCATCCCAACTAGATCCATAATCTAGTGCACAAGCTCTCAAAGATGTCCTCCAAAATCTGATTGACTCTCTCGGTCATCCATCGGTCTCGTGGGTGGAAAGCTCTTTGAATTCAATCGGGTTCCCAATGTTTCGTGCAACCGGTTCCAAAATTTGAAGTAAATTGGGTTCCTCTGTCGTCTGATGCTCCTTGGAACTCCGTGTAAGCACACAATTCTGGTCATGTATATCTTTGCCAACTTAGCACTGCTATAGGTAGTCTTGATTGGAATGAAATGAGCTACCTTGGTCAAGCGATCGACTATGACCCAAATCGAGTCATATCTGAGCGGGTCTTTGGCAAACCTATGATGAAATCCATGCCTAGTTTATCCCACTTCCATTCGGTATCGGCAATGGTTGTAACAATCCTGCTGGCTTCGATGTTCGCCTTTACTTTCTGACATACGTCGCAAACTGCTACATACTCCGCAATGTCCTTCTTCATTCCGGTCCACCGAAAATATTCTTCAAATCCAAATACATCTTGGTATTTCTGGGTGAATCGAATAGGGTGAATCATGGGCTTCTTGTAAAATCAACTTCCCGATCTACGGGTCATTGGGCACATAAACACGGTCTTCAAACCATAGGGTACCGTGCTCATCCTCACGAAATCCTTTAGCTTTTCCTTTGCTCATTTTCTCCTTTATAGAGGCAACTTCCTTATCGCCTTTTGGGCTTTTCGATTTTGTCCATCGTGTATTTGAATCTCCAATGCTGCTACATAGCCTCTGGAACTATTTCCAAACATAGCTCTCGAAGGTCCTCGGCTAACTCATTGGGTATTCCTCCCATCATTAGGGTATTGACGTGGCTCTTACGGCTCAATCGTCGACTACGACATTAGCCTTTCCGGGTGATAATGCAATCTCATATCATAATCCTTGATTAGCTCTAACCATCTCCTCTGTGCGAGATTCAATTCATACGTGTGAAGATGTACTTCAAACTCTTGTGATCCGTATATACTTCACAATGATTTCCAATGAGAAAGTGTCTCCACGTCTTCAAGGCATGCACAACGGCTGCTAACTCCAAATCATGAGTGGCATAATTCAACTCATGAGGCTTAAGTTGTCGTGAACCATACGAAACAACTCTTCCTTCCTGCATAAGCACTGCTCCAAGTCCTCGGCGTGAAGCGTGCATAATACACCTCATAATCCTTAGTTTGATCGGCAATATCAAAACTGGTGAGGTAACCAATCTTTTCTTCAACTCCAAAACTTGCCTCACAGTCCTCGGTCCATATGCATTTGTTTTCCTTCTTCAACAATTCTGTCATAGGCTTTGCAATCCTTGAGAAATTCTCAATGAATCTTGGTAGTATCCTGCGAGTCCAAGGAAACTCGAATCTCTCCAACTGTCGTTGGTGCTTCCCACTTGGTTCTGGTCTCAACTTTTGTGGGGTCAACTGCTATCCCTTCTCCGGATATAATATGTCCGAGAATCCAACTTCCTTTAACCAAAACTCACATTTGCTGAACTTGGCATACAAGCTGGTGTCCCCTCGGTTTCTCAAAACCAATCTCAAATGTTCCTTATGTTCCTCTTCATTCTTGAGAAAATCAAAATGTCATCAATGAACACCACGACGAACTTGTCCAAAAACTCCATAAACACTTTGTTCATCAGGTTCATGAAATAGGCTGGCGCGTTAGTTAGTCCAAATGACATAACGGTATACTCGTACAATCCATATCTTGTGGTAAATGTTGTCTTGGGTATGTCTTGCTCCCGAATCTTCAACTGATGGTACCCTGATCGCAAGTCGATCTTAGAAAACACTTTGGCTCCTTGCAAGCGATCAAACAGATCATTTATCATCGGTAGTGGGTACTTGTTCTTGATTGTTACTTCATTCAATCCACGGTAATCAACAACCATTCTCAAAGATCCATCCTTCTTCTCCACTAACAAAACGGGTGATCCCCAAGGTGAAGAACTTGGGCGAATAAAGCCTTTATCCAATAGTTCCTTAATCTGCTTCTTGATTTCCGCCAAATCCTTTGCGGGCATCCATCTGGTCGTTTCGATATCGGGCCTGTTCACGCAACAGCTCGATCAAAAACTCAATGTCTCTATCCGGCGGCATTCACAGCAACTCTTAGGAAATACATCAGATAATCCTTTACCATTGGTACTTCTTCTGTACCACTCTCGATAAGCAATTAACTTGTGCTCTCCTCGGCTCGTGCCGTGATACGTATAATCCTTCTTCCTCTCTGGTGTGGTGAGCAAAATTGACCTTGTGGTACAATCTATGTTTCCTCCATACTTTGATAACCAATCCATTCCTAATATCACATCCAATCCTTGGGATTCCGAACTATTAGGTGCGAGGGAAAACATAGTGTCCAATCCTTAATGGCGATCGATCACACCATTTACTAGCCATGTACTCTGCTCGGGTGAGGTTACTAGCATGGGTGACCTAAGGGCTTGGGTTGGTAACTTGTACTTATCCACAAATCCCTTGATATGTATGAATGCGATGCACCAAGATCAAAAAGAACAACTGCAGGTAAATGACTTAACCAAAAACTTACCGATTCTTCGCATCGGGCTGATCTTCAACCTCCTCCACATCAATGTGGTTCACCTGTCCCCTGTTGAAAGGGTTGGGCTTCTTTCGAGCTTCCATTGCCATTTCCATTCTGGCCTTCCGGGCAGTCATTTGCATAGTGCCCAGTCTTGCGGCACTTAAAGCATGTAATGTGACTCAGGTCTACCTTGGATGGTGTAGACGGGTTGGTGCGATTCTGTCCGTTGCTTCCTCCATTTCCGTTCCCATTCTTGGTGCCATTATGGTTATCGAATTACCTCCTCCATGAGTATGCTGAAACTGAATTCTGATTTAGGGGTATAACGAGGCTTCTGCTGGGATCGAGTTATACTTCCCTTGTCCATACTTCCGCTTGCAGTTCTCAATTCTGTCGCTTGCTTCCTTCAATCATGAGAGCTCGGTCTACTAACTCCTGGTAGTTGTTGAAACTTGCTACCATCAACGGCATCTTGAACTCATCATTCAGTCCTTCTAGAAACTTCTCTGTTTAGCAGCATCAGAGCGTCATCCGGGGCATAACGTGCTAATTTACTAAAGTCATCCACGATCTTGTGTGATCCTTCCTCCTTGGCGTGGGTTGCAAAACTCACGCTTCTTCATAGCCATGGCTCCTGCTGAAACATGGGCAAGGTCTGGCTTCTCAAATGGTCCCATGTGGCGGTGTCTCACGGGTAAGTGGCTGTGAAATTCTCCCACCATGTCTGCTGCGGGTCCTTCAAGCTGATGTCTGCAAACTTCACTCTTTCACCATCGGTGCATCCTGCGATGGTCAGCTCCTTCCTATCTTGCGGAGCCACCATCTGCTACAATCGGCTCGGTGCTCTTGGAATACACCGCGGGTTCAGATCTAAGGAAGCGAGTCGATGATCCGCAGTGGTGGTGGTGGCGGTGGGTTGTTGTTGTTGTTGTTGTTGTTGTTGTTGTTGTTCGCACCAATGTTTGAATCAGGGTATTCTGCTGCTGGATCAATTGGGTGATCTCTGGTGGGAAACGAATCCGGGTCGCGTCTGGAGGCATCTGAAGGGTTTAGAAGAGAAGAAAATGTAGAATAGAATGAGGTCTAAGGAAATCACTACCCAATGCACATGAGCAAAAACACACAAAATCACTTCATTCAATCAAACAAGGGCTTACAACGATCTAACTATCGCAAAAGTGCGTGTACTAAAATGTTACATGGAGGAATACTACTAATATGTGGGGACTTCTACTAGTTTGAACCGTGGAAGACTCCATGATGTCTGCTCCACCGTCTTCAAAGTCGGGTTCACTTGGATCCGAATCTGTGTCGTCGATGTTGATGTAGTCGATTGGGTATTCGACATCTGGTCTTCATTCCCGGCGCCAACTTCTTCTTGAGTTCTTGATCTCGTACTTAAGATCGTTATTGTGTCTTGCGAGCTACGATCTCGTCCATGTAGTCCTTGCGTGTAGTCTTTAGTTCTTCTTCGATTCGATGATCCTTCCTTTGTCTTCTCGCAACTCCAACATGTCATTGCACATTTGGTTCTCCGGCGTCGAATGTGCTGATTTAACTCTGGATGAAAGCTGCAATGGACCTATCCTTCTTGGTGTTGACGACGTCCCAGTTGTCATCTCGGCGTCCATAAATCTGGTAGATGGTGTCCTTGAGGTCTTCTTGATAAACTTCTCCAATGCGTCCCATGGTGATGTGAGCTGCCATGCTCTTTCCTGCACTCAAGTTGGTGCAATCAAAACACTATCTATAGGCTTGGTGATTGGGGCGAATGTCCTTCTGGAACGTGAGCATGAATCTTCCAGCGCTCCTCTTGAGCAGAGTGGCGTTGAAAGTCCGGTGAAGTTTGGTAGTCCAATGTTCGGTGCTTAGTAACTTCCTTCAAGTGAAATCCAAAAGGTGTGCCTTCATCCGGTTGGGTGTACTTGATCTTCGCGTCCGTCATCCTAAGAGAGTAGAAAAGATGAGGAGTTAGAAAATGGGAAGAGAGTGATCTATGGCTTTAACTTAGTGGTCGTGTCCCTACGATCGGTGTGCTCGATACCATTCTCTCGTAGCGACCAGACCGAATGGATCAAGTCTCGTGCTCGATGTCATCCCCGGATCGAATGTCTTGACACCACACAAGATTTCAAGGATTTATAGCAGAGTAGCAATCACACACTTATTACATCGTTGTCCACAAGGGAACCGAATACAATAATATGGCTGGTGGTAAGGCTCTCACGGTTACATTTGCATAAAGCTGATTTTTCCTACATCAAAGGGATAATTTTATTTAACTATCATGGTGGTTGTTAAACATTGAGAATGGTTGACACATCCTCAATCCCAATTAAAAGTACTCATCAAAACCCAATAACTTTTATTCGAAGTAACATGTTGAGATTCACATGATATTCAATTACAGGATAATCAAATTGTCCATAACCGGGGACACGGCTAATCATGATTAGTTTATACACTCTGCAGAGGTTTGCGCACTTTTCCCCACAAGACTCGATCGCCTCCGCTTGGTTCTCGTGACCACATGGTGTTTGAGAAGCGGATGACCGAGACATAGTCTTCGAAGCGCTAACACCTTACATGTGGGTAGACCGTACCAACCTACATCCCCTACATCAGCTAGCCTACCCGTAAGAGTTCGCACAACTTAGTCAACTACGCCAGAGCCCATAATTGGCTTGTGGCTGCACACGGAAGTTTCCAGTTTGAATAATCTTATGATCCCTTAGAGCACAGGTGGCGGTCCAAGAAATCTGAGCAAGTCTGATGGAAACCAGTGCCTCAATCCACCCAGATGTGTGTTTAGGTTGCCACCTTAGATAAACCATTAATTAACAATCTCACATCTGTCATGGATAATCACTCACCCAATCCACGTCTACTAGCATAGCATGGCATGAACAAGCAAACGTAGAAGTAACTCCCAAGGTTTCATAAGTAAAACAGGTAATAGGTACTACCTCAATCTACTTCCCAAACCCACAATTTAATTAGATCCTAATCATGCAAGTGTTTGAGGAATAGATCTAATGCATAAAACTGGGTATGAGAAGAGTATGATCAAAGTGTTTACTTGCCTTGCTGATGATCCGCGAGTCCTAGAGATTCGAAGTAACAAGCGGCGCACTCCGGGTGATCTAACGCAGACAAACAACAAGAATACAATAAGTACTCATCTAATGCACGGGGAAATCTCGAATAAAAGATCTAACCAGAAAGTTCAACTTAAGAACCCTGGTTGCAAAAGAATCGAATCAAACTAAACTCCGATAGTCGAAACTCGAGAGAGAATGACTCGGTTTAGCAATCTGAAATTAGGTCAAAATTTCACAGTGGCAAAACTCTGTGAAAGTAGGGTAGTCGGAACGGCGGTTTCGTTACGAAACTCCAGGCGCTTGAATCACCTGATTCCGATAAACGAGCGTGAAATAAAACAGTTTTGAAAATCGGATCTCAAATCAAATCGAAAAATAACGGATTAAATCCGATTAAAAGAAAAACGACGAACGGTTTAAATAGCGGACGTTAGTTAACGAAATCGAATCCAACGAACGCGTTCATTGAAACAAACGGTTCGGTGAGCGTTATTAAATAAGAAAACCGAAAAAATAAAACCAATCTAGGTTTTTTTAAAAACCGAACATTTTTTAATAAAAACCGGATCGGTTCAAGGGATAACCGGATCGGGCGCGGGCTACCTCGGTGATCTCGCCGGCGAGGCTCGTCAGGTCCGGCGGGCTCGGGGCGAGGGGCGGGGGTCCGGGCGAGGGCGGCGGGTCCGCGTCGGCAAGGGGAACGGCGGCAAGGCAAGGCGCCACGGCGGCGGGGTTCAAGCGGGCTGGTGGTGGCGTGGCGGCTCCAAGGGGTGAGGTGAGAGAGGGGGGCGGCGGTTATAAAGGGGGAGGAGGAGGCGACTTGGGAGGGGGCAAGGGGGGGCGTGGCGAACCGGACTCGGCGGGCGATGGCGTCTTGGGCGGAGTCCGCTCCAAGGTGCGCGAGGAGGAGGAGGAGGAGGTGGGCGGGCGCTGGGCCTGGGCCTGGGCTGGTGGGCAGCTGGCCTCGCCTGTGGCCCAGTAATTTTTTTTAAAATAAAATTTAAACCAAATGAATTTAAAAAAAATACCAAATGAACTCCAAATTAAATAAAACAAATTTTCCCCGACTCCTAAAAATGAGTCGAACAAAATGAACTTTAAAAACAGCAAACATGCATAAATTTTTAAAATGCTCATTTTTTTGCCTAAGCAAAATAAATCTTCCAAAACCAAATTTGGTTTATTTATAATATCTTCATTTTTCCTAATTGTTTGGGAAAGTCATATTATTCCCTCTCAAAATATTTTTATAGGAAAAACTTTATGAAGAAAATTTAAATAAATCCAAATGATCCTATTTTCAAAATTTGAGAAATCCCAAATATGAAAATAATGAAACTTCCAACTCTCTCCGAGGGTCCTTGAGTTGAGTGAAATTTCTAGGATCGGAAAAATGCGAGAAAAATATGATATGCATGATGACCTAATGTATAACATTCCAAATTGAAAATTTGGGATGTTACAATTAGCTCTTCATTCCAATCACAAATATCAGTGCAAAAGTTTAGAAGACCTGCATCGTGAAGAACACTTAGGACGGGCTCAAAGCCTGGCAGCGACTCCATATCCACATGAGGAATATGAGCATGATCGAAGATTTTGTCCTTGTTGAAAAGCACTAAGGAATAGAAGTTTGCTTGACTGGCAGTCCAGAAGCGCCTCTTCCTAATTCGAGCGTAATCATAAGGATTATATTCAATGAAGAACACGTGCTCAAAGAAAGAAATCTTCACCTTGAACTTTTGTTTGGTTGAGAACGGATTCTTCTGTTTTGGCGGAGGGTGTCGATCGGTTGCATCACCACCTCGGGAATCGTAAGTTCAGGTTCTTCACTTGAGGAATTTCTTGGTCCTCAACATGCGCAATCTGAGGATTTTCAGCGCAGCAGCCAGTTTCATCAGCGCTAGTGGCTGGAATTTCTTCATGCACGAACCGATGGGTTGATTTTCTTGAGTCTATCTGGACAATCATGCGGTGAGTGAGGAACTTGTTGAAGCGGGGTGAAGAGAGGAGTATTGGGATGCCGACTTTCCCAAAAGTCATCATTGATCACTGGAGTGGTACATCCAATATCCACATCTTCATTTTCAATTTCCTCAGTACCAATTTGAGGAATTTCATGGTCCGATGAGGAATGACGGGGTTGAAGGGATTGCTTCCACTTCAATTTCTTCATCAATTTTCTCCGACGAAGCGGAGATTGATGTTCTTCATCGATCCAGCTTGGCACCTCATATTCTTCTCCAAAAGGAACTACTTCCTTTGATGGTATGGAGGAAATTGGAATAGCATCAATCGGGTTCTCAACAGAGCTGGTCATTGGCTTCATTTTCTTCGCAGTCAAGAATCGGCCGCAATGATGCTTTCCTTTTCTTCACAAAGCAGCTCGTTCAGCAGCCTTGGTTTTCTTCACATCGAAGCGGATGGAAGAATTGAAGTTGGAGTTGGCGCAGGAGGAGCCGAGGAATTTGGTGCAGTTTCTTGAGAGCAACCGATGCAGTTCCCTGTCTTGAGTAATTTCTTGAGCGCACCACTAGTGGGTGCCTGGCAGCTTTCTTCAATGGCTGGAATTTCTTCATCAGCCCTGAATTAGCATTTTCTTCAAGCAGTGAGCTTCAGATTGCTGGCATTTTCTTCATTAGGCTGAGCAGAGGCTTCACTGAGGATTTTCATGTTGCACAGTGCAGCAACACTTGTGAGTTTCTTCGTCGATCGATTTAATCTGGTCTTGACTACTTGCCAATCAGCATAGTATGTGTCAAAGTCCTTGCCGAGGTTCTGAATTTCAGTTTGGATTTGAAGGAGTTCCTCGGTGTCATCTTGACAACATTTTTCTTCAGAACCTCTCCTTCCCAGTATTGAGCCTTCTTGATTTCCTTCGCCTTCTCGAACTTCCATTTTCTTCAAATGATGAAGTGAGTCAACATATGACTTTGACCAGGTGTCAAAGGAAGGTCAGCAGAGGGTATTGGGATCATTGTGCGAGGTCGATGAAATCGAGGACTTTCTTTGGGTCCAAAAGCAAAGGGCACAGCTGTTCCCTTGGCTCTTGCGGCTCTAACTTGGCGATCTCGATGATTTCTTCAAGTTCTTCATCGATGCCTCATCATCGATGGCACGTGGACTACAAGCTGTTTCTTCCTTGGGCTAGGCCGAGGACCACGCCCATTGTTGCTTTTGTCTTCAACAGAGTCGGGCGGATGAAGAATTGGGGCAATGAGGAACTTGCAGAGATGCGTGAGGCAATTGAGAAACCAGCAGTCCTTTGACAAGTGGCGGTGCACAGAACTCAAGGTTTGGACGGAGCAGTTGAGGACTTTGATGGAACAAGAGTAGATGTGAGGAATTTGTCTCTTGAGGAATTTGCTGGAGGGAGCAAATGAGGAACTTGGCCGTGAGGGCGCAGATGATGAAGCACTTGGCTTATTAGCGACTTCTTTTGCATCGATTTCCTCGGTTTGACCGAGACCTCGATGGCAGCAGCAGCAGCGCGTAATCCTCATTGAATTTCTTCACCGCTTCCTTTGCTTGCTTAGCCAACTTTGCTTGGCGTTTAGCCCATTCATCGGAAAGTCCTCACCGCTTGACGCTAGTGGGATCAGCTATTTGGCCCGGTGCCAAAGGAGCTCTTGGGCATGGAGGATTTAACGCTAATTTCTTCATGTACTTAGGTGTTACATATCGGTATTCCTTCCATTCCGTGCCCATCTCCGCTCAATCTTCTGATACGCACCTTGCGTTGATTTTTGCTTTCCTCATCCGGTGTGCAATGAGTCAGCATATATTTCCTCGTGGATTTCAATGCTGTCATGACCTCGGGTTTCTTTCCTCCTTCTGCGGCTTCTTACCATCTGCCATTTTCTTGGTGAGGAAATTGAACAATTGAGTTCTCTGAAGAAGTGTGCAGTTTTTCTTCGAGGAACGCTGCAAATGAGTTAAGTTGATGAGAACCTAGGGATTCAGCAGCAGACATTTGTACCTGTGAACAGAGTATAGGTGCGAGGAATTTGAAGAGGTCATATGCGTTCTCAAAGGGTTTTTCAAAAAGAACAAGTTTGAGGATTTTGACCAGATGAGCCTTGAAGAATTTCAATAAGCATTCTTTATCTTAGGTTCCAGAGTTGTATAGATCGAAGATCCACACAATTGAGGAATCTTGAAGAAAATCATTGCTTAGAGAAATGAGTCAAGAGATTTGAGGTGTTCATATGTGTGAGGAATTTGAAATAAACACCTTTGAAGAATTTGAAGAAGATTTGAGAATCAAAGCGAGTAATAAAAGTAACTTTTAATTTACTCAAGTGAAGAACACGATTTAACTGAGATGAACAGTTGGGAAGTTCGTCTGTTCAGATCTTCTCCGCCCTAACTTGGCAGAGGAAATCAGCTACGGCGACGGCGGAGTGAAGAAATTCCACTGTCGGTAGCGAGTACGTCGGAAAAGAGGTCAAGGCAAGTGAAGCTTTTCCTCACCGGCGATTTATGGAGTAGCGGCGGCGCTAGGGTTTCGAGGAGCTCGAGCGGAGAGAGAGGTCGAGCGAGGTAAAAGAGTGAGGAAGGGAGAGAGGGTATTTATAGCCACGGTGAAAACGGCTCGTCCAAGATTTAGGACTAACGTGCCTGACCGCTTCCCTTCTCACGACATGTGTCACCCACGACAAGGTAGTGGAGATCGTAAAGCGATCGTGGGTGGATATAATAATGCATCGTGGGATGCGGAACGGTTTGAGCGGTAAAATCAAGTTTGGATAAGATTCGTTTTAAAAGTTCGTTCGCAATTTCTTCATTTATCAAGGACACGGTGAAGAATTTGAACGAGTTTCAAAGTAGAACGCACATGAAGAATTTGTGAATGGATTGGGTTGAGTATAGCATAGAGGGGAAGGGTCCATCACATTCACTTAGCGTAAAAAGCGACTTGAAGAAATAACCATAAGTGAATGCTGTAGAGGACATAAATCCATATATATATATAGCCAATGAAGAAAGACGACGGAAACAAAGAAGATTTTGCAAAGTTGAAGAATTTGAAAAATCAAGAATTTGAAAAACTCAAGAATTTCAAAAATCAAGAATTTCAAAAACGAGGAAAACTCAAATTGAAGATTTTCAACTTTGGTGGTGGCGTGACCCACCAGATAAGAATGATGATTTCAGACACCGCGTACAATTGTCGAGGGTTACGAGAATCAAATTCTTCATTAATTTCTTCACATTTAGAGTGTTATTCTTCATTGATTGAAGAAAACGTTTCTTCATGTGTTGCACATCTAAGTCATCAATTTTGCATAAGTGTTAGGATGTGTGTCCTTTCAAAGAACGTTTGAAGATTCTAAGATATTTAGCTCACACCGCAACTTGCTAAATCTCTTCTCATCCAAGGGCTTAGTGAAGATATCAGCTAGCTGTTCTTGATCTTCACATGCTCGATGGAGATGTCGCCCTTCAACACATGATCACGAAGAAAATGATGACGAATTTGAATGTGCTTTGTCTTGAGTGCTGAACTGGGTTGTGAGCAATCTTGATGGCACTCTCATTGTCACAATGAGAGGCACATTCTTCACGTTGATGCCGTAGTCCTTGAGGGTTTGCTTCATCCATAGTAATTGAGCACAACACGAGCCAGCAGCAATGTATTCAGCTTCAGCGATGGACGGTGATCGCAGTTCTGTTTCTTCGAGGACCAACGGACCAAAGATCGTCCGAGGAAATGACAAGTACCAGATGTTGACTTGCGGTCCACACGATCACCAGCATAGTCGAGTCGAATATCCAATGAGATCAAAAGTAGAGCCCTTGGGGTACCATAATCCTAGTGTTGGTGTGTGAGCTAGATATCGAAGAATATGCTTCACAGCCTTATGGTGTGATTCCTTGGTGTAGCTTGAAATCGGGCACACATGCAAACACTAAGCATTATATCTGGCCTAGATGCACATAAGTACAATAAAGAACCAATCATGGGCGGTATACCTTGTGATCAAGTCAATACCATTTTCATCGATTGCATAGATGGCCATTTGTGGGCATAGGAATTTTGACACCTTTGCAATCTTGCATGCGAATTTCTTCAGGACATCTTTGAGGTATTTCTCTGAGATATGAATATGCCATTGTGTTGTTGACGAATTTGAAGACCTAAGAAGAATTTCAACTCTCCCATCATAGACATTTGATATTCTTCACTCATCATATAGGCAAATTCATCACTATAACGTTGGTCGAGACAGCCAAAGATAATATCATCAACATATATTTGGCACACAAACAGTTCACCATCATATGATTTAGTAAAGAGAGTAGGGTCGAGTGAACCGGTGTGAAGCCATTCTTCACGAAGAATTCCTTCAATGTATCATACCACGCCGAGGGGCTTGCTTGAGGCCATAGAGGGCCTTATTTAGTCTGAAGACTTTGTCGATTCTTTGGATCTTCAAAACACGGGGTTGAGCAACATATACTTCTTCCTCAAGCTTACCATTGAGGAATGCACTTTTCACATCCATTTGATATAAAGTGATATTGTGATGGTTAGCATAGGCGAGTAATATGCTAATAGACTCAAGTCTAGCAACAGTGCAAAAGTTTCATCGAAATCAATTCCTTCAACTCTGCGTGTAGCCTTGAGCTACTAGTCGTGCCTTATTCCTCACCACAAGACCATTTTCATCTTGCTTGTTGCGATAGATCCACTTTGTGCCAATGATATTATGCTTGCGAGGATCCGGACGTTTGACCAGTTCCCAGACGTTGTTGAGCTCGACTGATGTAATTCTTCTTGCATGGCCTGAATCCACTCGGCTCGAAATGCTTCATCTACCTTAGTGGGCTCTGTGATAGAGACAAAAGCATAGTGCCCACAAAAGTTAGATAAGTGTGAAGCTTTTGAGCGAGTGAGAGGACTGGCGCTTCAATGTCATCGATGATCTTGTCAACTTGCACTTCTTTTGCAACGCGAGGATGAGCAGGTTGTCTTCGAGGAATTTGATCATTTTCCTCAAAGACCATTTTCTTCACATTATCTTGAGTGCATCACTCGGCGTTCTTCACAGTCAGAATGAATTCTTCAGCAGTTTCTTGATGAGGAATGACATCCTCGGTTGCCTTGAACCTGATGGAATCCTCGGTGCTGGTTCGCCTAACACGAAGGTAGGTGCTCTCTTTGCAGCCATTAGTTTCATCGAACCGCACATCTACAAAGTCAACAATCTTGTGAAGTGCGATGTTGAAGACTCAGTAGGTGTCGCGAGTCCTTTCCGTAACCAAGCATAAAACCTTCATGTGCTTTCGGTGCAAATTTAGAGGTGTGGTGAGGATCTCTAATCCAGCATTTAGCACCGAAGACTTTGAAATAACTTACATTGGGTTTCTTGTCTGTAAGGAGTTTATAGGCAGTCTTCTTGAAGAATTTGTGAAGATATACTCTGTTGATGATGTGACACGCAGTGTCAATTGCTTCAATCCAGAAACGACTAGGCGTTTTGTATTCATCAAGCATAGTGCGAGCCATCTCAACAAGAGTTCTCTTCTTGCGCTCCACGACGCCATTTTGCTGAGGAGTATAGGGAGCAGATAACTCATGAGTAATACCAAGTTCATCAAGGTAATCATCAAGACCAGAATTCTTGAACTCAGTTCCATTGTCACTCCTGATGTGCTTGATCTTCACACCAAAGTTGGTTGAAGCCCTCGAGGAAAATCGTTTGAAGATTTCCTGCACTTGATTTTTGTAAGTAACAATGTGTACCCATGTGTAGCGAGAGTAATCATCAACAATAACAAAGCCATAAAGAGATGCATCATTAGTGACAAATGAGTAATGATTTGGACCAAAGAGGTCCATGTGAAGCAATTGAAGGGACGAGTAGTGGTCATGATAGTCTTCACGGATGCTTGGCCTTGGTCATTTTTCCAGCTTCACAGTTCGCATAAGTGATCCTTGAGGAATTTGACATTCTCAATGCCAATGACATGCTTCTTCTTCGCAAGCGTGTGCAAATTCCTCATGCCTGCGTGACCAAGTCGCCGATGCCATAGCCAGCCTTACGAAGCTTTTGCAAGTAGACACACGGCTGGTTGTGGTCCTGTGGAAAAATCAACAATATACAAGTCTCCTCTCCTAAAGCCTTCAAGACTTTGGAATTGTCGACTTCCATAATCACAACACAACGATACTTGCCAAAGATAACAACCATATCAAGGTCACAAAGCATTGAGACTGACATGAGGTTATATCCTAAAGACTCAACAAGCATGACTTTGTCCATGTGCATGTCCTTAGAGATAGCAACCTTACCAAGTCCCAATACCGACTTTTGCCTTTGTCGGCCAAGATGATATGCTTCAGATGTGACGGTGATAAGGGAGCATCCATCAATAGATTCTTGTCACCAAATATGTGATTTGTACATCCACTATCGAGAACCCATTCGGTGGCTTTGGGTTGATCATCCTGCAGATGAATTAGTACAACTTACGATCTCATATACTTCATCGGTGAAGAATATGGTATCAAGTTCATCGATGAATTTCATCACCAATATTCAGATAAGCGGATGAGGGCGTGTGAAATGAAAGTTCATTTCATCATGATTAGCTGCGTCCTTTCGAGCAATTTTGTCGTGCCCCAAAGAAATTCTTGAGACGTTAAGGCACGTCTGGAGACCTGACCTACGCAGAAGAGATTAGTTCTTTTCTTCACCACCCACATCTCAAGGGGTGGCAAAGAGTTCATCACTCTGCGAGCACCATACGAGAATGGTGGCATAGAGGCCAAACCATTTCGTTTCACATAAGAGGGGTTAGGGTAAGCATATGAATAAGCGGAGAAATTCTTCGAGGACTTATGAACATATTGGTTTGAAGAATAATGCACATATTCATAGCCCTTAGCTCTACCTGCGAAACAGAGTTGTTAGCACGATGATAATCATATGAGGACTTTGATCCTTTTGAGGAATTTGATCCACGTGAGGAATTTGGTCCGTATGAGGACTTGGATCCATATGAAGAATTTTGTCCATATGAAGAATTTGATCTGGGTTCCTTTTCTTCACTGGTGGTGTCATGAGGACATTCACTGAAGACTTTCAAGGCACTTCTTGGGAACCCAGATTTTCTTCATAGGGGACCGTTCTGCAGATTAGTGCCAACATATCTAGCAAATACTTCACCATTCGGATTTTTGAACAGTTTATAGTTTGAGTCAAATGACTCATCATCGTAATGAGGAAATTCACAAGTAAAGCCAGATAAGGTAGATGGATCAATCGAGGTCCCTTTGCAGCAACCCATGAGGTTTTGGGATCTTGCCGGGCTTCCAATATGTTCCATCAAGATTGAGTTTCCTCTCAAAGGCAATACCCTCTTTCCTAGGGTTCTGTTGAGGATCTGCTTTTAAGCACATCACAAAGAGTCGATGCCCTTTGAGGCTTTTGTACATGCTGTCATGTACAATTCCTTCAATCTGCATCGTCGGTGATACTAGCAATGTCCTCGGTGAGGAATTAGTGATAGCAGAGGCAGGTGAAGAATTTGTAACAGTTGAAGCATTTGAGCATTCAGTGAAGAATTAGCGATTCACGTTCAATGCACTTTAAGCATGGAGGAACAAATTCTTCTTGAGAGGCGCTGATTTGTTGAGCAAGCAATGAATCACGCTCCTTCTGAAGATCTTCATAACTCGCTCTTAGCTTCTCAAGATCTTGCTTTCTTTGAAGAAATTCATAAGAAAGTTTCTCATGATCGATAAGAGAGTGTTATGATGACCTTGAAGGCTGCAAGCCTAGACCGAACTTTCTCAAGATTTTCAGATTAGGGCTTGAGTGCGATCCATTTCTTCACCTAACATATCATCACTCTTATCTAGCATGTTTTGAACCTTTTCAAAAGCCCTTTGTTGTTTTATAGCAATCTTAGCAAGTTTAGAGTAGCTGGGCTTGAGATCCTCATCGATTCATTTTCACTAGATTCGAGGAGGTGTAATTGAGTACCTTAGCACCTTTTGCCATGAAGCAATAGGTAGGGCGTAGTCATCATTTTCCTCATCGGGTTTGTTGGTAGTCAGTTTCTTCAGCGTTGAAGATGGACTTGCTAACATAGGCGAGTAAGAGCCGGACTAGCCACACCAGATTCGATTCTTGAGACTCCTCCTCTTCCTCATTTTCCTCGATTCAGCTTCGAGTCCATTTCCTTGCCAATGAATGCCCGAGCCTTTTTGGAGCTGCTCTTCTTGTGAGAAGAAGGCTTTGAGGATTTTGATGATGAAGATTTGGATGATTTCTTCTTCTTCTTCACGCCATCGTAATCTGTAATCCTTGTGTTTCTTCTTTCTTAATTCCTTTTCCCACTGAGGACAATCTTGGATATAGTGACCAGGTTTCTTGCATTTGTGGCAAAGTCTTCGCTTATAGTCACTAGATGAGGAATCACTGCTTCTTGAGGATTTTCCAAAACGACCACGCCTTGTGAATTTCTGGAATTTCTTCACGAGCAGTTGTAAGTGCATCTAGTGCCCCTTAGTGATTTTGGTGTATTGAAGACTTATAGGTTAAGTAACTGATGCGTTTGTGGCTAGTCTGGTGTGGCTACTCTGGTAGTAGTCTTGGAGATCCTGAAGAATTTGGCCAGGAGCTAGCACTGCTGAAAGTGCGTTATATCGACTAGAGGGGGGGTGAATAGGCGATTTTTATGAATTTTACAAATTCTTCACTGAGGAATTTGCCGGTGAGGAAATTCCTTAGCGAAGAAATACATGCAGCGGAATAAGTACTCAGAAGTAAGCATAGAAGATTACATGCATAGTCATCATGATGAAATGAAGACAATCACAGAGTACAAAAAGCGTAATCACAGGATAACACAAGATGAAGACAAACAGATCAAGAAATTGAACGAGGAAATTGAGAAAGTCTTCAGTCAAAGTCTTCAAACACAGATATGACAAACACTCAACACAGTAATGAGGAAATGAAAGGTTGAGGAAATAGAACCAGTTAGGTTGGTGAAGACAATGATTTGGTAGACCAGTTCCAACTGCTGTCTCAGTTGTACGTCTGGTTGGAGCGGCTGAGTATTTAAACTCGAGGACACGCAGTCCGGACACCCATCACCGAGCACGCAGCTCAGGACACCAAGTCCTCACCGTATTCTCCTTGAACTAAGGTCACGCAGACCTCGTCCAATCACTCGTGGTAAGTCTTCAGGCGACTTCCAAACCTTCACATACTTGGTCACTCGGCGATCCACAATTCCTCTTGGATGCTCTAGACCGTGACGCCTAACCGTCTGGAAGAAGCACAGTCTTCAAAGGTAAAAGCGCCGGATCCACGCTGGATCAATTTCTTCATGATGCTCAATCACTTTGGGTTTGTAGGGGTTTGGTTTTGGGTTTTCCTCACTTGATGATTTTCGCCAAAGTCCTCGGAGGATGGGTTGCTCTCAAATGACAAGTGTCAAGTTCTCTCGAGCAGCCAACCAACTAGTGGTTGTAGGGGCGGCTATTTATAGCCTAGGGAGCAGCCCGACATGATAAGACATAAATGCCCTTCAATGATATGACCGTTAGGTGGATAAGATATTTTGGGGACAGGTGGCGCGAAGACAAGAACGGTCGGAATTTGAACATCAAATTCCTCGTATATCATGTTCCTCCATCGTAGGCAATTCGCCTTTGGCGAATTCCTAACTCCTCGATCGAATAAATTCCTCGGTGACTGAAGAGCTTCTCATCCTTTCAAGAAATTGATTGAATCTGTATGAGATTTCAAAAGCTTCACTCGAAAGGTTTGGTAGGTGTAGGATTTTGAGTTGAGCGTCAAATGGAAATTTTTCCTTAGTATTTCCTCGACCCGCTTTAACGACGGTGTTTCCTATGACTCAAGAAAGAGAAAACGAAACTACGAAAACAAAAGTCTTCACGCTTCATATTCCTCAGCGAATACCAAGTCTTCGGATCACACCAATTTCTTCACTTTCAAAGTCTTGAAAGTCTTCGAATATCAAATTCTTGATTGAAGAAATTCATTTTTAGGGTCGACTTTCTCTCAGAATGTCAAACTCCTCATAGACTTATAGACCTGTGTACACTTACAAACGCATCAGTTACTTAACCTATAAGTCTTCAATACACCAAAATCACTAAGGGGCACTAGATGCACTTACAGACATGGATTATTACGGGTATTAATCAATCTAATCCTTTTTTTGCAAGGTTTAATCAATCTTATCTGTGATAAGAAGAACATTGATGTTTGCAGAGGTCTTTATGAATCACAACGTATCGAATGGGCTATCAACGTATAAATGAAAATTTTAAAATTCTCTTACATTATATAGTAGGCTTATCTAGATGAAATAGATGATGTCACACTCAATGAACAATCATCGGTTTATGAAATGCCCGCTTCTGACCACCCTGGCCCACCAAAAGTTCCTCTGCCGTGTGCTGCCTGCGTTGGTTCACTGACATGCACGCCACGTTAGTGCCCAAAGAGCCCACATGTCAGTGGAAGAACAGCGCGGTGTCATACGTCATAGTCGAGTGCGCCACTCGATGCACGTCCGGCTGAACACACCTCCTTGCCGCATTCAAACGCCTCCATGAAACCCGTGTGGAAGCCGAGAAACCCACTCTTGACACACGTTCGTTCATGACCGGGCCTACATTAAACACAACGCCGGCCGAGCTCCTCCCGTCCGCCGTCTATTTAATCTCCCATTTAAACGGGGCCAAACACCGGCCAAGAATCGCACCCCTCCGCCGCTCCCCTATCTCCTCCTTCACCATTTTGTCCACTCTTACAATGGCTTACGAAGAGTAGTTATCCCGCATCCAAGCCGGCTGGGTGGCCCACCGGGCAAGCCGGATATCAGCTATGCAGCTCGCTAGTCCACCTCCCTCCCCTTGCCCGACGGAGCCAGTTGCCGCCCCAAGCCGGCACGCAGTTCAGCAACACACCGCTCCAGGCCAGCCGACGAGAAGCAGCGCACGGGCGTCATCGCTGCCGTCCATGTCGCCGCCTCGTACCGCGCCTCCCGTGTCTTCGACCACGTCTCCCGTTTCTGTGGCCGAGACTCCCATGCCGGCGGCCGCACCATGCAAGCAGAGACAGAAGCCAGGTGCGCGTAGAGTGACGAGTTGATGGCCAGCGCCTCCGCGTCCGCCGCCATCATTGAGGAGAAGTAGAACACGGGAGGCCGCCGCCGCTTGGGTCCCATGAAGGCCACCACGGAGGCGACGCCGGCGTACACAGTAGGTGTCTTGCCGGATCCTTTTATTGCAAGGACCTTCGTCGACCCCGCATGGGCTCCACGGAAGCGGAGAAGCCCCCTTCCACCATCATCTTGGGCATCAGCCAACCATATCAGTTGGGCAGCGGGGAAGCGAGCCGTCCTTTGCGTTGAAGTATATACCTCCGGGGCTCCCAGCAGTCTGGTGATCGTGCTGCCGGACATGAGGAACACAAATGGATCGGCGGGCGACCATTTAGGCCAGGTATTATATACCTGTGCTATCCAGAACTAGCACTGTTTAGTTGATTTGAATGTAATGAAATCCGTCATCTTTGTATGAAAATACGGTATTTTATATTAATTCCGCCATTGTTTATGAGAAATATCGCCGTGTTTGCATGAATTTCGTCCGGTTGGTTGTGTTGCTGCCAAAATGTGTGCAGCTACGGTTGGATGGCGTAATATGCGGGTCATTGGTCGGTCTGCGGCCGGATCGGGCGGCGTGGTGGGACAAAAAAAAGCACAGCTCGTGCGACCTCGTCTCCAACGTGCACGCTGGAGGATGCATGAGCACCCGAGCTATTCCTTGTTCATCGGTGGCAAAGGCACCGGTGGACAAAAGGGTCACCAATATTTAGGCTAAACCGGGCAAAATCCAAACAGCCCCTCCCAGCAGATTCAAATCCCTCGTTCACCGTGAAATTTTGACATGTGTTGTTTTCATGGACTAGCAAGATGCCCGTGCATTGCACGGAACATCAAGATGCATTTTTTTACAAAACACCTGTTGTGATTATCCCATGCAGGAGTAATCCCATGTGTAAAAACTAATGATATCTCGAGAATTTTATCGGAAAAACGGTATCTCGAGAATTTCATCAAAAAAAAATGATATCTCGAGAAAGATGAGAGATAAGGTGAGGAGGAGTGGGGCGTGGTGGTGACTGGTGGTCAGACTGGGCGGAGGCATGGGGATGGATGGCGCATTATGTCTAGGTTTGTATCTCTCTCACACACACCCACGTAGGTGGGGGATGTGCATGAAGAGAAGAGGTGCACGCACGGCACACGTACTCCCATCTCTTTCCCAGCCACACCCGCGCGGGTAAACGGTGGAGCTCATTTCTGTATGAAAAGGCCGGCCACGTGGTAATTTGACACGTGTACTGGTTGTCCACTTGATGGAGGATCGTCTACCACGGGTGAACAAAAAAATTGTGACTTGATGCGTCATATGGGGCCTACCTTAGAGGCAAGGTTCTGTACACTCGAGAAGCTCTGTACGTAAGTATTACTTTTGATGTGTCCCGTCAACTCACATAACGAGGAGAAGCTTGCTTACTACGCTGTCTCCCCCGCCCATGGGCGCGGTGGCTCGAAGGACGAGGTGAAGCTTGCTTACTACGCCTACACCCGCTCCCTCGCCCACGCGCGCGGTGGCTCGCAGGACGAGGAGAAAATTTTACTACTCCCTCCTCTCCCACAAGTATAGGGGATCGCAACCGTTTTCAAGGGTAGAGTATTCAACCCAAATTTATTGATTCGACACAAGGGGAGCCAAAGAATATTCTCAAGTATTAGCAGTTGAGTTGTCAATTCAACCACACCTGGATAACTTAGTATCTGCAGCAAAGTATTTAGTAGCAAAGTAGTATGGAAGTAACAGTAACGATAGCAAAAGTAATATTTTTGGGTTTTGTAGTGATTGTAATAGTAGCAACGGAAAAGTAAATAAGCGAAGAACAATATGTGAAAAGCTCGTAGGCATTGGACCAGTGATGGAGAATTATGCCGGATGCGGTTCATCATGTAACAATCATAACATAGGGTGACACAGAACTAGCTCCAATTCGTCAATGTAATGTAGGCATGTATTCCGAATATAGTCATACGTGCTTATGGAAAAGAACTTGCATGACATCTTTTGTCCTACCCTCCCGTGGCAGCGGGGTCCTAGCGGAAACTAAGGGATATTAAGGCCTCCTTTTAATAGAGTACCGGACCAAAGCATTAACACATAGTGAATACATGAACTCCTCAAACTACGGTCATCACCGGGAGTGGTCCCTATTATTGTCACTCCGGGGTTGCCGGATTATAACACATAGAAGGTGACTATAGACTTGCAAGATAGGATCAAGAACTCACATATATTCATGAAAACATAATAGATTCAGATCTGAAATCATGGCACTCGGGCCCTAGTGACAAGCATTAAGCATAGAAAAGTCATAGCAACATCAATCTCAGAACATAGTGGATACTAGGGATCAAACCCTAACAAAACTAACTCGATTACATGATAAATCTCATCCAACCCATCACTGTCCAGCAAGCCTATGATGGAATTACTCCCGCACGGCGGTGAGCATCATGAAATTGGTGATGGAGGATGGTTGATGATGACGATGGCGACGGATTCCCCTCTCCGGAGCCCCGAACGGACTCCATATCAGCCCTCCCGAGAGAGTTTAGGGATTGGCGGCGCCTCCGTATCGTAAAATGTGATGAATCTTTCTCTCTGATTTTTTTCTCCCTGAACACGAATATATAGAGTTGGAGTTGAGGTCGGTGGAGCTCCAGGGGGCCCACGAGGCAGGGGGGCGCGCCCCCACCCTCGTGGAAATGGTGTGGGCCCCCTAGCCTTGATTCTTTCGCCAGTATTTTTTATTATTTCCAAAAATAATCTTCGTGAAGTTTCAGGTCATTCCGAGAACTTTTGTTTCTGCACATAAATAACACCATGGCAATTCTGCTGAAAACAGCGTCAGTCCGGGTTAGTTCCATTCAAATCATGCAAGTTAGAGTCCAAAACAAGGGCAAAAGAGTTTGGAAAAGTAGATACGTCGGAGATGATCAACTCCCCCAAGCTTAAACCTTTGCTTGTCCTCAAGCAATTCAGTTGATAAACTGAAAGTGATTAAGAAAAACTTTTACAAACTCTGTTTGCTCTTGTTGTTGTAAATATGTAAAGCCAACATTCAAGTTTTCAGCAAAGATTATGAATAACCATATTCACAATAACATTTAGGTCTCATGTTTACTCATGTCAATGGCATAATCAACTAGTGAGCAATAATAATAAATCTCGGATGACAACACTTTCTCAAAACAATCATGATATGATATAACAAGATGGTATCTCGCTAGCCCTTTCTGAGACAGCGAAACATAAATGCAGAGCACCTCTGAAGATCAAGGACTGACTAAACATTGTAATTCATGGTAAAAGAGATCCAGTCATAGTCATACCCAATATAAATTAATAATAATGGATGCAAATGACAGCTGTGCTCTCCAGCTGGTGCTTTTAATAAGAGGGTGATGACTCAACATAAAAGTAAATAGATATGCCCTTCGCAGAGGGAAGCAGGGATTTGTAGAGGTGCCAGAGCTCGATTTTGAAGCAGAGACAAATAATATTTTGAGCGGCATACTTTCATTGTCAACATAACAACCAAGAGATGGCGATATCTTCCATGCTACACACATTATAGGCGGTTCCCAAACAGAATGGTAAATTTTATACTCCCCCTCCACCAACAAGCATCAATCCATGGCTTGCTCGAAACAACGAGTGCCTCCAACTAACAACAGTCCCGGGGAGTTTTGTTTGCAATTATTTTGATTTGATTTGCTTAAAGCATGGGACTGGGCATCCCGGTGACCAGCCATTTTCTCGTGAGTGAGGAGCGGAGTCCACTCCTCTTGAAAATAACCCGCCTAGCATGGAAGATACGAACAGCCGTAGTTGATACATGAGCTATTCGAGCATACAAAACATATATTCATTTGAAGGTTTAGTGTCGGGGCAAAGTTTGTAACTTTCCCCAAATCTCAAACAAGCGCGTCCCAAACCGAAACATTGTTCACCCTTAGTTCCCCCCTTCATCTGTTTCCCCATTCATACTCCGTGGGCGCCAAAACGCCCTCTCCACCAGCCGTGAAACCCCAGCCTCCTCCGTCCTCCACCCCATCGCGCCCAATCCACTGTCGCCCTCCTCCAACACGCCCGAGCCGGTACCCCGACGTCGTCGTCCAATGCATCCGCAACCGCAACACCCTGAAAGACTTAGCAGCTGAAGCCGAGGCAGAGCTGCCTCCACGACGCCGACGCCGACGTGCGCCATACAAGAACCACTTCGACCACGCCGTCCTGTGCCTCACCGCTGCCGCTCCACTGTCGCAACCATCCACCGCACGGAGCTGTTCCCATTGCGCCGTCATTCGCTGCCTCGGATCTGGTTCCCCGCCGCTGACAGACGGCCATCGCACCACACTCAACAACTTGGCCATGGGTTCGTCCAAGGCTCCACCGTCCTCCACAACTTCTCGTTTCTAGCGAACCACGAGAAGGTTGTTGGAAAAATAGGAGGATACGGCACTGCCAGTAGACAGAGGTACTCCTCTTCTCTTATTCATGCAAACCTTACATCTCTGATCACGCCGTATTCATCCCATAAAAGAAACTAGTTGAGCACTTCATACTGCATCTTCTTCGTGATACTAAATGCACAAGGTTTCCTCCCATTTATTATTTCACCTTTGCTAGAGGTCAGTAGCCCGCCTGGATTTCAATTCAGGGTCAGTCGAATCGCAATCAAAAGAAGCAGCACCCTCTTAGGCGCGCGGAGCACCTAGTCGGCCTGTTCGCCGGGGAAGCGGCGCATCGGTGTCTATCATAGGGGTGTGGGGAGCAGTAGCTGCTTGCGCCCGATCTAGAGGTCGGCGGGGCTTGAAGGGATGGCCAGGGGCAGTGCCAAGCACGGCGGTGCGGTGAGGTCGAGGGGAGGGCGGAGGCAGGGGACTGGGCTGGTGGTCGCTGTCGTTTTGAGGAAGATCGTAACACTAACTGGCTGGAGATAGATGAAGGCGATCTGCCCATTCTATGTACATCGGACGGTGCAGAAAAAATGGACTGACCTATTTGTTTTCAGTCGACTGTTATTTAATAGGACCACACCTTGTGGTGTGCTGGAGGAGCATCTGCATTTCCCAGCCATCCCTATGCTCATATTTCAAAATCCTAGAATCTAGTAATTTCGTGTGCCATGCATGTTGTAGATCTATCATATGTCTCCCGTCATTTATTTCTCACCGACCTGCTATCTGCGACCTTTACACTGTACTACTTGTGCAGATACTTCACCCATACTCACACTATTGTTTTTTATGCATGTGTATTGTAACATCCCAAATTTTCAATTTGGAATGTTGTACACTAGATCATCATTGCATATCATATTTTGTTTGCTTTTGGTTTTGATCCTAGAAAATTCTACGCAACTCAAGGACCCACGCAGAGAGTTGGGGATTTCGTTATTTTCATATTTGAGTTTTCTCAAATTTTGAGAATAGGATCATTTGATTTTAATTATTTTATCTTCAATTATTTGTGTTCATGTTTTGTTATGATGTACCTGTACATCATGTCCATGCCTTTTGTTCTTATGTTGGGGTGTTGTAGCATGTTGTTTTGATGCTTGCAATATGCCTAGTTGTTGTTTTGGACAGCTTGTCCTTCTAACTTGTTTCATGTGTATGTGTTGAACCGTTGCTCCCTTTTGAGTATGCTCTATATGAAACTTGCTTGATTTTGCATGTAGTTTCATATTATCATGTTGCATCCTTGTTTTGGTGTGTTTTCTTGATGTTTGTATGCATTTTGCATCAATGCCATGTTTAACTTGTTTTGCTCATATCTTCTAGGCCGTAGCTCCGAATTAAATGAACTTTATATGTAACTTGACTAGAATCTCGTGTAGATCATCTTGGTGGATCTTAACTTGCTGTTTAACAACTTTAATCTAAGGTTTATTCAGATCTGGACCAATTTCAAAATTTGCATATGAGGACTTACCGGAATTGTTATATGTTGCTTCCGGCCTCATTTAAACTTGCTTTGATGTGTTGCTCGTGTATGCATCATCTCTTGCCATGAGTAGATTCATGTAGTCTTGTCTTGCATCATGCTTGGTTGTGCATCATGTCATGTATATGTGTGGTGTGTTTACCTTGTTGTGTGCTTCTCTCGATAGTTCCGTTTAGCTATGATCGTGAGGATTCGTTAAATCTCACGCTTGGTTCGTCTTCGTGGCTTCATCTTCTTCATGGACTCATTCTTCTTCCTTGCGGGATTTCATGCAAGATGACTGTCACCCTGGATCTCACTACTATCGTTGCTATGCTAGTTGCTTCGTTCTATCGCTTTGCTGCGTTACCTACCACTTGCTTATCAAGCCTCCCAAATTGCCATGAACCTCTAACCTTTATCACCCTTCCTAGAAAACCGTTGTTTGGCTATGTTACCGCTTTTGCTCAGCCCCTCTTATAGCGTTGCTAGTTGCAGGTGAAGATGAAGATTGCTCCATGTTGGATTATGTGTATGTTGGGATATCACAACATCTCTTATATTATTAATGCATCTATATACTTGGTAAAGGGTAGAAGGCTCGGCCTTATACCTGGTGTTTTGTTCCACTCTTGCCGCCCTAGTTTCCGTCATATCGGTATTATGTTCCCGGATTTTGCGTCCCTAACATGGTTGGGTGATTTATGGGACCCCCTTGACAGTTCGCTTTGAATAAAACTCCTCCAGCAAGGCCGAACCTTGGTTTTACCATTTGCCTCACCACCACCTACTTTTCCCTTGGGAGTTGCTCTCTCGAGGGTCATCTTTATTTTTAGCCCCCCCCGGGCCAATGCTTCTCTAAGTGTTGGCCCGAAAAGCAGATCAGGGGCCACCTTGGGGAAACTTGAGGTTGGTTTTACTCGTAGGATGTCTCATCCGTGTTGCCACGAGCGAGATATGTGCAGCTCCTATCGGGATTGTCGGCGCATCGGGCGGTCTTGCTGGTCTTGTTTTACCATTGCCGAAATGTCTTGTAAACCGGGATTCCGAGACTGATCGGGTCTTCCCGGGAGAAGGAATATCCTTCGTTGATTGCGAGAGCTTATCATGGGCTAAGTTGGGACACCCCTGCAGGGTTTTCAACTTTCGAAAGCCGTGCCCGCGGTTATGTGGCAGATGGGAATTTGTTGATATCCGGTTGTAGTAAACTTGAAGTAATCTCTTCTAAAATACACCAACCGTGTGCGTAATCGTGAGTGTCTCTTTTCGGGGTTGATCGAGAGGAGAACACGGTTTCTGGGTTATGTTTGACGTAAGTAGGAGTTCAGGATCACTTCTTGATCATTACTAGTTGATGACCGCTTGCTTTGCTTCTCTCCTCGCTCTTATTTGCGTAAGTTAGCCACCATACATGCTTAGTCGCTGCTGCAACCTCACCACTTTACCCCTTCCTTACCCATTAAGCTTTGCTAGTCTTGATACCCATGGTAATGGGATTGCTGAGTCCTCGTGGCTCACAGATTACTACACCAACAGTTGCAGGTTCAGGTTATGCGATGATCATGACGCGAGAGCGATGTTACTTGTTTTGGAGTTCTTCTTCTGCTTCTTCGATCAGGGGATAGGTTCCAGGTCGGTAGCCTGGGATAGCAGGGTGGATATTGTTTGAGTTTCTGTTTATGTTTCATCCGTAGTCGGATGTTGTTCTCATGTATGATGTTGATGTATTCTTGTGGAAATTGTGCCTTTTGTATGTATCCACATCTATTATGTAATGTTGATGTAATGATATCCACCTTGCAAAAGCGTATCAATATGCGGTTCTATCCTTGGTGGCTTCGAGTCTCTTTAGGATAGTATCGCATATTGGGCGTGACAAGTTGGTATCAGAGCCTCGACCGACCCTAGGAGCCCCCCCCCCTTGATTGATCGTGTAGTTTGGCCGTTGTTGAGTCTAGAAAAAAAAGTATTTCGGAGTCTAGTTATATCGGAGAGTAGGAATTATTTTACTCCTCAGTCCCTTCGTCGCTCTGGTAAGGAATCTTGACGTAGGTGTTTTGAACTACTCCTCTTCCCGTTCAAATTTTTCTTTAGGATCACGCGGTTAGTTTTCGTTCGTTGTCCTTCCTCTTTTGTCCGGTGCACTTCTCGTCCAGTCGACTCGAACCTCTTTGTCTTTTGAGAGATCAATCCTCAGCTGTTTTCAATTGACGTTGTTTCCCTGTCCGAAGTTGTCCTTGTTTTTCCCACCCGCCCACCCATTTTCTTCTCGGAACCGGAGTCTGTAATCGAGTATCCATCCTACTCGTGCGAAGCCATTGCTTTCTTTCCTCAATTATTTCAATCGGTGCTTTCTCTTCAAGTTATTCGTCGATTCCCCGTTCCAAGTTACCTTGTTTTTTCCCACCCTCCCACCCTCTTCTTCCCGGAGCTTGAGTCTCTTTCGAGCATCAATTTCATTCGTACGGAGTCTCTTCAGTCTTCCCTCAATTATTCCAACCGGTGTATTCTCGTCTCGTTTGACATTCTTCATCTCTTTTCTTTTCCGGTGGATTCAATTCAAGACTTTTCTGTGTTGATCATATTCTTTTCCTCGGCTCAAATGTTTTTTCCCCTTGCTCGTTCGCCTCTCGCCAGTTTATCTTTTCGGAGTGCTCAAGACATCTCAGAAGATTCGTCTGTCTTCCAATTAATTCGAGGTTGTCACCTCATTCAAATATCTCAATTGTTCCGGTGCATCATCTATGTGTTCAACAATCCTTTCCAACGGTGTTTCTTTTCAGTGGGCCCTAACCCACAGGTCATTTCCCAGGATCTTACCTGACTCTTCTAATTATTCCGGAGCCATTCCCAATTCTTTCAATTCTTCCGGAGGCCTTGCGTTGTTCATATTCTCTCTTGCGTTCTTGTTTCACCTCATCATTTTTTCTCTTCCATCTCGGTCCTAAGATCTCGGGACGAGATCTCTTGTTAGTGGAGGAGTGTTGTAACGCCCCGGATTCGATGTGCCAGGTGTCTGTCAGTTATTCGCCGTCGTTGCCATGTCATTTGCTTGCGTGTTGCATTTGGTCATGTCATCATTTGCATTGTGTCATCATGTGCATTTCATTTTGCATACGTGTTCATCTCATGCACCCGAGCATTTTCCCCGTTGTCCATTTTGCTATCCGACACTCCTATGTCCTCCGGCGTCCCCCTTTTGTCGCCTGTTGTGAGCGGGTGTTAAACTTTCTCAGAATGGCCCGAGGTTTGCCAAGCGGCCTTGGTATAGCACCGGCAGACCGCCTATCAAGTTTCGTGCCATTTGGAGTCCGTTTGATACTCCAACGGTTAACCAGGGTACCGTAAACCCTCTTTTGTGTGCATGCCAACACCCCATCAAAGTGGCCCAAAAACCCATCCTAACCCCCTCCATGCTCTCGGTCATTCGATCACGATCGTGTGGGCGAAAACCGCTCCTCATTTGGACACTCCTAGCTTCCTTACCTATATAAACACCTCCCCCTCCGAAATTCGCGGTGCAAACCCTAGCGTCTTCCTCCTCGCGCCGTCGGACGCGACCGCACCGTGCCGGACATGTCCGTGCAGCCGCCTCCAGCCAACCAGGGCTTGCCACGTGTCCCCCGCGACCCTCCTCTCTCTCCCGCACCGCCCGGCCCGCGGGCCCATCCGAGGCCGCCTGCCCCGACCAGCGCGCGCCGCCGGCTGCAGGGTGCCCTCGCGCTAACCGCCGCCTCCGCCCGCGAACACGCCCCGTTACCGCACACCGCCGCCTCCGCGGTGACCGCCGCCTCACTGGCGACCGCCGCCGCCCGCCTCGGCTCCTCGCCCGGCGCCGCCTCACCTCCTCCGCCGCCCGTCGGCAGCCGCCGCCCTCCCGTGAGTCGCGCCGCCGCCAGCGTCCCAGCGCGAGCCGCCTTCCGCCGGGTCGCGCCGTCGCCCGCTTCCCGCGCGGATTCGCTCGTTTATCGGAATCAGGCGATTCAAGCGCCTGGAGTTTCGTCTCGAAACCCTCTTTCCATTTAACCAACTGAAACAAGTTTTTGCTTCTGTAAAATTTGACTTAAGTCCAGATTAGTAAAACGAAGTTGTTTTCTTTTGCTGTTTGACTTTCGTTGCTTCGTTTGATTTGATTCTTTTTGCAAACCGGAGTTCTTAAGTTGAACTTTCTGGTTAGATCTCTTATTTGAGGTTTACCTATGCATTAGATGAGTACTTATTGTATGCTTGTTTGTTTGTTTGCGATAGAGTACCCGGAGTGCGCCGCCTGTTACTTCGAATCTCTAGGTTTCGCGGATCATCAGCAAGGCAAGTAACACTTTGCTCATACCTTTCTACTGCCCAGTTTTTATTGGATTAGATCAATCCTCAAACATTGCATGATTAGGATCTAATTAAATTGTGGGATGGGAAGTAGATGAGGTAGTACCTATTACCCGTTTTACTATTAAACCTTTGGGAGTTACTTCTACGTTTGCTTCTTATGCCATGCTATGCTAGTAGACGTGGATTGGGTGAGTGATATCCATGACAGATGTGAGATTGTTAATAAATGGTTTATCTAAGGTGGCAACTTAAACACACATCTGGGTGGATTGAGGTACCTGGGTGTTCCAGGATTGCCTATTTCTTTTGGACCGCCACCCAGGCTCAAAGGGAACATGAGACTATTCATACTAGAAACTTCCGTGTGCAGCCACAAGCTACTATGGGCTCTAGCATAGTTGACTAAGTCGTGCGAACTCTTACAATGGTAGACTAGCTGATGTAGGGGATGTAGGTTGGTACGGTCTACCCGATCGTAAGGTGCTAGCGCTTCTGAAAGACTATGTCTCGGTCATCCGTTTCTCAAACACCATGTAGTGCGAGAAATCCAACGGAGGAGATCGAGTCTTGTGGGGAAAAGTGCGCAAACCTCTGCAGAGTGTACAAACTAATCATGGTTAGCTGTGTCCCCGGTTATGGACGTTTTGAGTATCTAGTATTTGGATTATCATGTGAATCTCATCATGTTACTTTAATTAATTTTGTTGGGTTTTAATGATGATGCATAATTGGGATTGAGGATGCTGTCAACCATTCTCAATGTTTAACAACCACCATGATAGTTAAATAAAATTTATTCCTTTGCAGTAGGGAAAAATTGGCTTTACGCAAAACTGTAACCATAGAGCTTTCCACCAGCCATATATGCTTGTAGTACAGCTTATTCTTTCATTACTCTCTATGTGTTACATTGCCAGCATATTCCATGTGCTGACCCGTTTTCGGGCTGCAACGTTTCATGTTGCAGACTTTTCAGACGACGAGTAAGGTGCCTTTAGGTCGTAGTTCTATACTTAGTGATGCCATTGGAGTTGATGGACTCGCTTATCTTCCAAGTCTTCCGCTGTTATCGTTTTTAGATGGCCTTAAGCCATTTTTATTGTAATAAGTTCTCTCTTGAGACATTCGATGTAATAAGTGTGTGATTGCTACTCATTATAAATCCTTCAAGTCTTGTGTGGTGTCGATTCTTGATCCGGGATGACACCTGAGTACAGAGATTAGACTGTTTGAGGTCTGGTCGCTACAAGATGGTATCAGAGCACACGTTGATTGTAGGACACGACCACTAAGCTAAAGCCCTAGATCACTACTCTCTTCTCATTTCGACTCCTCATCTTTTCTACTCTTTTAGGATGGCGAAGCGAGGATCAAGTTCACGCAGCGGATGAAGATACACCCTTTGGACGACACCTGAAGGAAGTCACTAAGTACCTGAACATCCGAATACCAAGCTTCACCGGGACCTACAACGCCACTTTACCCGAAGAGGAGCGTTGGAAGATTCAAGCTCAAGTTCCAGGAAGAACATTCCCGCCAGTCACGGAGCCCATAGAATGTACTTTTAATGCACCAACCTAGAGTCTGGGAAAGAGCATGGCAGCTCACATCATCATGGGACGCATTGGAGAAGTCTACCAAGATGACCTCAAGGATGCTATCTACTAGATTTGTGGGCGCCGAGATGAACAATGGGAGATAGTTAGCACCAAGAAGGATACGTCCATTGCAGCCTTCACCCAGGAGTTAAACCAGCACATTCGACGCCAAGAGAACCAGATGTGCACAGACATGATGGAGTTGAAGAAAGCAAAGGCTAGAATTATCGAGCTAGAAGGAGAACTGAAGGCCACTCGCAAGGATTACATGGAGGAGATCGTCGCTCTAGTGAGACAAAACAGCGACCTTAAGGAGAAGATTGAAGAACTCATGGGGAATTCAGCACCCGGAGGAGAAGATGACGATTGCACTTGTCCAGACAACTACATCATCATCGATGACAACGATTCCGATCCTAGTGATGATGACTTCGAAGACGAAGCCGGAGCAGATATCATGGAGTCTTCATCGGAGCAGTTTTTCTAGTAGACCACCATAACGATAGTAGTGTTCCACCATGTACATAGCATAGTCCAAGCACTTTTACGATAGTTCTAGACCGATTGTATGCCTTGTTTGATTGAATGAAGTGATTTTGTGTGCTTTTGCCTCATGTGCATTTGGGTAGTGTTTTCTCTTTAGACCTCAGTCTATTCTTAATTCTCATCTTTTCTAAACCCTCAGATGCCTCCAAGATGTGACAATGGATTTGCTTTCCCACTGGAGCTCACTCAATTGATCCAGAGTAGAATGCTTTGATGCAGTTGCTAGTCCAGAACCAGAACCAGGGGAATAACAACAACAACAACAACAACAACAACAACAACAACCCACCATCGCCACCACCTTTTGATCACTTAACCCGTTTTCTTAGGCTGAATCCGCCGGTGTTCTCCAGTAGCACCGAGCTGATAGTGGCAGATGATTGGCTCCGTAAGACAGGGAGGGAGTTGATCATTGCAGGATGTACAGATGGGGAAAAGGTGAAATTTGCCTCTCATCAACTTGAAGGACCCGCAGCCGCATGGTGGGAGAATTTCACAGCCACTTACCATGTGGATACTGTCAGATGGGATCAGTTTCAACAAGCTTTCCGTACTGCCCATGTTTCAGCAGGAGCTATGGCCATAAATAAGCGCGAGTTTCGCAACTTGCGCCAAGGAGGACAGACAGTTGGCCAGTATGTGGATGACTTTAGTAAGCTAGCACGTTATGCCCCAGATGACGTTGCTACGGATGCAGCTAAGCAGGAGAAGTTTCTGGAAGGACTGAATGACGAGCTGAGCATGCAGTTGATGGTAGCAAGCTTCAAGAACTACCAGGAGTTGGTAGATCGTGCTCTTATGATTGAAGGGAAGCAGCAGCAAATTGAAAACCACAAGAGGAAGTATGGACAGGGGAAGTACAATTACGGAGCTCAGCGAAACCCGTCTTACCCTAAACCGGAGTTCATTTTCAGCATACCCATGGAGGAGGTAGCTCGCACAACCATAATGGCCCAAGAATGGTAATGGGAATGGAGGAAGCAACGGCCAGAACGGTACCACCCCATCAACCCCAGCCAAGAGAGACCTAAGCCAAGTCATCTGTTTTAAGTGTCAGAAGACCGGACATTATGCCAATGAATGTCCTGAAGGCCAGAATGACAATGGAAGCTCTGGAAAGAAGCCGAAGCCTTTCAACAGGGGATGGTGAACCACGTTAACGTGGAGGAGGTTGAAGCTCAACTTTGATGCGAGAATAGGTAAGTTTTGGTTAAGTCATTTATCGCACTCATTCTTTTTGATCTTGGTGCATCCCATTCATACATCTCAAGGGATTTGTGGATAAGTATAACCTACCAACCCAAGCCCTTAGGTCACCCATGTTAGTAACCTCTTTGGAGCGAGTATATGGCTAGTCGATGGTGTGACCGATTACCATTAAGGATTGGTAACTATGTGTTTCCCTCGGACCTAATAGTATTGGAATCTCAAGGATTGGATGTGATATTAGGCATGGATTGGTTATCAAAGTATGAAGGGAAAATTGAATGCGCTAGTAAGACAATCTTGCTTCTGACGCCGAAGGAAGAAGGATCAAGTATGTATCATGGCATGTGCGAAAAGGACTCAAGTAAATTCCTTATCGGGAGTTGTGCGGGAGGAAGTACCGATAGTAAAGGATTTTCCGGATGTATTTCGGAAGAGTTGCGGGCATACCACCGGATAGAGACATCGAGTTTTGATTGAGCTTTTGCGAGCACGGGACCAATATCTAAGAGACCATACAGGATGCCCACAAAAGATTTGGAGGAGATTAAGAAGCAGATTAAGGAGTTATTGGATAAAGGGTATATTCGCCCAAGTTCTTCGCCTTGCGGATCTCCAGTACTTCTAGTGGAGAAGAAAGATGGAACATTAAGGATGGTTGTTGATTATCGTGGGTTGAACGAAGTAACAATCAAGAACAAGTACCCACTACCGATGATCAATGATCTGTTTGATCGATTTCAAGGGGCTAAAGTGTTTTCCAAGATTGATTTGCGATAAGGGTACCATCAGTTGAAGATTCGAGAGCAGGACATACCTAAGACGGCTTTTACCACCAGGTATGGGCTGTATGAGTATACCGTTATGTCATTTGGTGCGACTAACGCACCTGCCTATTTATGAACATGATGAACAAAGTGTTTATAGAGTTTTTGGATAAGTTAAATCGTAGTGTTCATTGATGATATTCTGGTTTACTCGAAGAATGAAGACGAGCATAAAGAACATTTGCGATTGGTACTTGAGAAGCTCAGAGAACATCAGTTGTATGCCAAGTTCAGCAAATGTGAGTTTTGGTTGAAGGAAGTGGGATTCCTCGGACATGTTATATCCGGAGAAGGAATAGCAGTTGATCCCACAAAGGTTATCACTGTAACAAATTGGGAAGCACCAACAATAGTTGGAGAGATCCAGAGTTTCCTTGGACTCGCAGGATACTACCGGAGATTTATTGAGAACTTCTCAAGGATTGCAAAGCCTATGACGGAGTTGTTGAAGAAGGATACCAAGTTCATATGGACTGAGGAGTGTGAGGCTAGTTTTTAGAAGTTGAAGAAACGTTTGGTTACCTCACCAGTGTTGATTCTGCCAGATCAGAACAAGGATTATGAGGTGTATTGCGACGCTTCACGTCGAGGACTTGGAGCCGTGCTTATGCAAGAGGGAAGAGTTGTTTCGTATGCTTCACGACAACTAAAACCTCATGAATTGAATGATGCCACGCATGATTTGGAGTTAGCAGCCGTAGTGCATGCATTGAAAACATGGAGACATTTCCTCATTGGAAACCATTGTGAGGTGTACACGGATCACAAGAGTATGAAGTACATTTTCACTCAGAAGGAGTTAAACCTCAGACAAAGGAGATGGTTGGAACTCATCAAGGATTATGATATGAGATTGCATTATCATCCCGGAAAGGCTAATGTAGTAGCTGACGCATTGAGCCGTAAGAGCCATGTCAATACACTAATGACGGGAGAGTTGCCAAAGGAGTTAGCCGAGGATCTTCGTGAGCTATGTTTGGAGATAGTTCCGAGAGGCTATGTAGCAGCATTGGAGATTCAGTCGACTTTGATGGATAAAATCAGAGAAGCTCAGAAGACTGACAAGGAGATTGCCTCTATAAAGGAGAAAATGAGCAAAGGAAAGGCTAAGGGATTTCGTGAGGATGAACACGATACCCTATGGTTTGAGGACCGAGTTTATGTGCCAAATGACCCAGAGATTAGGAAGTTAATTCTGCAAGAGGCCCATGATTCACCATATTCGATTCACCCAGGAAATTACCAAGATGTATTTGGATTTGAAGGATACTTTCTGGTGGACCGGAATGAAGAAAGATATTACGGAGTATGTAGCAGTTTATGATGTATGCGGAGAGTAAAGGCGAGCATCGAAGCCAGCAGGATTATTACTGACCATTGCCGATACCGAATGGAAGTGGGATAAGTTAGGCATGGATTTTATCACGGGATTACCGGGACTCGTTCAGAGCTATGACTCAATTTGGGTTGTAGTTGATCGATTGACAAAGGTAGCTCATTTCATCCCGGTAAAGACCACTTACACCAGTGCTAAGTTGGCGAAGATATACATGACCAGAATCGTATGCTTGCATGGAGTTCTGAGGAGCATCGTATCAGATAGAGGAACCAAGTTTACCTCAAAGTTCTGCAATCAGTTGCACGAAACTTTGGGTACCAGGCTAGAGTTCAGCACAACTTTTCATCCACAGACAGATGGACAGACCGAGAGAGTCAATCAGATTTTGGAGGATATGTTAAGAGCCTGTGCGCCAGATTATGGATAAAGTTGGGATGACAACTTGCCATATGCAGAGTTCTCTTACAACAATAGCTATCAATCCAGTTTGAAGATGGCCCCTTTCGAAGCCTTGTATGGAAGGAGGTGCAGGACACCGTTGTCGTGGGACGAAGTTGGAGACCGCTAGTTGTTTGGACCGGATTTGATTAAGGAGTCTGAACGGAAGGTGAAGTTGATTCGCGATAGGCTCAAGGTAGCCCAGTCCGAGCGAAAGAGCTACGCAGATTCTAAGCGCAAGGAGGCAGATTTCTGAAGTCGGAGCGAGTTTATCTTGATATCTCCACTTGAGAATTAAGCGTTTTGGTGTTAAGGAAAGCTAAGCGCCACGTTTTGTAGGACCATACCGAGTTGTGGAACGTATGGGAGAAGTGGCCTACAAGTTGGAATTGCCCAAAGGATTGTCAGGAGTTCATGATGTGTTCCACGTTTCTCAGCTGAAGAAGTGCCACGCGGAGATGGCTGATATACCGCTGAGGGATACCGTGTCGTTGGAGGCAATTCAGTTGGATAACGATTTGAACTATGAGGAGAAACCGGTTAAGATTCTTGAGTTTGCCAGCCGAGTCACCCCCAGCAAGGTTATCAAGTTTTGCAAAGTTCAGTGGAGCCACCGCACAAAGGATGAAGCCACCTGGGAGCGAGAGGAAGATTTGCTGAAAGACCACCCTCACCTATTTTCTAGCCAACCCGAATCTCGAGGACGAGATTCATCTTAAGGGGGGTAGGTTTGTAACATCCCAAATTTTCAATTTGGAATGTTATACACTAGATCATCATTGCATATCATATTTTGTTTGCTTTTGGTTTTGATCCTAGATAATTCTACGCAACTCAAGGACCCACGGAGAGAGTTGGGGATTTCGTTATTTTGACATTTGAGTTTTCTCAAATTTTGAGAATAGGATCATTTGATTTTAATTATTTTATCTTCAATTATTTCTATTAAAAAATATGAGATAGGGAATAAAATGACTTTCCCAAAATAAAGAAATATTGAGGATTTAATAATAAAATCAAATAAGATATTATTTCGGAGTTTTTCGCTATTTTATTTGAATTTAGAAAAAATATGCGTTTTTCAAAATTGCATTTAGGCCCAAATAAATGTTCACTTTGTCCGGCTTGATTTTAGAAATCGGGGAAAATTTATTTCGGCATTTTTTGGAGTCCGTTTAGTATTTCTTTAAATCGATATTTCTGCTGAATTAATTTAAAAAAGTCCGAACCGACCTTGGCAGAATCGCCAGACTCACTTGGCCGGGGCTTTATAAGCCCGCCGGGGCCCGAGCCAACACCACCAGCCCGAGCCATGCCGCGCCCCAAACCCTAGCGCGCCGCCCGCCGCCGCCGCCAGCCGCCTCGCCCGACCGGGCCGCCCGAGGTAGCCACCGTCATGGCGATTTTCTTAGAAAACCGCCCGGGTTTTTTATTTAACCGCGTTTTTTTAAGTTTCGTTTTTTTATAGATCGGTTTTTTCCGGTTTATTTATTTAGTGAGTGTTCGCTCGTTCGTTCGTTTTAACGAACATGTTCATCGTTTAGATCCAGATAAGGAACTTCGTTCGTTAATCTGTTCGTCGTTTTTCTTTTTCTCGTATTTTCCATGATTATTTCTGATCATGATATCTGATCCGATTTTCGTTTTAGTATAACTTTTTGCTCGTTTATCGGAATCAGGCGATTCAAGCGCCTTGAGTTTCGTCTCGAAACCCTCTTTCCTTTTAACCAACTTAAACAAGTTTTTGCTTCTGTAAAATTTGACTTAAGTCTAGATTAGTAAAACGAAGTTGTTTTCTTTCGCCGTTTGACTTTCGTTGCTTCGTTTGATTTGATTCTTTTTGCAAACCGGAGTTCTTAAGTTGAACTTTCTGGTTAGATCTTTTATTTGAGTTTTACCTGTGCATTAGATGAGTACTTAGTGTATGCCTGTTTGTTTGTTTGCGATAGAGTACCCGGAGTGCGCCGCCTGTTACTTCGAATCTCTAGGTTTCGCGGATCATCGGCAAGGCAAGTAACACTTTGATCATACCTTTCTACTGCCCAGTTTTTATTGCATTAGATCAATCCTCAAACATTGCATGATTAGGATGTAATTAAATTGTGGGATGGGAAGTAGATGAGGTAGTACCTATTACCTGTTTTACTATTAAACCTTTGGGAGTTACTTCTACATTTGCTTCTTATGCCATGCTATGCTAGTAGACGTGGATTGGGTGAGTGATATCCATGACAGATGTGAGATTGTTAATAAATGGTTTATCTAGGGTGGCAACTTAAACACACATCTTTTGGACCTGGGTGTTCCAGGATTGCCTGTTTCTTTTGGACCGCCACCGAGGCTCAAATGGGTCATGAGACTATTCATACTAGAAACTTCCGTGTGCAGCCACAAGCTATTATGGACTCTAGCATAGTTGACTAAGTCGTGCGAACTCTTACAGTGGTAGACTAGCTGATGTAGGGGATGTAGGTTGGTACGGTCTACCCGATCGTAAGGTGCTAGCGCTTTTGAAAGACTATGTCTCGGTCATCCGTTTCTCAAACACCATGTAGTGCAAGAAATCCAACGGAGGAGATCGAGTCTTGTGGGGAAAAGTGCGCAAACCTCTGCAGAGTGTACAAACTAATCATGGTTAGCCGTGTCCCTGGTTATGGATGTTTTTGAGTATCTAGTAATTGGATTATCATGTGAATGTCATCATGTTACTTTAATTAATTTTGTTGGGTTTTAATGATGATGCTTAATTGGGATTGAGGATGTTGTCATCCATTCTCAATGTTTAACAACCACCATGATAGTTAAATAAAATTTATTCCTTTGCAGTAGGGAAAAATTGGCTTTACGAAAAACTGTAACCATAGAGCTTTCCACCAGCCATATATGCATGTAGTATAGCTTATTCTTGCACTACTCTCTATGTGTTACATTGCCAGCATATTCCATGTGCTGACCCGTTTTCGGGCTGCAACGTTTCATGTTGCAGACTTTTCAGACGACGAGTAAGGTGCCTTTAGGTCGTGGTTCTATACTTAGTGAAGCCGTTGGAGTTGATGGACTCGCTTATCTTCCAAGTCTTCCGCTGTTATCGTTTTTAGATGGCCTTAAACCTTTTTTATTGTAATAAGTTCTCTCTTGAGACATTCGATGTAATAAGTGTGTGATTGCTACTCTGTTATAAATCCTTCAAGTAATGTGTGGTGTCAGCATTCTCGATCGAGGATGACACACGAGCACGAGATCGGTGTTTGAGGTCAGGTCGCTCTGGTATTCAGACTCGACACGGTGTTGATGAATACAAAAAGAAAAGGCGAAGTCGCTCGGTGTAATTGAAGATAAGCACCAAGTGTCCCAGCGCTCTAAAGGGTGCAGTGCCCGCAGATGGAGGCGATGGCGTAGCTCTGCGATTGATGATCTCAATTGCCACACACAACCATCCTAGGTGCTTGCTTTAACTTCGCGCTGTCAAATGTGGTTCCATGTTGCATATGGTGTCTAGCTTGTGTTGCTTCCAATTTGGTTCAATTGCATCAGCTTACTTTACACATTATACCTTTGATAATGACATGCCTTCCTGTTTTTCATGCATAGTACATATGTCTATTAACCATGTTCGTACATCAAACTGATGCTCTTTTGTATCCCTCATCAATCACTTATGACGAGACAGTCACCCCAGTGGGTTATTGTGAGACGCGCTACTCGTTTAAAGAGTGCAGTGTCATCATCCCCACATGATTCTAAAGAAACAGCAAGGCTAAATAAAGATAGTCAACGTAGCTCTCTAGTTGATGACCGCAATTCCCCCACACCACCATCGCAGGTGCTTGCTCTTACTTGGCAGTGTGATATGCGGTTGCATGTTGCATATGGTGTCTACCTTGTAATGCTTCTAATTAGGGTAAACTGCATCTGCTTAGTTAACACATTGTACCTTTGAATATGACATGCGTTGCTGTTTTTGGTACGTATTACATCTTTCTATTAACCATGCTCTTAATCAAACTACTTTTCTTGTGTATCCCTCATCAATCACTTATGACGAGACACCTTCAAGTTGACAGTGTAATATTGGTTGCATCTTGCATATCATTTCAAGCATGTATTGCCTCTAATTTGTTGAAGTGCCACTTATAATGAGACACATCTAACTTGGTAGAGTGATTTTGGTTGGATCTTTCATATGGTGTCTAGATTGCATTGCTTCCAATTTTTTGAAATGCCTTCTACTTAGCGTTTTTCATACATATTCCATCCTCCTACAATGTGGTTGGTATACATAAAAGTTGTGTTCGTTAGTATCATGCATCAACGAATTTGGAAGTGCGAATTTCATTCCTTTTTCTTGTGTGTTTACTTGACAAGGCAAAATCTAAAAGGACGAAGGCTCGGAATGATGGTGGTCCTCTGGAGCAACCAAAACGGATGATCTCTGCACATTCTCCTGCTACTCTTATTGCAGTGCAAGTTCCAAATCACATCTCCCCTACTCCACAACCCCAGGTGCTTGCTCTAACATGGCAGTGTGATATCTGGTTGCATGTTGCATATGGTGCCCAGCTTGTATTGCTCCTAATTTGTTAAATTGCATCTCCTTAGCTTACACATTATACATGTGAATGTGACACGCCTAGAGAAAAATAGGCACATCTAGAATAGCAAATGCACATCATTGTACACATAATGAGTTGTATTTTCAGATTGTACATGTTTGGTATTGTAGATGTAGATAGTTTTCTCTATACACTTGGTCAAAGTTCACAAAGTTTGACTTTCAGAAAAATCTATAGGCACTACATTGTGGAACGTAGGGAGTATTGCTTCTAATTTGGTCAAATACATTTGTTAGGCCACCCTTTTAATTTGGCAGTAATATGGTTTCATCTTTCATATGGTTTCTAGCTTTCTTTGCATCTAACTAGTTCAAACACCTTGTGCTTAGTTTACACTTTATATGTCATACATGTCAATATGTTATGTCGTCCTTTTTTTCATACATATTCCATCCTCCTATCATGCGCCTGTCTTACATGAAAGTAGTGCTCGTCAGTATCATGCATCAATGAGTTCTGAAGAGCAAATTTTATTCCTTTTTCTTGTGGGCTTGACTTGACAAGGCAAAATCCAAAAAGAGGAAGGAAAATAATAAAGAAGGCGATGATGGTGGTCCTCTGCAGCAACGTAAATGGAGCATCTGTACGGATTCTCCTTGTACTGCTAGTGCATTACCAGTTCCAAGTCTCCGCTCCCCTACTCCACCATCCAAGGTGCTTTCTCTAACTTGACAGTGTGATTCCTGGTTGCATGTTGCATATGGTGTCTAGCTTGTATTGCTCCTAATTAGTGTAAACTGCATCTGCTTAGCTCACACATGATACATGTGAACATGACACGCTTTCCTGTTTTTGGTACATGATCCGTCTCCAACGTATCTATAATTTTTTATTGTTCCATGCTATATTATATTCTATTTTGGACATTATTGGCTTTATTATACACTTTTATATTATTTTTGGGACTAACCTATTAACCGGAGGCCCAGCCGAAATTGCTGTTTTTTGCCTATTTGAGTTTGCAGAAAAAAGAATATCAAACGGAGTCCAAATGGAATGAAACCTTTGGGAACGTGATTTTTGGAACAAACGTGATCCAGAGGACTTGGACCCTGCGTCAAGACATCAACCAGGAGGGCACGAGGTAGGGGGGCGAGCCTACCCCCTGGGCGCACCATCCACCCTCGTGGGCCCCTTGTTACTCCACCGACGTACTCCTTCCTCCTATATATACCTACATACCCCCAAACTACCAGATATGGAGCCAAAAACCTAATTCCACTGCCGCAACCTTCTGTACATGCACCGTGAGATCTCATCTTGGGGCCTGTTAGGAGCTCACGGGAGGGCATCGATCATGGAGGCTTCTACATCAACACCATAGCCTCTCCGATGATGTGTGAGTAGTTTACCTCAGACCTTCGGGTCCATAGTTATTAGCTAGATGGCTTCTTCTCTATTTTTGGATCTCAATACAATGTTCTCCCCCTCTCTCGTGGAGATCTATTCGATGCAATTTTCTTTTGCGGTGTGTTTGTTGAGACCGATGAATTGTGGGTTTATGATCTAGTTTATCTATGAACAATATTTGAATCTTCTGAATTCTTTTATGTATGATTGGTTATCTTTGCAAGTCTCTTCGAATTATCAATTTAGTTTGGCCTACTAGATTGATCTTTCTTGCAATAGGAGAAGTGCTTAGCTTTGGGTTCAATCTTGCGGTGTCCTTTCCCAGTGTCAATAGGCGCAGCAAGGCACGTATTGTATTGTTTCCATCGAGGATAACAAGATGGGGTTTATATCATATTGCATGAGTTTATCCCTCTACATCATGTCATCTTGCTTAAAGCGTTACTCTATTCTTATGAACTTAATAATGTAGATGCATGCTGGATAGCGGTCGATGTGTGCAGTAATAGTAGTAGATGCAGGCAGGAGTCGGTCTACTTGTCTTGGACGTGATGCCTATATACATGATCATTGAGGGAGTCCTGGACTAGGGGGTGTCCGGATAGCCGAACTATCATCTTCGGCCGGACTCCTAGACTATGAAGATACAAGATTGAAGACTTCGTCCCGTGTCCGGATGGGACTTTCCTTGGCGTGGAAGGCAAGCTTGGCGATACGGATATGTAGATCTCCTACCATTGTAACCGACTCTGTGTAACCCTAACCCTATTCGGTGTCTATATAAACCGAAGGGTTTTAGTCTATAGGACGAACAACAATCATACCATAGGCTAGTTTCTAGAGTTTAGCCTCTCTGATCTCGTGGTAGATCTACTCTTGTACTACCCATATCATCAATATTAATCAAGCGGGTAGGGTATTACCTCCATCGAGAGGGCTGAACACAGGTAAAAACATCGTGTCCCTTGTCTCCTATTACCAACCGCCTAGACGCACAGTTCGGGACCTCCTACCCGAGATCCGCCGGTTTTGACACCGATAATCATACCTAGATATTCTCATAACTATGCTCAATTCTGTCAATTGCTCAACAGTAATTTGTTTACCCACCGTAAATACTTATGCTCTTGAGAGAAGCCACTAGTGAAACCTATGGCCCCCGGGTCTATTTTCCATCATATTAATCTTCCAACACTTAGTTATTTCCGTTGCCTTTTATTTTTCTTCTATTTTACTTTGCATCTTTATCATAAAAAATACCAAAAATATTATCTTATCATATCTATCAGATCTCACTCTCGTAGGTGAACGTGTAGGGATTGACAACCCCTTATCGCGTTGGTTGCGATGATTTATTTGTTTGTGTAGGTGCGAGGGATTCGTGCGTGGCCTCCTACTGGATTGATACCTTGGTTCTCAAAAACTGAGGGAAATACTTACGCTACTTTACTGCATCACCCTTTCCTCTTCAAGGGAAAACCAACGCAGTGCTCAAGAGGTAGCGGTACATACTATGTCTGTCTATCACACCATGTTCTTACATGAAACTACTCTTCTTGTGTATCCTGCGTCAGTCACATATGATGGGACACCTTTAAGTTGGTAGTGTGATATTGGTTTGCGTCTTGAATATGATTTCTAGCATGTAGTGCTTCTACTTTGATGAACACTACCTATGGCGAGACAGTTTTAACTTGGCAGAGTGATATTGATTGCACCTTCCATATGGTGTCTAGCTTGTAGTGCTTCTAATTTGTTGAAGTGCCTTCTGCTTAGTTACCACATCATAGGTGTGAATATGTCTAGCCATCCAGTTTTCGTACATATTCCATCCTCGTATCATGACTTTGCCTTTCATCAGAGTAGTGTTCGTTAGTATCATGCATGAATGACTTCTGAAGAGCGAATTTTTTCCTTTTTCTTGTCGGTTTGACGTCACAATGCAAAATCAATAAAGCAGAAGGAAATTGGTAAGGCATTGGATGATGGTGGTCCTTCCGAGCAACTGAAACGGAGGGTCTCTACAGATTCTACTCCGCCATCCTCCCAACAAGATCTGCAAGACAACACAAGGCTGGAGAGTCAACGTAGTTGTGTAGATGATGAGAACATCTCCCCAACTCCACCATCAAAGGTGCTTGCTCTAACTTGGCACTATTATATGTGGTTGCATGTTGCGTATGATATCTAGCTTGTATTTATTCTAACTTTGTTGAATTGCATCTGCTTACTTTACACATAATGCCTGTGACTATGACACCTGTTCCTTTTCTCGAACATACGTGTAGATGATGAACACATCTCCCCTAATCCACCATCACAGGTGCTTGCTCTAACTTGGAACTGTTATATGTGGTTGCGTGTTCCATATGATGTCTAGTTTGTATTGCTTCTGATTTTCTTGAATTGCATCTGCGTAGCTTACAACTTATACCTGCAACGATCACTTACCCATAAGACACATTTAACTTGTGAGTGTGATGTAGGTTGCATCTTGCATTGTCTTCTAGCTTGTACTGCTTCTAATTTCTTGAAATGTCACTTACGACGAGACACTTTTTACCTGATAGTGATATTGGTTGCATGTTCATAGGGTGCCTAGCTTTCATTTCTTCTAATTTTGTTGAAATGCCTTCTGCTTATTATTTTTCATACATATTCCATCCTCCTATCGTACGTCTGAATATGCAATGCTGTCTTTTTTGTATATATTCCATCCTCCTATCATGCGCTTGCCTTACATCAAAGTAGTGTTAAATACGTATCATGCATCAACCAGTTATCTGAGCTAATTTTATTCATCTTCTTTTGGTTTTGACTTCATAAGGCAATATCAGAAAATAGGAAGGAAAAAAGTAAGTTAGGGGATGTTGGTGGTCCACCAGACCGACGCAAACAGAGACTCTCTAGATTTGCCACTGCTACTGCTAATGAAGTTGAAGTCCCAAGTCTACATGATGAGTTCATCTCCCGTACTCCACCATCGCAGGTGCTTGCTCTAAGTTGACAGTGTGATAATTGGTTTCATGTTGCATATGTTGTCTAGCTTGTATTTCTTCTATTTTGATCAAATTGCACCTGCTAAGTTTATACGTTATACATGTGCATATGACATGCCTTTCCGTGTCTAGAATACACTGCATCTATCAATCATACCATGTTCTTACATCAAAGTACTGCTGTTGTGTATCTTGCATCAGTCACTCATGATTGGACGCTTTTAACATGGCAGTTTGATAGTGGTTGCATCTTGCATTGATTTCTGCGTTGTACTGCTTCTAATTTTCCGAAATGCCACTTATGACAAGACACTTTTAACTAGGCAGAGTGATATTTGTTGCATCTTTCATATGGTGTCTAGCTTGCATTACTTCTATTTTCTTGAAAATCCTTCTGCTTAGTTTACACATCATAGTTGTGAATATGTCACGCCGTCCTGTTTTTCTTACATATTCCATCCTCATACGGTTGTCTTACATCAAAGCATGTTTGTCTGTATCATGCATCAATGAGTTCTGAAGAGCGATTTTATTCTTTTGTGTTGTGGGTATGCCTTGACATGGCAAAGTCAAAAAAGAGCAAGGAAAAGAATATAGTAGGGAATGGTGTTACTCGTCGGGTGAAAGGGAAAAGGATCTGCCCTCGAGATTCTGCTGGTACTTATAGTGCAGTAGAAGGTCCAAGTCCACTGGCTAAATCTACAAACACAGTATCACCTTCTCCACCAGCTGCAGCATTCGCTTCAACAGTACCAGCATCTCAACGAGTTACTCGTTCGTTTGCTCGGGCGGCAGTTCCCAAGCTGCATTCACACCTAACACTTTTTCAAGCATTTACGACACAACAGGACTGGCAAGATCAGATGAACCTCATGAGCATCAACACCAAGGCGGTACCTGACCGAGTCAAGTTGCAGTTGCATGCTCCTTTATATGTACTCTCACAGTTTGATGTGCACTAACACTTTCCATATTCATTGTTGAACTAGCACCACGGCGCAAGCAGAAATAGACATCAGGGATAATGCTTGACAAATTAACAAAATCTAAAGGAGGAAGAACGGAGATCCATTTTGAGGCAGGTTTAAAAACGCCACATGATGCTACAGAGTCAGCCAAGTTAGTATCAGAGGCAGCCATTGCCGTTAGGTGTCATGCACATATCCTCCCAACGTGGATCTAGTACAGGAATGAGAAAGACAATACCCAGTTTAACACCTTCCTTGACCATTTATCCATAAGTAATGTTCTTCATCGCAATTTCTAATATTGTCTTACTCTGTGCCATACTTTCTAGCTTCCTCCTAATAAGACTCACATTGTTTTTTCAACGGATGAGGTTCAAGTTGGATCCGAAAGATGATGCAACTAAACAAGCATGCACTCATGTTTTTCAGTCTGATCTGCGACAATATCGGTACCACCTTAGAAAATCTAACTTTGAAGGCAAGGCTAACAATGAAATCGCCCAAACATCTCAAGTGGAATATATTACAGATGAAGACTGGACAGCCCTTGTTAAACACTGGTCTAATCCAAAGTATCAGGTAGGGTATATGTATTTGATCAGACCACATATTGAACTTGTATTTATATATGTGCCTTACAAGTGTATCTTCTTCTAGGCTAAACGTTTGAAGAACAAGACCAACCGTTCTACAGTGAAATTCCAACAGACAACAGGATCTCGTAGCTATATTGCACACTTTAAGGCTCTTGTTAATAGCTGCTTCTACCTTCTTCTTTTCTGTGCCATATTATCGTATCTATATTGACTTGTTCCAAATATAGAGGAAAACCCGTGCAGACCAAAAAGAACCTGAACCGAATGCAGTGCAAATCTTCAAGGATTGCCACACCAACAAGATGAAGGGCATGAGCACACCAGTTCAGGCCGCTGTTGTAAGTCCTTACTCCTCCTGCCTTTGAACTGATTAGTACTATGATGTGTTCATTTAACTACTTCGTTTGCAACCAATGTCAGTTACTCTGTTCACTTTTATACACAGTTGTCTTAACATATCATTTCACCTTACATGGTTTAAAAGAGATGAAGGATATTCTTTTGGTCTTGATATGTAATCTAGTTGTGATGTTCACGTGCGCACACAATGATACAATAGCTTGTTTGTTTATATCTGTTTGCCCATGATATGAATGATGTCTCTTTATCCTACTTTAAACCATGTCTCTTTATCCTTAGATGTTAACGGATGCGAGGAAATAGACAATACAGTAGGCATGCTACATGGACATATGTTCCGAAAGTGATTTTATTATGTAGTTGGCACTACAATACATGCTAATGTATTATAGTAGTTCACCAAAATAAGTTATGTATAAACATGAAACCTAATTTCTTTGTTTTTGTCTCATTAGTAACTTATATGGTACACTAATCTACAAGTTCAAACTTTCAGCAAGCTATGGAACAAATGATTGAACAACCACAACCACCTGAAGGTGACGAGGCTACCACAGGCACAATGTCACCTCTTGCTGCACTGCGTCGGTATGTCTCCACTAATAGTGCAAAAAGCACCTTCCGATGTAATTCTTGGTTGGTTGTCAAGGTAACCTCATCCAAATCGCCTACTGAACAAAATCTTCTGGCTAGACAAAGTGATATGTAAACTTTATGCCAACAGGCCTTTTGTTGTATGGTTGGAATTTATTTTGTTGTGATACAACATTTATGATGCTGCCAAAGGTTGTAGTAATTACGACGCTATTTTTGTATAGTGTAGGTTTATCTTAGTAATGTATTCAGCCGAAAGCTTTGTAGGAGCCCAACATGCCAACGTTCATCGGGCCCATTCCAATTGGGCTAAAAACAATTCTGGGCCGGAATTTGCATGTAGCCAACTAAAAATATATGGGCCTAAATCAGCATAAGCTTTCATATTTTTCTGGTAGGCCCGTGCCCATAGTGGGCCTTTAACATGCCTAAATATAATCTGGGCCCTCAGTAATATAGGCCGTTTACATGTGTAATTATCTCGAGCCCATAAAAACATGGGCCTTTGGTAGGCCGAAAGGAAGATTGGGCCCTGATTGTGCCAAATAACCCACTAGTCTTAGCAGGACGAAATGGTGGCACATTTACAATGCAGATCGTCCACAGGTCGAAATTTAGATGGGTCATAAATGTGCCGACCTACTACATGAGCCTTTAACAGGACGGAAGTTCGGTCGGGCTTGATTAGTGTCATATTTATATGGGCCATTAGTAGGCCCGATGTGGTGTTGGGCCACATATGGCCCATGGATTTTGTCCGACGTTAACAGGCCGAAAGTCACAACAGGCCGAATATGCCCAAATCTGTAGTGGGCCTCTAACAGGCCGAATGTCAAACATGGCCGAATATGACCCATATCCTTCATGGTCGTTTATGGGCCGAAAGTTTCAATGGCCTATAAATGGGCCCAAATGAAGTAGGACCTTTAACAGGCCGGAAACACACCGGGCCGTAATTCGGTCCAAATTCTTAGCGGACTGTTAACGGGCCAGAAGTGACCATGGGCCGCAATGATGACAAGTTTAGGACGGGCCGTTGACGGGCCGATTTAACACTAGTCGTACGGGCCTTAATTGAGAATGTTGGGCCTTTAGCTGGGCCGGCCCATTATGGTCTGCAAAATCTTGTGGGCCTTTAGCTGGGTCAGCCCATTATGGCCCGCTAAATCTTGTGTGCCTTTAGTTGGGCCGGCCCATTTAATCTTTATGGGCCGCTTTTGGGCCGGTCCATGTGTCAACGTATCATAGGCGCATCTCGCCCATTGGATGAGTGACACCTGTGGCAACGCAGAGCTCACACGTGGTTCCATCAGCCAATGAGAATTTTACACATGGAAAATCGGCATTGGTCGTTGATGTTAGTGGGTTATCGGATCCAAAACCGGACCCGATAGCTTAATGGCGTCCCGTTACGGTGGATGCCACGTGTCGGTCACCCTTGACGAAAGCACTTCTATGGCGGGCGATTTATCGTCATGGAAGTGGACACTTCCGTGATGATAATTTTGGTAATGTCATGGAACACTTGTACGATAGCACAGGTATGGCTATCTTGATTCTGTCATAAAATTGTCATGGATGCACATGCATGACAGAAAACGTGACCTACTGTGACAAACACGTATCATCACGGAAGTGTCTTTTTTTGTAGTGTTCGGTTTATCACCCACAGACCAACGGACAGGTCGAACGGGCCAATGGACTAATCATGAGTGGCATAAAGCCCCGCCTGGCCCGTTCCTTGAAAGAGTCTGACCACCATTGGGTGGAGGAGCTTGACTCCGTATTATGGGTACTACGCACCACTCATAACCGGCCAACGGGATGCGCCTTTTTTCATGGTGAACGGCGCAGAAACAGTCCTCCCCAACGACCTCATTCATGACGCGCCTGGAGTGCACATGTACGAAAAAAAGGAAGTCGAGTTAGATCATCAAGACAATCTAGACGCCCTAGAAGGAGAAGCGGCATAGCTCAGGCCCTCTCTATGTTTTATCAACAACAAGCCCGACGCTATCAGAGCAGGGAAGTTCGGGCGAAGGCATACAACGTAGGCGAACCCGTCCTATGACTCCCTGAGAAGCATATGAACAAGCTCTCGCCCAAATGGGAGGGTCCCTTCATAATCGATGAAGTACTTGCAGGAGGAGCATATCATCTCCACAACCTGGTGGACAATTGCCTCAAGCTAAACCCATGGAACGCAGCTCGGCTCAGGGTTTCTATGGCTAGTCCGGTGTCGCCACTCCAACCAGCCTTTCCTTTGTTACAAATTTTCTTTCTTCTTTTTACTTTTTTCGGGTGATTACCACCTTCCAGGATGTGCTCGGTTCAATCGAACTATGTTAAGTTCTTTAGGTATACAATTTCAAATGTACAACCTGGATCTACCTGGGGGCTTCTTTAATGAAGCCGATCAATATACTTTTCGTGCACCTATTCGCCTTTGTCGTGTTTGCACCCTTCCCGCACCATTTCAAGCCATTATATGCACCAATTTGACTTAAGGTTTTGCCAAGCTGGGTTGCCTGGCACCTATGGTTACCCCTATGTTCCGGATTTTTCATTTACGGGGTAAAGGGAGAACCTCTGGGATTGCTACGACCAGGTCAGCCACGTACGTGCCTCAGTTGGGTGAAGCCGAAAGCTAGCGTTCTTAAGAAAATAATGGGTCGGCCACAAGGGAAGTGAAAATAATTTGGTGCTCGCAACCAAAACTCTGGGGTTCTGTTCCCAAAGTGATTAACACCCACATATTGTTGGTATCCGTATAAAAAGTCTATGGTCAACATGACAACCCGAAGAAAGGAACCCATGGAGGAACTATTTTCTTCGGAAGATGTTTCTTACGTTAAAAAGTAATATAACATAACTCCCCGCCAACGTCTTGTCTGTTCACACCAAATGGCCGGATTGCCTGTTTACCCGAAGTGATTTCATGTTCCCTCAGGTCACATAGTACAGAACAATCCCCAGCCACTTACTGGGGATGAGTAAGCCGATGGCTGGTTAAGACATCGTTTACAGGTCCGATGGAGAATGTTTGATGTAAAGTACATAGATACATAGAATCAAACACCCTATTCCTTTCCCATATTATCTATCATGCTATCTAGGGCACAATCCTCCTGGAAGTACCGGGCATCAGGCATCACTTGGTCATATACCAAGTGGAGAGGTATTTCTTGCCCATCTGGTCCTGCCGGTCCAACAAACGGGTCTTCACCATTGTCGATGCCTCCCGCGCTCCCTCTTGACAGGCTGATATCTTCCATAGCTCAAAGCGTCGTCGAGCTTCTTTAAATCGATTGGCCAGTTCACGGCCATAACGCCTTGACCATGCTCTTCATAGCTTTCCGAGCTCGCTGGTGCACGATGGACAACCCCTTTAAAAGGTTCCCCCCAAATGAATCAACTTCTTCTTCGGGGCGCTCGGTGAGGAGACCTAACATGAGGAACGACACGTCTTTCGCATTGATGTAATACACATATTCTTCGTGATCACAAGTGGAAATATCACTTACCGAACATGCCACCTCTTAATTTCTGGTTCTCCTCAAGGGCTTGTGCCAATTGAGTTTTCAAACTCTCAGTTTCTTTGGCCTGCTGCTGGTTTTCAACCTTGAGCTTGTTCTTTTCCTCATGGCTTCGGGCCAGTACTCGACGGCCAGCTTCCTGCTCCGATTCGACATAGCTTTGGGATTCGTTGGCTGCATCCAGGTCCTTTTGTAATTGACCTATGTACTCAGATGCTACAAGGGAAGTTTTTTTTAAACAAAGTACCCTTCACAATACATCTATATTAAAGCTTTTTACTCACCATGTGCTTCCCTGGTGAACATTTTAACCTCTTCTAGTTCGGCCTTTGCAGCGGCCAAATGTGTTCGGTCTAGCTCCAGGTCCTCGGACATCTTTTTTTTTCTGTTCCCTCGAGGCCTGTCCAATGCCACTGTTGGTGCAACAAACCTTGGGTCTGTTGCCTAGACCGTGCACAGGCCTAAAAGCAAAGATTGCAGCATCCAACACCAGACCAAGCACAAGTGAGCTGCTCTTTGAGGAATCAGAGCGCAGATCAAGAAGACCAAGTCAAACCAAAGAAGCAAGATACTACCCTGGGAAAACCTCCCTTGCCGGGTAGGCGAGCATGGTGAGGTCAAGGTTACCCAGGAAGCAAACCTCAAGACCGTCCCGGCAGGCCTGCTGGGCCCTACGAAGGTGAACTACCCCGCCAAGACCCCACCACACCACCTCACAGCGACGCAAGCCATCGATCGGTGCGGTGTCAAGCCCCCAAGTGACTAAGTGGCTGTTTTTGCCACATGGCAGCCACTTCCTGTGGAAATCACCTCCAAATGACACCCATCCAGAGACATGTCATGCAGGCAGGAGAGAAGGTGGCCGAACAGCCCGACAAGGCTTGCCGGGCAGGCCATGATGTGACACTAAGCGGCGCATTTAATGCGCTCTGACCTGTCTGCAGAGTTAGGTATGATAGCACTGTTTGCTATCTAATCAGTGCACAATGACTGATTTGCCATTGTGGTGACCCCTTAATCTATAAAAGGAGGCCCATGGCAACCATAGAAAGGATTCGGACCCTTGTACACTCATACGTGCGTGGCCGTTCTCGCCCTGAGGCAACCCTGAAGGGATAGAGCGTTGCGCTTCCACCACAATCCACCATCAATCCACCAAAGCAGGAGTACGGTTTTACACCTCGCGACGGCCCGAACCTGGGTAAAATTGTCTGTGTGATCTCTGTCGTGCTGCGCGATGTTCTCCGCTCTTTGTGCAATGCGCTCATCCCCCTTGCCGAACCACAAGGGGCTCATGGCCCCATAGGTGGCCGTGGTTTCTCACGACATCTCTGGCGCGCCAGGTAGGGGGCTTGCTCTTGCGCGAAGCTGAGAAGCGTACGTAGAGCATCATCCTTGTCATCGTTTTCTTCATCAACGGCTCCATCATCCATGGCGCCCAAGAAGAAGCCTGGTGATGCCGCCCAGCCATCCTCCTCGAAGGCCCCGCCGCGCGTGACCACCGACATCGTGGGGGCTACAGGGACGCCTGTGGATGTGGACACTGCGGGGGACGTGGTCGACGCAGGCGGCGTCGTCACCACCTCCCCTGTGGCCGAAATGGGAGCGGGAGGCACCGGAGAAGGACAACACCAACAACATCCCAACGGCCACGCTCCACGAGGTACGGGTGGAGAGATCATTCCGTCTACACCCCTCTGCCCGGCCGATGGGCATAGCCACAGCGGTAGCACTTGCTCTGGGGTGAATCGCAATCCCCCGGCCGCATCCACTGCGAGCGCAGCCACAAGACATGCACCACCCCCGAAGCGATCCGACCCAACCAATACACCCGACGGAGCCGCTGGTCCACAAGCACCTCGGCCCCATCACCATGCCATCCTGGCGACTGGCTCACGACAATGAGAGCACACTACAGCCACTATCAGCACCGTCAGGAGCCGGGCGGCATTACGATCTTCAATGCCATCCATGCCAAGCACCGCTTCAGAGGCCATGGCGTGGGCCCAGCTACTGTTGAGATTTCCGCCGGCAGCCGATCACATGGATGAGTGGAGAGCTACCATTCAGAGCCTGATTGGTTTCGCCAAGGCGGGAGGATCACAGCAAGCTAGCCCGCCATGGCTTCCCCAGGCAGCAACAATGGCCCATGTTGCTGGCCGCATGGAAGGGGCCACTCCCATGGTGCAGTCCCCTCCCCGGCAGCCAGCGAGGGAGCCACACAATCAAGAACCCGACGATGTCTCGACGGCTTCATCGGACCCTCGAGCGCGTCAAGGCCAACGCTGGGTCCTGGAGGAGAGGCAAAGGGGAGGAGCGCGTGTCACCATCGAGCAACGCCGCGACACCCGTCGACAGTCCAATAGGCGCGATGGCCCCGAGGTCGACGAGCCCACGCTCGGTGAACGTGGGTACCTTCCTTTCAAGGCTGGGTGCCCTGCCTTCACCCGTGAGTTGCGGCAAGTCCGTTGGCCATCCACTTGCTCGTTAAAGCCAGAGATACCAGAGAAATATGATGGGAGACTGAACCCGGCAGAGTTCTTGTAGCGACCCGACCCGAATGGATCAAGTCTACGTGGCAGGTGTCATCCACGGATCGGTATCTTGACACACACGATTACTCGAAGGATTTATAACGAGGTAAATCACATGTATAAAGCAACGTAAATACTATTACCTCAATCCAAATATAGCGGAAGCAACAAGGTTGTGGATTCCCATCAACACCAGCGGCAAAGTTGAGTATAGGAAATCGTAACCCTAACGTATCACTTAATGCGTAAATGCGAAAAGTGCGCAACATGAAAAGTTGCAGCCAGAAACAATTCAGCACATGGAATATGCTGGCAAAGTAACACATAGAGAGTAATGAAAGAATAAGCTATACTACATGCATATATGGCTGGTGGAAAAGCTCTATGGTTATAGTTTTTGCGAAAAGCCAATTTTTCCCTACTGCAAAGAAATAAATTTGTTTAGCTATCATGGTGGTTGTTAAATATTGAGAATGATTGACAGCATCCTCTATACCAATTAAAAGTACTCATTAAAACCCAACAATATTAATTAGAGTAACATGATGAGATCAACAGGATAATCCAAGAACTAGATACTCAAGATGTCCATAACCGGGGACACGGCTAATCATGATTAGTTTGTACACTCTGCAGAGGTTTGCGCACTTTTCCCCACAAGACTCGATCGCCTCCGTTTGGTTTCTCGCACTACATGGTGTTTGAGAGCGGATGGCCGAGACATAGTCTTTCGGAGCGTTTGCACCTTACGATGGGTAGACCGTACCACCTACAACCCCTACATCAGCTAGTCTACCACTGTGAGAGTTCACACGACTTAATCAACTATGCGAGCCCATAATGGCTTGTGGCTGCACGGAAGTTACTAGCATGAATGATCTTATGATCCCTTTGAGCACAGGTGGCGGTCCGAAGAAAAAGCAGGCAAGTCTGATAGAAACCAGTGCCTCAATCCACCCGGATGTGTGTTTAAGTTGCCACCTTAAATAAACCATTAATTTAACAATCTCACATCTGTCATGGAATACACTCACCCAATCCACGTCTACTAGCGTAGCATAGCATAATAAGCAAACGTAGAAGTAACTCCCAAGGTTTCATAAGTAAAACAGGTAATAGGTACTACCTCATCTACTTCCCATCCCACAATTTAATTAGATCCTAATCATGCAAGTGTTTGAGGATTGATCTAATGCATAAAAACTGGGTAGTAGAAAGGGTATGATTAAGTGTTACTTGCCTGCAAAGTTGCTGAAGATGATTCGCACTCAAAACTCTTGATAGATCTACCCGTCACACTCTGTTCAATCTATCGTAAGCAAGCAATAGTAACCACACATAAGCAATCACTCAAAAGATCGGAAAGAACGAAGAAAACTATCCGGAAGACATCAAAACCAAGCAAATAACTCTTGCAACATAAAACAATTTCTAACAGTACCAAAATTATGTGAATTTGGCCTTACAAGAAAGTTTGGGTCAAGATCTTGATTTGCAAAAGAATCAACTAAATCAGATTCTGAAACTCAAGTTATGATCAAGCGAAGTTCAAATACAAATCAGTTTGAATTCAAATTTTAAAACTTTCAAAATCATGTTTAAGTTGGATTCTGGATAGAGGGATCATAACGAAGAAGTGGGCGTTGGTTTCGTTGGATTTGGACTAACGAGTAAAAAGTTATGAGCGTTTGAAGTCCATGGACTAATCTGTAAATAAAATATTCATAGACGGGTCCCTGGCCGAAAATTAAACAGAAAAAGAAAAAGTCTAAATAGCGAGCGTTATTTGCGAAGCTAACTAATGCAAACCGTTCGCTGAAAAGATCTAAACAGAAAACGTTCGTTATTTAACAAAACCTAAAAAAAATAAAACCGAATACTAAAGAAAAACCGGGGAGGGTTTTATAGCGGTTATACCGGTTCAGAAATTAAATTGGTGGCAGCGGTTTTGATGACAAAACCGGCGACGGTGGATCTCGGCGAGGCAATGGCGGCGGTTCGGTCGGCCGCGGCGGCGGCTCGGTCGTCGAGGCGAAGGGGGTTGGGAGGCGGCGGCGAAAGAGGTTAGCGGCGTCGGCGGTGGTCGGCAACGGCAGCGAGCGGCAGGCGGCGGCAGCGGCGGAGGTGAGATCGGCGGCGGCGTTCGTTGCAAGCGGCCAGGCAGTGAAGGAGAGAGAGGGCCAGTGGCGCCCTTTTATAGGAGGGGAGGGCGGCGGCTTGGGAAGAGGCGGAGGAGGCGGCGGGGGGCCGGCGTCTGGCGGCAATGCGTGTGACTCGGGACTCTGTCGAGCTTGAGAGACAGCTGCTGCAGCGTGGGCGGCTGGGCCGGCCAGTCGATCAGTTTTTTAACATTTTTTTAAGCAGAGACAAAAAAACCAAAGAAATAAAAAACTTTATATAGGCATATAATATATCAAAATATTCAGAAAAACATTTCCTACATGATGAATATTATTCTAGCTTCAAATAAAATACACAAAAATTCAAATAATTCAAACAGTTACTACTGCCCTAATAAAGTCCACTGAAAATCATTTTAAAAATACCCAAATGACTTTAAATTTATTCCTCTCAATTTTCTGTTGTAGGAATCATGTTACCCTATTTTCCATATATTTTATTTTTGGAGAAAAATAATTTGAATAAAACTCCAATAACTCCAAATTGAAAATAAATTCAAAAGAACTTTGAATTTTATTTCTTTGAAACTCCCAACTCATATTTCATATGTTTTGAAGAAGTCATTTTATCTTAGCTCGTGAAAATCATTGAGTTGCATAAATTTTCAGAATTGGAAATATTTTCCAAATGAAATTCAAATATTTTCAACACCCTTGTCATTTAAATAAATGGAAGAAGTCATGTCATCTTCTCTCGGGGTTTTGTGATGAAAAGAATTTGAATTCCCGAAGATCATAAAAGCAAAATGAAAGTTTGGGAAAGTCCTTTTATTCCCTCTCATTTAACTTTCAAAAAGTTTCAAATTCACTCACTTTCAGTCAATCAATCAAACAATCAATCAAAACTATCTATTTGTTTATAACATTCCAAAATTTAGAATTTTGGGATGTTACAGTTCTTGAGCATCCACACCATCGACGTTCAAGCTTCCGGAGGAAGAGATGAGAAGGTTATCGCCAACTACTTCCCTTTGCCGCTCAAGCCAAATGTGAGGTCTTGGCTGATGCACCTGCCGAAGAAATCCATTTCGACCTGGGCTGACCTATGCCACGAGTTCATTGGTGCCTTCACGGGAGGCAATCAAGAACCAGGGCGGGCCAGCGACTTGCAGCTCCTCCCACAGAAAGAAGGAGAGACTCCACGAAAGTACATGCAGAGGTTCAGCTGAGTACACAGAAATATTCCAGACATCCACCCAGCAGCTGTGATTGCTGCGTTCCAGTCCAACGTGCGCAACCGTGAGATACATTCCAAGATGAACGTTCGATGGCCCAAGACTGTGAAGGAGCTTTACACTCCAGTGGATAAGTGTGCTCGGGTGGAGGAGGGGAGACGACTCCATGGAGAAGAGGATGGCGTTGACATTGACTTAGAGGGTGATGATGAGGCCACCAGTCAAAAGAAAAAGAACAAGAAGCGCAATAATAGGCGCAAGGAGAAGGCAGTGATGACCGTTGAAGGATCGAGCATGCCTAGTACCAGTAAGAAGGCCAAGACTGAGGTACCCGGCAAGGAAGTTGCCGCATGCACTGATTGCCGGGAGGCCGCGGCTGCTGAGAAGGCTGGGAAAGGTGATGGGCCGTACTGCAAGATTCATCGGACAAAGGGCCACGATATCCAGGAGTGTCATCCGGTTGAGCAGCTCGTCGAGAAGCAGAGAGCTGAGTATGAGAAGCGTGATAAGGAGAAAGGTCAGAATGGCGCTGGCGGGAAGGGCCGAGGCGGCGGAGCAAGCTGCCCCGGCAAGGCTCCTCAGAATGAGGGAAAACCTGCCAGAGGCCGTGAGAAGGAGGATTGCAATGATGAGAGTGATGGAGGAGATGAAGAGGAAACCAGCGAGTAGGAATTCCAGAAAGCCACTGACGCCCTGTGCATTGACGGGGGTGCATCCCTGCACTCTTCTCACCGCCAACTTAAACAGTGGGTGCGTGAAGTCAAGCCATGGAGCCAGCGGCAGATTCTCGGAGGCCGCTCAAGTGGTCCTGCATGTCCATCATCTTGGATGTAGAGGATCACCCTGACCGCACCACTGCGGTAGGGTGCTTGCCGTTGTTGGCTCGCCGACAATCCGCAGCCTCAAAGTCACGAAGATGTTGGTTGACGGAGGGGCCGAGTTGAATCTGATTTCTCCAAAGGTCATCAGTAAACTTCAGATAGCAGACGAAGAGCTCAAGGTTACTGGTACGTTTCAAGGGAGCAACCCCGGCAGGAGTCGTCCTAAGGGGAAGATCACGCTACGGTAACATTCATGGGAGAGTTAAACTACTGGATTGAGAAGATCGTGTTTGATGTGGTCGACCTCCCCTGCCGTACAATGGAATCCCTGGTCGCCCGCTCTGGCAAAATTTATGGCGGTATCCCACTATGCCTACAACACCTTGAAGATGTCAGGTCCGATAGGCGTCATTTCCATTCGATCAAACGAGAAGGACACAATCATTTGCATGGATAAGATGTACCGGGAGGCAGTCGCGGTAGAGGCCGCTGAAGCCACTATCCCCACCAAGGAAAGTAAAGAAAAGAAGAAGGCTAACAAAGATGCCAACAAGGAATCCGGGAAGCATACCCCTTCGGAGTACGCTGCGTCCGTTGATGACTTTCCGGAGAGTTCCAATAGCAAGAGATCCAAGGCTGCTGCACCTGTTGTGAAAAAGGTCCCGACAGGGCTGGCTGGCGCTGATGGTACCTTCACTATCAGTGCCACCCTCAATGACAAATAGGAAAGCACGCGCGTGCCTTCCTGGGGGCGAATGTCTATGTGTTTGCCTGGCAACCATCTGATATCCCCGGTGTTCCTAGGGAGGTAATAGAGCACCACCTTGCTGTCTGCCCACATGCCCGATCCGTCAAGCAGAAGGTCCTGAAGCAAGCCTTGGAGCTACAACAGTTCATTGCCGAGGAAATCAAGAAACTCGAAGCAGCTGGTCTGGTTAGAGGAGTAATTCATCCAACGTGGTTAGCAAATCCTGTGGTGGTACGCAAGGCTAATGGCAAGTGGAGGCTATGCATAGATTTTACGGATTTGAACAAGGCGTGCCCGAAGGACCCATTTCCCTTGCCGCGCATCGACCAGATTGTGGATTCCACCTCTGGGTGCAACCTGCTTTCCTTCCTCGATGCCTACTCTGGATACCACCAGATCTTTATGTCCAAGGAAGACGAAGAGAAGATCGTGTTCATAACCCCATGTGGCACGTACTGCTTGGTACGGATGCCCTTCGGGTTGAAGAGCGCTGGATCCACTTTTACAAGGGCAGTATAGATTGGATTTGAGTCTCAGGTGCACAGGGACATTGAAGCTTACACGGATGATACTGTGGTCAAAACCAAGGACAAATCAACCCTCATTCAGGATTTGGAAGAGATGCTCATCTGTGCAAGATCAACTTGAAGCTGAACCCGGAGAAGTGTGTGTTTGGCGTTCCTTCCGGGAAGGTACTTGGCTCCTTTGTGTCCCATTGGGGGATAGAGGCAACCCCGACAAGATCAAGGCTATCGAGAAGATTCAAGCACCCAAGACAGTTAAGGATGTGAGGCGTTTGACTGGATGTGTTGCCGAGCCTAGCAGGTTCATTTCGAAGTTTGCCGAGCGCGCCTTGTCGTTCTTCAAAATCTTGAAGAAGGCAGGACCTGTGGAGTGGACCCCGGAGGCCGATGTCGCGCTGCAAGATTTTAAGGCCTATCTTTTCTCTGTGCCCACTTTGGTCGCTCCCAAACCACAAGAGTCATTGCTGCTATGCTTAGCGGCAACTAATCAAGTGGTTACTGCAACACTGGTGGCACAGCGGGAAGTGGTAGCAATAGCCATTGTTCCCTTCGGAAAGGAAAGTGAACAGACACCGGCAAGGTCAGATGTAGTTCAAGACGGAGAAGAGCAAAGCAGCGAAGGCAATCCCTAGATTACGGCAAGGAAGAAGGTGGTGCAGTGCCCAGTGTACTTCGTTAGCTCCCTGTTGCAGGGAGCTAGATCCAGGTACTCTGGCGTGCAAAAGTTGATTTTTGGCGTCATCATGGCCTCAAGGAAACTGTGCCACTACTTCCAAGCCGACGAGATCACGATTGTCACCTGTTTTCCCTTGCAATGGATACTCCGAAACCCTGAGGCCACCGGCAGGATAGTGGAGTGGGGCTTGGAGTTATCCAGCTTTGGTTTGAAGTTTGAGAGCACATCAACTATTTAGAGCAGAGCATTCGTAGAGTTTATTGCAGACTGGAGACCAACTCCTGATGAAGAAGTGTTGGAGACAGTTATTCCCAGCAAGGAAGCGCCCCAAGAATGGATAATGTATTTCGATCGTGTTTTCTCCCTGCAAGGTGTGGGGGCTGGCGTGCTTCTCGTTGCTCCCATCGGGGAACACCTTAAGTACGTCGTACAGATGCCTTTTCCCTGGGAGAAGGCTACCTACAATACTACAGAGTATGAAGGGCTCCTTGTCGGGCTCAGGATTGCGACAAAACTGGGAATCAGGAAGTTGATCATCCGCGGAGACTCACAACCTGTGGTGAGGCAAGTCAACAAGGATTACCAAAGTCCATTGATGGAGGCATACATTGAGGAAGTGAGAAAGTTGGAGGAACGCTTTGACGGGTTACAAACAGAGCACGTACCCCGTGCGGAAAACAGCATTGCGGATCATCTATCAAAGTGCGATGCGCAAAAGCTCCTTGTGGAACCAGGAACTTTTGTTCTCCATCTGACTCAGCCCTCCGTATCCCCGGCAACAATAGCCCGAAAAAGGAGGAAAATGGACTCGGGCAAGCCTCTCCCGGTAGAACCTTCCGAGGCTCCTAGCAGAGAGCTTGTCGGGAACAACTCCCCTTCGACCGCCGAGCTGCACCCACCCCCCGGACCATCGGTCCACGTTGTCGAGGAATGCACACCCACAAATGAGGAGGTGCCGCTAGTCCTCTATGCCGAGCCTCAGGGTCCAAGTTGGGCGCGACACATAGTCCATTTCCTCCAAACTGGAGAACTTCCCGAAGAGCAAGAAGAAGCTGAAAGAGTAGCCCGGAGGGCCAGAATGTATCTGTTTGTTGGCGAAACACTGTACAGAAGGAGGCCCAACAGTGTGAAATTGAAGTGTATTTTTTGGGAAGAAGGAAAGGAACCGCTGGCAGAGATACACTAGGGTATGTGTGGCACACACATCGGATCGAGGGCTCTGGTTGGGAAAGCCTTCCGGCAAGGATTTTACTGGCCCACAGCCCTCCAAGATGCAGTTGAGTTGGTCACCAGATGTGAAGCCTACCAGATCCATTCCAAGAATATCCATCTGCCTACCCAAGCTATTCAGACAATCCCTTTGTCACGGGTGTTTTTGGTCTAGGGGCTCGACATCTTGGGCCCCTTCCCCCGTGCTACTGGGGGCTTTGAATTCTTGTTCATTGCAATCAAAAAGTTTACAAAGTGGCCGAAAGTAGAGCCTGTGAGAAAGGTGACTGCTCAGTCAGCTATCAAGTTCTTGAAAGGATTGGTGTGCCGCTTCGGAGTCCCTGCTCGAATCATCACTGACATCGGCACCCAATTCATGAGCCACGCCTTCATGCAATATGTTCATGCCCTCGGAAGCAAGGTCTCATTCGCCTCTGTTGCTCATCCAAGGAGCAACAGACAAGTTGAGAGGGCAAACGCTGAAGTGTTGCGAGGACTCAAGACAAGGAATTTTGATAAGCTGCAGAAGTGTGGCAGGCAGTGAATCGATGAGCTGCCGGTGGTTCTTTGGACCCTCAGAATGACACCAAATCGAGCTACCGGGTAGACTCCCTTCTCCCTAGTCTATGGGGCAGAAGCAATTATCCCCACGGAACTCATTTACGAGTCACCTCGAGTACTTGCCTCGATGTGACGATGTTGTGGTACTCGAGGAGAACCGTCTCTCGGCATCTACTTGTCCCGCACGCTACTAGCAAGCCCTGCGTCGCTATCACAGCCGCAGGGTTCATACCCAGAGTTTTGAGGAAGGCGACCTTGTCCTTAGGCGAGTTCAGTCCGCCAAGGGTATAAAAAAGTTTTACGCCAAATTGGGAAGGCCCTTACCGGGTATTACGAGTCACCAGACCTGGCGTAGTGCGTCTGGAGACCGGAGATGGCATTCAGTTACAAAACTCATGGAATATTAAGCATCTCCGTAAGGTTTAACCGTAAGGCGTGGCTGTCGGGCCCTGCCCGGCAGCCACCCTTTTGTACAAGCCTTGTCGCTGTTGCATGTAACCCCTTGTACAAAGTGAGGCGCAGACCCTGAGCAATAGAGGAATGAATGAAGCGCTGCCCCGACAAATTGCATGCATGCATAAGCATATCATGAGCATGGCATGTTCATGTAGATAAGATCGCACGTGGCATCATTTTCATCTGCACCAAACTGCAGGCTCCTGCCGTGGACTCGATCCCAAAGAGGAGAAGAGAAGACAAGCCTACATTGTGATCCTCGGCAAGCCAAACATATAAGTTCTCTCTCTTGTCCATACGAGCTCTGTAAGTGAAAACTTGTGCATAAGAAAGCCTCGCCACTTCCAAAGATTAGGTGCTCCCATCCTTCGACTCGAATGTTGCTTCGGTCGGGATGGTTATAGTGGCCTTTGGCGAGAGAGTTTGGCGGGGGCCTGGTCCCTCTTTATGATTTGTGCCCGGCAGGCCTATCTCCACGACAGCAAACTAAGGGTATCGGCAGGATAGCTTGCTGGGGAAAACTTGTTTACTTAAAAGTATAGAGGCATTTCACCTCTGCATGGACATGTTACATGCACAAGTGTCCGGCAAGGTTTATCTTTTCCATTAATATGCAGACCAACAAGTACAGATCTTACAGAACACAAACATGGATAAAAGAGGTTACATAATTTAGATTAAAGTTTGGCAAATGCCTACACATTTTAGATTGAAAAAAGATAAGTGCCCCGTGATTCCCTTTCTTGTCCCTCTCGTCCTAGGCACTACGGCAGGAGGTGAAGAGGGTGAAAGAGGCGCCTAGGCAAAAGCCCAGCCTGACCCTGTTGGGCTCCAGGAAAGGTAGCCCTACAAGACCAGGAAGGCGCAGGCGAAGGTGATGGTGAAGAGATCGGCGGAGACGACCCGTCAACTGCCACCACTAGGGCCAGCAGGACGCGGCAGGGCGAACATAGCCGCAGCCCGCGAGGAAGCTTGCCGGGGCCCAGTTGGAAAGCTGCTGGAGGAGCCGGGGGAACCATCTCCACCCCTGCACCAAACTCCCCGGCAAATCACCTTGCCGGGGAGGAGATGCGGGTGCAGATGGTGGTCCCACCACCTGACGGCGATGGTGCAGCTGGTGCTCCGCCGGAGTTAGAGTCGCCGCCCTTTGGTCAATGTCATCGTCATCACCATCACTATCCTCCTCGTCGCTATCGCTCGAGGAGGAGCTTTCATCATCGGTCGAGCTCTCCACGCAACACCCTAAGCAAGCACCCGAACACCCAAAGACCTTAACAGAAAGAAAATCGGCCTCCATTAACTTAAAATGGAGGACGTGCCCTTCTGTCAAGCTATGGGTGCGAGCAAAGGTCTTCCAGCCACGACGGAAGAACATGACATGAGGGGCGGGGAAATCCACATCCACCCGCATGGTGCCATTCCCGCAGCCCCTCATGTGCAGTTTCGACGCACGCGACTATTCGAGCTCCATCGCCCTTGCAAACGGAGTGGGGAGACTGAGGCGGTCGTGCGGAGGCTTGTGCAGCCTAATGACGAACTCCAGAGGCTGGTCTCAGACGTGGCCTTCCATTGGGGGAGGGGCAGCCGGTGAGGGCGCAATCAGATTGCCGCCCCGCCCTCCTCGGCACCGTGCACCACGATGACCACGACCTCGCCCCCTCCCACCTCCTCACGTAGCGGGCTCCACTCCCGCGTCGTTGGAGGGAAGAGGGAGTCGCTGTCGAGCAGAAGTTCTCGTCGCCACCGGAGCAGGGCCGAATCCTCGACCTCTCACCATGATAGATGAGGACTACTACAGGAATGGAGGGAGAAGGAGGTTTGGAGAAACGCCTCGCCCCGTGTCTCCTTGTATAGGCAGGCAGGGCAGGGGGCAGGATTTTTTTCCACAAAGGTGGCCCCATTGCAATTGGTGTTACGGGATGTGTGGGAGAACTGGAAACCCACATGGGCTCAGGTTAATGAAGAAGAAAATAAGATCTCAAAAGGGCAAGCAAATACTGCCCTCTCGCTTGTGCACGAGTTAGGGCCTACCCCGACGACGCCCGGTAGCGCGTTCGGGCCAGGCCCGGGGGCTCCTGTCGGTGGAACAAACCCTGGGTCTGTTGCCCAGACTGTGCACGGGCCTAAGAGCAAAGATTGCAGCATCCAAGACCAGACCAAGCACAAGTGAGCTGCTCTTTGAGGAATCAGAGTGCAGATGAAGAAGACCAAGTCAACCCAAAGAAGCAAAATACCACCCTGGGAAAATCTCCCTTGCTGGGCAGGCGATCCTGGCGAGGTCAAGGTTACCTCGGAAGCAAACCTCAAGACCGTCTGATACGTCTCCAATGTATCTATAATTTTTGATTGTTCCATGCTGTTATATTATCATTCTTGGATGTTTTACAATCATTTTATATCATTTTTTGGTACTGACCTATTGACATAGTGCCTGGTGCCAGTTGCTGTTTTCTGCATGTTTTTTTACATCGCAAGAGTCAATACCAAATGGAGTCCAGACGCAGTGAAACTTTTTGTGGATTTTTTGGACCAGAAGACATCTAGTGGGCCAAAGAAGTGCCGAAGAGGGAGCCCGAGGTGAGCACAAGACACAAGGGCATGCCTGGAGGCCCAGGCACACCTTGGTGGGTTGTGCCACCTCGGTGGCCTCCCGCACCGCCTCTTGCTCTATAAATACCCCAATATTCCAGAAGCCCTAGGGGAGTCGACGAAAATTAATTCCAACCGCCGGAAGTTCCAGAACCACCAGATCCAATCTAGACACCATCATAGAGGGGTTCATCATGTCCATTGGTGCCTCTCTAATGATGCATGAGTAGCTCATTGTAGTCCTACGGGTCCGTAGTTAGTAGCTAGATGGCTTCATCTCTCTCCTTTGATTCTCAATACAATGGTCTCTTGGAGATCCATATGATGTAACTCTTTTTGCGGTGTGTTTGTTGGGATCCGATGAACTTTGCGTTTATCATCGGATCTATCATTTTATCCATGAAAGTTATTTGAGTCTTCTTTGATCTCTTATTTGCATGATTGCTTATAGCCTCGTATTTCTTCTCCGATATTTGGGTTTTGTTTGGCCAACTTGATCTATTTATCTTGCAATGGGAAGATGTGCTTTGTGATGGGTTCGATCTTACGGTGCTTGATCCCAGTGACAGAAGGGGAACCGACACGTATGTATCGTTGGTATTAAGGATAAAAAGATAGGGTCTATTTCTACATAAATAGATCTTGTCTACATCATGCCATCTTTCTTATTGCATTACTTCGTTTCTCCATGAACTTAATACACTAGATGCATGTTGTATAGCGGTCGATGTGTGGAGTAACAGTAGTAGATGCAGGTAGGAGTCGGTCTACTAATCTTGGACGTGATGCCTATATAATGATCATTTCCTAGATATCGTCATGATTATTTGAAGATTTATCAATTGCCCAACAGAATTCGTTTACCCACCGTTTGCTATTTTTCTCGAGAGAATCCACTAGTGAAATCTACGGTCCCCGGGTCTCTTCTTCATTATATTTGCCTTTGTGATCTACTTTTATTTGCTTTTATTTCAGATCTATTAAACCAAAAATACAAAAACACCTTTCTGCACTTTATTTTTTTGAGATCTATTTCTCCCATCTATCATATTTTTATCCCATCTACTTGCCAATTTCTGGCACTGTTACCCAAAAGGGATTGACAACCTCTTTAACATGCCGGGTTGCGAGTATTTTATATTTGTGTGCAGGTGCCGTTCACATAGTGTTGCGTGGTTCTCCTACTGGTTCGATAACCTTGGTCTCATCACTGAGGGAAATACCAATCGTTGCTGTCCTGCATCATCCCTTCCTCTTGGGGGAAATACCGGCGTAGTTCAAGCAAATATCAAAAGGAATTTCTGCTGCCGTTGCCAGGGAGACATCATCAATATCTACCAGGTTCCTAATCACAAATCTCATCTCCTTGCGATTTAAGTTATTTACCATTTGCCTCTCGTTTTCCTCTCCCGCACTTCACAAAAAACTGCCGTTTTATTCGCCCTCTTTTTCATTCGCCGTTTTCTCGTCAGATCTGTTTTTGCGTGCGTTCTTGTTTGCGTAGTCATGATGCCTCAAAGAAAATATTATGATGTTCCTTGTCCCAATATTTTTCTTGAAATTGAGATAAGTACTAAGGAATATATGACTACACAATTTGAGCATAATAAGTATTTTACCGAAGAACTTAAGGAGCACTCCGTTGTGCTAGATGCTATAACAAAACAACTTGATGATATTAGTAGAGAAGTTTGCAATCTCCAATGTAAGTATGCTTTTGCTGAAGGTTTGCTAGGAAAACTATCCGATGCACAAGCTACCCTAGTAAACCAAATGGCCGCTAAACCAATCTTGTTAGAAGATAAAAGTGATGAAGATCTTAAAATGATTGGTGTTTCTTCTATTGATTCTTTGTTTAGTAAAATTAAGATTGATGAAAAGGGACTGGAGAAGAGTCAACTTTAGCTAGAAGGCGTCCCAATAATTAGGAGGGTGAAAATATTGTTGAGAAAATTGATAAAAGTGGGTTTGAAGAGGTCAAAACTTTAACTAGTGATGTGTGTCGGTGTCGAAACCGGCATATCTCGGGTAGGGGGGGCCCAAGGTGTGAGTCTAAGGATCAATGGTAACAAGGGGCAATGGGGGCATGATGTTTACCTAGGTTCGGGCCCTCTTAAAGGAGGTAAAACTCTATGTCCTGCTTGATTATATTCGATGAGTATAGTGGTTACAAGAGTTGATCTACCTTGAGAGCGTAATGGCTAAACCCTAGCTGTCTAGCCTATGATTATTCTGATGACCTCTACAGACTAAACCCTCCAGTTTATATACACACCGGAGGGGCCTAGGGTTGTACAGAGTCGGTTTGCAGAAGAAGGAAATAATACATCTGGACACCAAACTTGCTGTCCACTCATACAGGAATCCTACCCGGACACGGGGGATAGTCTTATGCTTTATCTTCACGGCCCATCAGTCCGGCCCATATCGAATAGGTCGGACATCTGAGGACCCCCGAATCCAGGACTCCCTCAGTATCCCCCAAACTTGCCTTCAATGACGATGTAGTATCCGGCTTATGTCTTCGGCTTTGCAAGGTGGGTTCTTCACCATACTCTGCATTGGTGATAGTCCGGTTTTGACCTCCATGTTCTTCCTTTATGATTCCTTCCTGTTTTCGCCTCAATTTCCATGCGCTAGGCGAATAGGAACGGTCCATAATTTTGACAAATAAACCCCTTACCATGCACGGGCGGCATCTATATAAGGAGGTTAGATCCCCAAATGCCATCCCACATCGCGCAAAGAGCATCAGAGCAAACCACAAAAAACTTCAAAACATGGCGAGCGCTCCTAGCTCTTCCTCGCGCCCACATGGCCCTCAAGAGGGTGATTGGTGAAGCTGCTCAGTGTCTCACCTTCAGCTGAATCGACTTTAGACGCAGGGATATCTCCCTCCCGTAGATCTAGTCTGTGTGCGGGCGGGATTGGCCTCGATTGGCAATGATGTGCTAGCAAAGAATTTCGCCAACCCCAACAAGGAGGAGAGAGTGTGCTTCGTCTCATTTCTTTTGTGGGGCTTAGGATTTCCGATCCACCCCTTTCTCAGAGGTCTATTGGAATTCTACGGGATCCAGCTACACAACCTCACACCAGGTTCTATCCTACACATCTTGGGTTTTGTCGCTCTCTGCAAACTGCTTTTAGGCTGCGAGGCTCATTTTGAACTATGGAGAAAGTTCTTTTGCCTCATCCCTCGTCATTGAGGGGGTTCCATATTTGAAGTGGGTGGCAACGAAGTATGGCGCATAGCCGGATCAGGTTACCTTGTCGGAACTCCCAAGGAGGCATCCCAAGAATGGTCTTTGGAATGGTTTTATATTGAGGATGTTCCCCTTCCGGACCCAGTTCGGCATGGACTCCCCGAATTTTCCAGTGCTCCTTTGAAGAAACGCTTCAATTGGCATCCCCGGAGTCCCAAGGAAGAAGACAGTGCGGAAGTGAAGAAGTTGGTCAGCAAGGTCAGATTACTTGCCCATTTCGAAATCTCGATAATCGAAATCATGGATATTGCGATAAAGCGATGTATCCAGCCCCTCCAACCCAGAGTGACCCCTTTATGGTGTTACAATGGAGAGGATGACGCATCTCGTTATAGGCGCAAGTGTCGGCGCTCTGGGAATGGGGGTACCCAGACTTGCCTGCCTGCGGCCCACGGCGTGGATCCATCGACGGCCTGGTACGGCCCAGCTACAACATCAACAACTCAAGACCCTTGCGAGGGGCCAAGCCTTGCGAGGCAGACGACATCAAGACCTCCACGAGGGGCGGCCTCCTCAGGCTGGCGCTCGAGGAGCGGAGATCTCTATGAAAGGCTCACCTCGTGAGGTCGAGATGACGTGAGCCATGACGACCAAGGCCAGGCGGGCGCCCGTGAGGCGCGATGTACCAGTTTCCTCTTTGGTACTAAGGAGGCAAGCACAGGCGTGGAGTCCCGAGGAATCATCCAAAGGTTTCCATTCCGGTGCAACAAGACCAAGACCGCCAGGACGGCAAGACGGAGGTCATCGCCGAGCCTACCACGGCGTCACCACCAGAGGCCTTTTGCACACGAAGGCTACTTTTTTCAGGATAGCATGTACTAGCTGTCCCCCTTCGAATTTGGGCGTTGTGGGATCCCTTCCCTCCTACATTTGGAAAAAGGACCAAGGCCACCATCATTCAGATCGTCCTCACACCCACCAGCTTATCGAGCATAAGAACACCTCTCCTCCTGAGGTTGTTCTCCCACTGTACTTGTTCATCCTCAGCCCCTCGAGGCCAATCCACCACAAAGCAGGAGTAGGGTTTTACACATAAGGTGGCGAACTGGGTAAACTTCTGTGTACCTTTTCCATTCAGTTCATCGAGCTAGGCCACGAGATTTGCAAGCGGGGCGACCGGGAGGGCAGAGTTCTTGAATGCACCCGAGTTGAACCTCTCAAGGTCTCTGAGAACCCGAAGTCGACATTTGGCGCACCAGGTAGGGGTGCGTCGGAGCCTCTTTTCTGCCGGTCGACTCGCCACCGCTCCACCGCTTCCATGGCTGACGCCCCTCGGGCTGCTCTCGCCGCTCGCGTCGCCTAGATGGCGCTTGCTGGCGGGCCTCCCCGTTCTCCATCGCCTGCCGCCAATGCCGCTAACGGCCCGGTGGGGCACAAACAACAAGCTTCGTCCCTGCACCCCTCTGTGCAGCGTGATGGGCGCACCGCCAGCCCATCTCTGACTCCGGTTAGTTCATCGTCCCATGCACATCACGGCTCGATGGACGTGCAGGCTGCACTTCTCATGGCGCGCGAGCTCCTGCGCTATCTCCCTGTCGACGACCTCTAGAAGACTGGCTGGACCGCATGGCCGAGCTTGTCAGCGCCGCTGGGGGCTCTCCTGCACTGTATCTCTCGTTGCATCGCCCGCCGCCTGCTGTGAGTGACATAGCCCACAGAGCGCCTCCTCCACCTCCCCGTCAAGACGTCACCCTCGGGCGGCGCGAGCCCAGCGCGACCCACGCATAGGGCACGGCGCGCAGAGGAGGTCCGGCGACCGCAGAAGATGCTCGTCTTGATGCAGCACCGCCATGTCAAGGCTGTCGCCGCTGCGATGGTGTACGCGGCGCCGAGATCGAGCTCCACTTGCAGCGGGCTCCTATGAACACAACGGGTTGTCGTGCCTTCACTCCCGAGCTACGCATCGTCTGGCCGGAGAAGTTCAAGCCTGACCTTCCTCCACGCTCTGACGGCACACCCAACCCTGCTGAGTTCCTGCAGCTCTACGAGCTAAGCATTGAGGCGGCCAATGGCGACGAGAACGTTATGGCGAACTAGTTTCCCATGGCCCTCAAGGATGGCACGTGCTCATGGCTCCTAAACCTGCCCGTGGGATCGATCTCCTCCTGGGTGAAATGTGAGAGCGTTTTGTCGCCAAATTCTAGGGCACCCGCGACCGGCCGCCGGCTGCGGGTGACATGCGGCGCATCAAGCAGCAGCGAGGGGAGACCTTGCAGAAGTACATCCAGCGCTTCAACAGTGTTCGCCTCAAGATCCCCAAGGTATTAGACGTGGCCATCATCTCGGCATTCACTGATGGCGTCCGCGACGTCAAGATGAAGGAGGAGCCATACATGAGGACCTATGCATGGCTCTGGAGATGTTCAACATGGCAACCAATTGTGCGAGAGCTGAGGAGGGTCACCTCTCCCTCCTGGAGCTCTAGGGGGCTGACCCAGAAGACAAGAAGGCCAAAGCCAAGGACGTGAAGCGCAAGGGACCGGCCGTGCTCGCGGCCGAACCAGAGATGAAGCGCGGCTGCGATCACCCAGAGTCATCCAAGGGCAGCCGCCCGTTCTGCGTCTTCCACAACATGCATAGCCACAACACTAATGACTGTCAGGAGCTCAGGGCCATCCGCGACGGGCGCCTCGATCGTCGCCCTAAGCACAATGATCGAGGCTACGACCGCGGAGGACACCGAAGTGGAGGACGCTGGGACGACCGGGGCCCCCGCGAGGAGTGGTGCAATCAGCCTTTTGAGGAACGCTGGCAGGGCCAGCCTCGCGAGGGCCCCTAGAGGAACCAGCCTCGTGAGGACCGTCCTCAGGGCAACGCTGGCCTCCCTCCGCTGCCACCACCACCAAGAAGGAACGACCACCACCACCAGGACGAGGGGGCTGGGGGCTTCCAGGAGCCTCGTGCCATCATTGCATCCCGGGTGGCGCTCAGGCCCCTGCCTCTCATAGAATCTTCAAGCAGTTTGCCCGTGAGGTGAACGCGGCCATCCCGAAGCTCGAGGCTACGCGTCCGCTCAGGTGGTCCAAGTGCACCATTACCATCAGCTCGTCCGACCAGCTCAAGTGCGCGGCAACTGCCGGTGCCCTCCCGATGCTCTGCTCACCCATCATCAACAACATCCTCGTCACCAAGACCCTCATCGATGGCGGTGTGTGGCTCAATGTCCTGTCCATCGAGACGTTTGACCACCTCCAAGTGCCCTATGACAAGCTGCAACCCACCAAGCCTTTACCAGGGGTGACCGACGGCTCCACCACCTTGATAGGGCAGAGATGCCTCCCTGTCACCTTCGGCAAGCATGACAACTAGCGCATAGAGCTCATCGACTTCAACGTCGCCCACATCCGTCTACCATACAACACCATCCTTGGGTATCCGGCCATGGCCAAGTTTGTGGCAGTGACTCATCATGGTTACAATGTCCTCAAGATGTCAGGGAGCCGCGACATCATCACGGTCGCCTGTGAGGAGAAGGATGCAGTGTGCTCTATCCAGCATGCCTACCAGGGTACCACAGTCGAGAGCCCAGACGACGAAGGCGCCATCTACCCTCCTGAGGCTATCTCCAAGAAGAAGAAGTAGCTGGTCCACCAAGAACCTCAAGAGAGCGGTGTGTCTAGCGGCACCACCTCAGGACATGCGCCCACGGATGGGGTGCCCCCCTCTCTCATATAGGAAGGCGCTCCCGGTGCCCCTCTCAGGCTGGGCTCGAGGCTCCCCTCTGGAGGGCCTCTGACCTAGCCAACGTCACGAGGGAGGCGTGCTTCAGCGCGCGCTTCCGCCAGGAGGGCATAAGGCAAGGGGTGCCAGGTGCTCAGGAGTTCATCACCAAGTCAACCGAGGAGCTTCAAGAGGCGAGAACCATGCGCGGCGACCGCTGCCTACCGCCCGGCGCGGCTCCTTGTCCTGGCAAGGACAGCAAGTTGCGCGCCCGCGTCAGCATCCCTGGGCTCAACAGGGCCGCAACTCAGGAGCTCTTCTGGCCGTCCCGCATCGGTCGGTGCGAGGGCCCCCCTCACAGCTACGTTCGCATGCCTTTCGGCCTGCCTAACGTGGTTGTTACCTTCTAGTGACTCATGCAGGGCGCCCTGGCAGCTGGCGAGTCCATGCGTTAGGCAATCCTAATGGAGGAGGAGCCAGAACCTCCGGGGTCCCCCCGGGAACCGGCCGCCAGACGACTCATGAGGAGCGACTTCTTCAGCACGCATCTTCAGCTACTTCAACATCTCTTCAGCAATGGTGCCAGTTGACATTTTCTGGTTTATTCAGTTGGGGATGCCCTTCGGGCTGCATTATCCCCAAGCCGTGTGGGTCCGTCCCGGCGGCGTGTATTGTTTTGCACCTATCAGAGCTGGCTTTACCTCCTTCCATGAGTTGCTTTATGGTTATCATCTGCCTATACGATACTCCATTGCCATGAATGTCGTACACCCTTGCGAACCCACCCACGACTGCCTCGTGATTAAGAACGGGCATGACATCTGTGGTCGGGTCCATCCCTGCAGCATCGCTAAACCCAAGAGGCTAAGCTATGGCTCGCGGGCCAGCTCCCGTGCACGTCACCTCCCATGGCCCTTGGTGCCTTGTTCTTGCATGAGCTAATCGCGGGCGGATGAGCTAGGCTGCGCGACCCGATGCCTCGTCACCACAGGAGCCGCGCGCCGGTTGTCTTTCTTCAGGACTTTCGCACGAGAAGACTAGGCACGACGTTTGTGCTCGGGTCCGTCCCTACAGCGTCGATAAACCCAATGACTGAGCTCTATCTGGCAGGCCGGCCTCGTTCACGTCACCTCCTGGGGTCGTTGGTGTTTGGCCTTCTCATGTGATAACCTCAGGAGATTCATTCAGTGCAGGTTACCTAACCATCTCACAGGGCCATCACAAGTGTTCCAAATCAAATCCAGGCGCAACCCGCCTCGAGGTAGGGCCTTGAGAGTCCCACGCTGGCTCACGAGTGCCCATACACACATCCTCTAGTCCTGCCGTGCAAGCCACGTGTTAGGGCGGGGCTGTACACGCCCCGGGGGCTGCACTCAAAGGGAGCCACCACGCACGCACCAGTTGAAGCACCATGCTCTGTCTTTGGCGATCGACCACGATCGAGGCGGCTATCCGTGCAAGTCTTGAGCACCATGCTCCACACTGGTGATAAACAACTGAGGAAGGCCTCACGACCGCAATAACCTCAGGGAGCCGCCAGGCTCGGTGTTTAGCCTCACCGCAACGCTTTCCATTTGGGAGAGTCGCGCGAGGGAGCTACGCACGGGGGCTACGCTCAGGTCACGCCTAGCGTACGCCACCCTGCCAGGGCTCTCGGACTTGGTCTTCGTGCGCCCCTCCCGGGCGGGACCTCGGCGAGGAAAGGTATGTAGGTTTGTTCGTACGTCAAGGGGGACTCCTGAGCATCGCGAGTTGTCGGATTCAGGGTTCCGCGGACCCTTGAGAGGTTCCAACTCTAGGGTGTGCACGAAGAACTCGTCCTCCCTAGTCTGCCTACTCACCGATCCCACAGCCTAGCTCCATGAATCTAATGGACAAGAGACACAACAGTTTATCCTAGTTCGGGCCACGTTGCGGTGTAATACCCTACTCTATCTTTGTGGTGAATTGCCTCGAGGGGCTGAGGATGAACTAGTACAGTGGTGGAATAGCCTCAGGAGGTGAGGTGTTGTTGTGCTCGATGAGCTGGTGGGTGTGAGGTTGGTCCGAATGATCCGTCCTCTCTATGGTGGTGGCTAAGTCCTATTTATAGTGGCCATGGTCCTCTTCCCAAATGTAGGCGGGAAGGGATCCCACAACGGCCAAATTCGAAGGGGGACATCTACTACAAGCCATCCTGACAAAAGTAGGCTTCACGTGCAAAAGCCTGTGGTGGTGACGCTGCGGTGGTTTCCGTGATGACCTCCGTCCTGCCGCCCTAGCGGTCTTGGTCTTGTTGCACTGGAATGGAAACCTTTGCTTGATTCCTCGGGACTTCGAGCCCGCGCTTGCCTCCTTAGCACCAAAGAGGAAACTGGTACACTGCGCCCGCTAGCGCTCGCCTGGCCTTGGTCGTCATGGCTCATGTCATGTGAACCTCCCGAGGTGAAGCTTGCATTGATATCTCTGCTCCTCGGGAGCCAGCCTGGGGTGGCCACCCCCCAGGGAGGTCTTGGTGTCGTCCGCCTTGCGAGACTTGGCCCCTCGCGAGGGTCTTGGGTTGTTCTTGTCGAAACCGGGCCCTACCAGGCCGTCAATGGAGCCACGCCGTGGGCTGCAGGCAGGCAGGTTTGGGTACTCCCGTTCCCAGGACGCCGACAGTAGCCCCAGGCCCAAAACTGCCTTCGGACTTGGCCGGCGAAGCCAAAGGGCAAGTCTTGGGCCGTGGGGCCCTAACTGCCTGCGGCCTCGGTTGACGCATGGCGATTGATGGGACGTGAGTGTCTCCGCTTCCCCATGCTTGCTCGGAAACCGTTTGACTTGACGAGACTCTGCTGCATGCAGAGGAAAACAATCATTGCGCGGGATCATGGAGGCCGATGGATGGCCCCCCTCTGTCTATAAACGAGGGGAGGGGAAGAGGCCCCCTCACTCATCTCTATCATCTCTCCGCCCGCTCCTTCTTCTTCCTTCTTACCTCGCCATCTTGTCGTAACACCCTTGGCGCCGACGAGGAAGTTCTCCGCTGTCGAGAAGGGGAAGGCCCCCAAGGAGGGGCCCTGCTCGCCGCCGCCCAAGAGATGGCGAGATCGCCCCCGCAAGCATGCTGCGACTCCTGCGGTGGCTCCTCAGGGGCGTGGGCGTGCCTCGAGTGGCTGCGGTGGCGCTTCTTCTTGTGGTGGGGGCTGCCAGCGAGGCAGCCCCTGCGATGGAGGGAGGCGTGCCGTGGTCGTCCGGAATCCTCGGCCGCGCGTCCATTCGGCGGAGGTGCTTCCAGAGTTTGTTGTGTGGTCGGAGAGGCCGACCGGCACCTAGCCCTCGCTCCCCCGTTACTTCGCGGGTGAGCTGCCGGTCGCTAGCCTTGACGGCCTCTGGCTGCAGGATGACGGCTGCTGTAGCAAGGCTTCATGGGTCGGGGTTGAAGTTTCCGCCACCGGGAACGTGGCCTTGACCCATGGCTGGCAGGCGTTTGCCCGCGCGCGTGGCCTGAGCGGGAGGTGCACCCTCCACTTTAAGTATGACGGCATCGCGACCCTCTACGTGAGGGTGTTTGGGGAAGACGGCCGTCGCGCAGGGTGTTGTCCCGAAGACGACAGCGGCGACGATGAGCTTGGCCTTGACGACAGCCTTGGCGACGCTGAGGGTGAGCTTGCCCTTGGCGATGGCCACGGCTCGTTCAACAGCGGCGGCTGCTCCTCCAGCAAGAGCACAAGCAGCAGCGGCCATGACCAGCCACCATGTCGCCGGGCTCGCTTCGAGGGAGGTGGCGGATCTTCTCATCGCCACACCCCGGTGAAGCGGGAGGAAGGCTCGGGCTGAGCCCGGAGGGCCTCCAGAGCCAGGCCTCGGAAGCTGCTGCAATCGAGTGAGCCGCTTTTGTTTAACCTTTCCTTTCTCCTGCATTTTGAAAAAAGTGGAGGGCCCTGCTGGGGCGTGTAATGAACCATGGTACTTATGCCACCATGCTATGTTTATTGTTCTGATGTTACGTTGTGATGTTCATGTTCCAAGTAGGTGCGTTAGGATAACTTAGCTTGACACACTCGCGGCAATTTCCCACCTCGCGAGGGCTTGGCCTTCAGCATCTGGTGAGGCCCCCTTGCTGCCGACTCAGGAGTCGTCGGCCTCAGGAGACATCATAAATTTACATAATTGTTATAGAACTTGTCGGATGTCCTGTTCTTCCTTGCGCGAGCCCTCAGGCATGGGCTAGTCGTGGCTTAGTGCACCGTGTCGCAGTACCCGGGGACATGGACTTAGAGAGGGTGTGTAAATCACTAGCTCATTCAAGGGCACCTTGCGAAGATCAAGGAAGCCAAAGCTCTGGGGCGACAGGACTTTGGCAAGGTGTGTTGTGGTGTGGAAAGAGCCCATGCGCACACACACCACCCCAGCGCAAAGCGCGCAAGGAAAAGCGGCGGACAGCGCCATTCTCACGATCCGAAAACAATGGCGAGACAAAGGACAAAACCCCAACTTGGCAATCGAGAAACACTAGGACTACAAATTCCATTAAAAGGTTGCAAACCAGCTACAGAAAGCAAGCAAATCAACAGCTGCGTCTGGCACCTAGTCTAGTCTTCTCACCAGCGCGGAGCTAAGTGCTGCCACTAGGACGTGGGAAGGAGCCCCCGAGGCCCGAGGGGGGCACTCTGGAGACTCCGGTGCGTGTACAGCCCCACTCATTATTACGTGAGAGTGTCACGAGCGGAGACCTTCACAGGCACTGGGGCCTTACTTCATGGGTAGAACTTTCGGAGGTGCTGGATTTTCCAGGCGTTCTGGATGGGGATCCCGTCCTGCGGCTCCAGGTGCGCGGCGCCAGGCCTGGAGATGCCGGCAATCCTAAACGGGCCCTCACACATGGGAGAGAGCTTATGTAGGCCCTCCCTGGAGAGCACCCGCCTCAGGACAAGATCACCCATCTCGAGCATCCTGAGCGAATGATGCGGCAGTGGTGCCGCCGCAGCGCCTGCTGGTACCTTGCCACCCGGAGAGAGGCGTGGCAGCAATGTTCCTCCCCCAGCACGAGGTCCATGCCCCGTGTGGCGTCCTGGTGTGCCTCGTCAAATGCCAAGACCTGCGTGGAGCGATGCTTGACCTCGTGCAGGAGAACCGCTTCGGCTCCATAGACGAGGAAGAATTGAGTTTCGCCGGTTAGCTTGGTCGCGGTGGTGCGGATGGACCATAGCACAGACAGGAGCTCGTCCAGCCAGCCCCTGCCACAGGCCTCGAGCTTCTTCTTGAAAGTTCCTGCCTTGAGGCCCCTCAGGACCTCTGTGTTTGCGCGCTCGGCTTGGCCGCTGCTCCTGGGGTGTGCCACCGAGGCGTAGCATATCTGCGTTCCAAGCTTAGCACAGTATGTTTTGAAGAGGTTAATAGTGAACTGCGAGCCGTCGTCGGTGATGATACGATTTGGGACCCCAAACCGGCTCACGAGGCCATTGATGAACTTGACTGCCGAGCCGGCTGGGATGGTGCACACAGCCTCCACCTCCGCCCACTTCGTGTACTTGTCGATGTCGACGTAGAGGTACTGGTAGCCCCCGGGTGCTCTGGGGAATGGGCCCAAGATGTCCAGCCCCTAGACCGCGAACGGCCACGAGAGGGGATGGTCTGGAGACCCTGAGCAGGATGATGGATTTTCTTGGCGTGGTACTGGCAGGCTTCGCAGGATCTCGCTAGCTTGGTGGCATCGTTGAGCACCATGGGCCAATAGAATCCGCTGGAGCATGCCTTGCCTTACGGTCTTGCGATGGCAGTGATGCCGCAGTCCCCTCCGTGTATGCCGGTCAACAGCGCACACCCCTGCTCCCTAGAGATGCATCGCAAAGAAACATCATTTGGCCATTTCCAGTAGAGCTCACCGTCCTGAATGCAGTAAGAAGTGGCCTGCCAAGCCACACATTCCGCGTCTTATTCCTTCTCCTGTAGGGTTCCCTGAAGCAGGTACGCCTTGAACTTCGGTCCAGCACCCTTCCTGAGGCTCAAGCGCGATGGCGAGGCGCTCTCAGGTCAGACCCTGGTGGGGCTCTCGAGGTGGTCTTTGGGGAGCTCCTCTGACGATGTTGCCTCCGCGGTGGCTGGGAGCTCTTGAAGGCTTGAAGAAGCTCCTCGAAGGCCTTGAGCTCTGAGGCGGCGCTGGGCGCTCTCTTGGCGATATCGTCAGCTTCCTAGTTCGTGCCGCAAGGCACATGTTGCAGTTCTAGGCCCAAGAATTGTTTCTCAATTTTGCGTTCCTCTGCAAGATATGCCTCCATGTGCTCGTCCTTCGGCTCGTATACTTTGTTGGAGAAGTTGACGAGGAGCTGGGAGTCGCCCTTGATGGTGAGGCGCTTCACTCCCAAGGCTGCCACAACCTTGAGACCGGTGATCAAGCCTTCGTACTCTGCGATGTTGTTGGAAACCTTCTCGCCCTGCTGGAAGTAGAGCTGCACGGCATAGTAGAGCTTGTCCTGGGTGGGCGAGATGAGCACGGCTTCAGCCCCCGCGCCCTGGCGTGCGATGCTGCTGTCGAAGTACATGAGCCGGCCATCTGGTGCCTCGCTCCCTCGTGAGAGGGTCACCCACTTCGGGGCTGGGAACCTCGGTCCACTTCGCCATGAAGTTGGCGAGCGCGGCACCCTTGATGACCCTGGTGGTGCTGAACTCCAACTGGAACGCCTGCAGTTCAATGTTCCATTCGGCGACCCTCCCCACGGCATTGGGGCTCCGGAGCACTCTCTCAAGTGGGTAAGCCGAGACGACTTTGATGGGGTGGCCTTGGAAGTAGTGCTGCCGCTTGCGGGACGCGACCAGAAGTGCGAGCAAGAGCTTTTTAGCATTGGGTAAGCGCTTGTGCGTTCTGAAATACCGTCTTGGCAAAGTACACGGGTGCTCGACGAGAGCGGGAGTACTAGTGAGGTCTGGTACCTCCTGAGGCTGGGGGACCTCGGGAGCTTGGCCGCTTGCAGGGGTAGCCAGGGCCTCGGGAGCGCCGTCCTGAGGGGCCTGGTCCTTTGCTGGTGCCGCCGAGGCCTCAGGAGCACTGTCCTGAAGCTGTGTCATCTTGTCCAGGTGTACGGTGTCGCGTGACAGGTCCTTGTCTTGCTGCTCCTCTTGGAGGGCTACCAGTGCCGCGCTGGCAGAGTGAGGCGTGGCGGATAGGTAAAGCACTAGGGGCTCATGAGGGTGCGGCGCCACCATCACTGGTGGGCTGGTGAGGTATCTCTTGAGGTCTTGAAATGCTGCTTCAGCCTCCGAAGTCCAGTCGAACGGCCCTTCTTTTTCATCATCTTGAAGAACGGGAGGGCACACTCCCCCAGCTTGGAGATAAAGCCCCCAGTGAGGTCACACAGCCCGCCAGCTTTTGCATTTCCTTAAGAGTCTGAGGCGGACTCATCCTTTCTATTTCCTTGACCTTCTCCGGGTTTTCCTCCATTCCCCTGTGCAGCTCTAAAAAACCCAACAGCTTGCCAGAGGGGACGCCAAACAAAAATTTCTCTGGGTTGAGCCGTAGGTCCACCTTGCGCAGACTAGCGAATGTTTCTTCTAGGTCCTCGATGAGGGTCCTTGACTTCCAAGACTTCACCACTATGTCCTCGACGTAGGCCTTGGCGTTCCTTCCGAGCTGCTGGCCTAGAGCGATGTGCATCATCCACTGGAAGGTTGCTCCGGCGTTACACAGCCCAAAGGGCATGCAGGTGTAGCAATACACCCCGCATGGGGTGAGGAAGGCCGTTTTCTCAACATCTTGCACTGCCATCTTGATTTGGTGATACCCTGAGAATGCATCCAGGAAGCACAGCAGGTCACACTCAGCGATGGAGTCGATGATCTGGTCGATGCGCGGAAGTGGAAAGGGGTCTTGTGGGCAAGCTTTGTTGAGGTTGGTGAAATCAACGCACATGTCTTCCTTCCCGCCTTTCTTGGGGACGATAACCGGGTTCGCCAACCATTCTGGGTACCGCACCTCCCGAATGACACCAGCATCTTGTAGCTTGTGGGTTCCTTGGACGATGAATGACTACTTCTCTGTGGACTGCCCCAGCGCCCTCTGCTTCACAGAGCGCACATTGGGGCACACTCTCAGGTGATGCTCGATTACCCCCCTTGGGACTCCAATCAGGTCCTAGGGCTCCCATGCGAACACCTCCTTGTTCGCGCGCAAGAAATCGACCAATGCCTTTTCTTGGTCTGGGGCGAGGTTGGCACCTATGGTGAAGGTGGCTCCCAATGCTCCATCCTTGTCAACCGGCACCTGCTTCGTCTCGGCTCGATCTTGAGAGAACATCTGCTTCTTTTTTCCGGCGTAGCCCCCGGGACCTCAGGGGCCCCGGCATCAGCTGGGCGTGCTGCCGCCGCGGCCCTGAAGGTGAGCTTGAGGGCCGTTAGGGCCTCCTTGGTGTCTCCGGCCACGGTGAGGACGCCGCTACTCCCCGGTATTTTCCTGAGGTTGTAGGCGGGGTGAGTTGCTGCCGTGAACTTGGCCAGGGCTGGGTACCCGAGGATGGCGTTGTACGTGAGGATGATGCGGGCAATGTCGAAGTCGATAAGCTCGCTGCGGTAGTTGTGGCGGGTGCCTAAGGTGACGGGGAGGCGGATCTGCCCCAGGGGGCTGGTGGAGCCATCGACAACCCCGGAGAATGGCTTGGTGGGGCGAAGCCGGCCATGTGGTACGTGAAGCAGGCCGAAGGCTTCCATGGAGAGCACGTTGAGGTCGGCTCTATCGTCGATGAGGGTCTTGGTTACCGCCACCTTGCAGATGGTGGGGGTGCAGAGCATCGGGGGTGCGCCTGCGCCGGCGGTGGTCGCGGGGTGGTCCCTCGAGTTGAAGGTGAGGTCGGCCTTGGGCGCCGCCCATCCTGGAGGAGCTCCCTGGTGCACGGGGGCGGCACCCACCTAGCGAAAGAACTGCTTGACATGGTGATCCGAGGGGGGCGCCTGCATACCACCTAGGAGGGCTGCGACGGCGTGGCGCCCGGTGCCCACAGCCTTGATAGGGAGGCCGCAACTCCTCCCGAGAGGCCACGAAGATGTTGACGGTTGAGGAGGCGAGGCAGCTGCGGCCCAGCATCACAAGACCATGGGAAGCCAGTTTGCCATGACCTTGTCGTTGCTGCCGGTCGTCCAGACAGCCTCCTCGTACACATGGAGGAAGCCTGCCGGGTCCGCCGCGCCGTCGTATCGGGGTGGCAGGTCCGGCCTGAACTAAGGTGGCCACCTCACTTGTTGTAAGGCGGGGGTGAAGACCTGGAGGCCCACGGCGCCTCCGTGCGCGCCCGTCGATCCAGCCGGGAGCGGCTCCTGCCATGAGAGCCGAACGGAGAGGCGAGGCGGACGGAGAGGCAAAGCTTCGACGCACTCCTACCTGGCAAGCCAAATGTCGGATTCAGGGTTTCGCGGACCCTTGAGAGGTTCGAACTCTAGGGTGCGTGCGAAGAACTCATCCTCCCCAGTCTGCCTGCTCACCGATCCCACGGCCTAGCTCAATGAATCTAATGGACAAGAGACACAACAGTTTATCCTGGTTCAAACCACCTTGCGGTGTAATACCCTACTCCAGCTTTGTGGTGGATTGCCTCGAGGGGCTGAGGATGAACTAGTACAGTGGTGGAACAGCCTCAGGAGGTGAAGTGTTCTTGCGCTCGATGAGCTGGTGGGTGTGAGGTTGGTCCGAATGATCCGTCCTCTCTATGGTGGTGGCTAAGTCCTATTTATAGTGGCCTTGGTCCTCTTCCCAAATGTAGGCGGGAAGGGGGACTGAGGGAGTCCTGGACTAAGGGGTCCTCGGGCGTCTGGCCTGTTATCCATGGGCCGGACTAGTGGGCTGTGAAGACATGAAGGCCGAAGACTCTACCCGTGTCCGGATTGGACTCTCCTTGGCATGGAAGGCAAGCTTGGCGATCAACTATGAAGATTCCTTCCTATGTAACCGACTCTATGTTACCCTAGATCCCTCAAGTGTCTATATAAACCGGAGGGCGTAGTCCGGATAGCATATACTCATTACCATAGTCATATAGGCTAGACTACTAGGGTTTAGCCATTACGATCTCGCGATAGATCAACTCTTGTAACACTCATGTTCATCAAGATCAATCAAGAAGGAAGTAGGGTATTACCTCCATAGAGAGGGCCCGAACCTGGGTAAACATCGTGTCCCCCGTCTCCTAAAACCATCGACCTTAGACGCATAGTTGGGACCCCCTACCCGAGATCCGCGGTTTGACACCGACATTGGTGCTTCCATTGAGAGTTCCGCTGCGGCGTTGTGAAAGGCTCGATGGCTGCCTTGTCATAAAGACAACATCACCTTGGGGAGTTACGGCCCGGGCCAAACCCTCGGTTGGCGGCTTTACAATGATCGCCCGTTCGGCGTTCGCCGGCGATGACCTCTCGGCCACGAAAACCCCTTTGCATCAACTCCGGACCTCCAAGCAGATGGATCCGGCGGGTTTTCATCCTTGAGCGAACTCCTAGATCGCGCCGCCGCTGGGAATCGCCACAGTTCTGATCGGATCGGGCCTAAAACCGAATCAGGAGAAATCAAAACTCCACGGTCACCCACCGGATAAGCGGAAGTCGAGGAAGCGGGACGGCGAGCCTTCTTGTATACGAAGATGGACTATGTTGGCTCGCGATCAGGAAAATCGGATACCATAGCGAAAGGATCGACCAGCCCTCGAACATAGAATCGGACGGCAGTCCTAAGCAATCGAAGATATTCCGGTCGCGGACTGTTGAGTCTGGAAGGTCTTGAGCGCGGATAATCAGTCGGTCAGGGTTGGTTTAATTCCACCCACCCACGGGACATAGAGCGCCCTTACAAGCATAAAACAACGATGTCGAAAGCGGTTCACCACTTTTGGGCGATTCCTCCTTGTCAAAACAAGGTAAAAGATTGCCGCGACGAGGACGCGATATCAACGTCCTGCAACAATTGCGTGGACGAAGGAATCCTCAACGCCATCAATCATCGCTGCATACTGAAGTTCGCTGACTTAGAACCTATCGTACAAAAGTACAACACGATGGAAAGCGCCTGGAAAACTCAGGCAGCTTGTTGGGAACCATCGGTCCCAACTCAACTCCTCCTGATGAAGAGCGCACCCCATATGCATGATCCACGATCAAAAACATAAACCCATTACGGCATGTCACCGTTACGGAGGGATGGCTCAATGGCCCATGCAAAATACACGCGACGCCAGATATCGTGCCAACCCACAGCCTTAGAGCTTGTTGGATACTCCGGCAGGTGGCCAAGAGCGGCGAGGACATCCTCATCAAGGACGTCCCAGAACATCACCCTCCAGAAAATGACGACACTAGGAGTATTGACGGTTTCGAGACATTCGCTTCAAACAGCAAGCGCAAAAGAGCACTTCATGACCTTGCTGAAGTCTGCCAAACCGCTGCAATAAACTCTTGGAACGACACGGCTATAACATCTAATGCCGGTTACGAGCCGAAGTACAGGATAGTATGAGTGCCAGCCGCATTAGTCCTCAGTCCCATCATGGACGGGTTTCGACTTACTGAAGTCCTCATGGACGGCGGAAAAGGACTAAACCTAATTTACGAGGACACACTCCACAAAATGGAAATAGATAGGAGCCGCATCAAGCAAAGTAGCACAACCTTCCGAGGAATCATTCCCAGTCGAGAGGCGCGGTGCACGGGCAAAATCACATTGGCGTGGTATTTGTACGCCGAAGAACTATCGGTCGAAGAAATCACTTTCAAGTGGCCCCTTTCAGCGATGGATACCGCCCTGTTGAGGCGGGATGCTGAACACTTCAAGCTATACCTCATTATGGATATATGAAGCTCAAAATGCCCGGACCAAACGGTATAATCACTCTTGTCAGTGATCGGACATAGCACTCCGCGCTAAAAACAAAACCGCACCCCTGGCCCTTGAGGCCCTATCCGAAACCCTCGCGGCCAAAGAATTAACCGTACTACGCTCCACGGTGGACAGGGACGATGTGATCCTCGACAAACGCCCCAAATCCACCTCCTTCAAACCAGCAGAAGAAATAGTCAAATTCCAGGTCCACCCAACGGACCTCAAGAAGACAGCAACCATCGGAGCACAATTGAACCCAACAGTTGACGCCACACTACGAGAATTCCTGCGTGAAAACTGGGACATATTTGCCTGGCACCCTTCAGATATGCCAGGGATCCCACGCAAGCTGGCCGAACATAGTCTCAATATACTAAAGGGACTTAAACCGGTCAAGCAAACACTGCAGCACTTTTCCGAACCCAAGCGACAAGCCATGGGGGAGGAGCTGGCCAAGCTTATCGAGGTCAGATTCATTAGATAAATCAAACATCCGGACTGGCTGGCAAACCTGGTGATGGTACCAAAAAGGACAAATCACGGTGCACATGTAATGATTTCAAAGACCTCAACAAGGCTTGCCCTAAGGATCGCTTCCCCCTCCCCCGCATTGATCAAATCATTGATGCCACCGCAGAACACAACTCACTATGTTTCCTCGATGCATATTCCGGATACCATCAAATCAAAATGAAGGAGTCCGATCAGGCTGCAACGGCATTTATCACCCCGTATGGGCCATTCTGCTTCAACACCATGCCCTTTGGGCTCAAGAATGCCGGCGCCACATACCAACGCATGATTCAAACATGCCTAGAGAAGCAGATCAGCAAGACGCTAGAAGCTTATGTCGATGATGTCATCATCATAACTAGGCATGTCGAAACACTAATAGACGACTTACGTCTTACATTCGACAACCTCCGTGCGTATGACATTAAGCTCAACCCGGAAAAGTGTGTCTTCGGCGTCCCCGCTGGAAAACTACTAGGCTTCATCGTTTCCAATAGAGATAAAGCAAATCCAGCCAAATCAAGCTCATCACGATTGGCTACACCAACAGACCTCAAACAAGTCCAGAAACTAGCTGGTTGCATGGCATCATTAAGTCGCTTTATCTCCAGATAAGGAGAAAAGGCACTACCACTCTATCACCTCTTGCGGCGCACCGATCACTTCGAATGGACAGACGCGGCGACTTCCGGACTGGAGGAAATAAAGGCCCTCCTAGGAAGCAACCCAATTCTGGCCGCACCAAACATGGCAAACCCATGTTGCTATACATATCGGCAACACATCAGGTGGTGAGCGCCGTGCTCGTCCTCGAACGAGAACAGGACGGACACAAATTTCCGCTCCAAAAACCAGTATACTATGTATCTACGGTCCTTACACCATGCAAATCCCGGTACCCCACAGTGGCGTTACAGGAGCAGGGGTCCCAGACTTGCTGCTGCGGCTGCCGCGTGGCTCAAGTGGGGGCCAGTGGCAGCCCAGCTTCATCGGCTCAAGCTCAAGACCCTCGCGAGGCCAAGCCTCATGCAGAGGCGGGGCAGGGAACCTTCCTCGGGGCAGCCTCGTCGAGGCAGGCTCACGAGGCGGAGAGATCAAGGCAGGTACCTCACGAGGTGCCCGTGGCCTGAACATGACGATCGAGATCGGCGAGGCGCCCGACCCTCGTAGTGTCCTCGTTTCCCCTTTGGTGCAAAGGAGGCAAGCCGAGCCAAGGCATCGGGCAAAGGTTACCACTTGGTGCAACAAGACCAAGACCAGCAGGAGGCGGCGGGGCGGAGGTCATCGTGGAGCCAGGCGGCGTCACGCGTCGAGCCTTTGGCAGTAGAGACCAACTTTAGTCGAGGATAAGTGTACTAGATGTTCCCCTTAAAAATGGCCAATTGTTGGTGCCCTTCCGCTCATTATTTGGGAAGAGGCCGGGCCTCCCTCTATAAATAGGACTAGCCACCACAGAGAGAGGGACGGGTCGAACCTACAGAGAGAGAGAGAGCGGCGGACTCACCCAAGCGGTCAATCGCTTTGCACAAGAACAGCCCCTCATGAGGCTATTCTTCCTTTGAACTATTCTTCATCAGCCCGGAGGCAATCCACCACACCACACCTTTGGGTAGGGTGTTACACCTGGCGGTGGACCGAACGATATAAATCTTGTGTCTCTTGTCTGTTCATCGTTCCTAGCTTAGATCCTTGCAAACCATTAGCGCGTGAGCTGGTAGGGAAAGATCTCCGTCGCACCCAGAGTTCGAACCTCAAAAGTGCGAAACCGAAATCCGACATTTGGCGCGCCCGGTAAAGTGCGCCCGAATCTTCTTCCCAGTCGCGTGTGATCTTCCGTCGTGTCCATGGTGGCCTTCGCCCGGCCAGCATAGCCTCGGGCTGCTCGCGCCTTCGAGTCACCAGCGGCTCCCGTCGGCGGACACCTATGCGTTCCCGTCGCTTGCCGCCAGCGCCGCCACCGGCCAGCGAAACGAGCAGCGGCCTAAATCCTGCATCCATCGGTGGCGAGAAAGCGCGCCCGCTACTCCTTCGTTCGCCCCTGCTGGTTCTTCGTCCCGCACGCACCGCGCTCCCATGGAGGCTCGAGCCGCGCTCATCGTGGCAAACAAGCTCCTGCGCTACCGCCCTGTCGATGACGTCTACGAGGAGTGGCTCGACCGCGTCGTCGAGCTCGTCCGTGCCGCGGGGGGTCCCCCGCGCCGTCCCTCTCGTTGCCTCGCCCTTCACCCCACGTGGGAGGCAGGGAGCCGGAGGTGCCCCCGCCACCTCCTCCCCAAGAAGGTGCCCTGGCTCCAAGGCGCATGGCCCCGGGCTGAGACCCTCCGCGTCCGGCACCCACGCAACAAGAAAGGAGCTGCCAGGAGATCCCTCGTCCCCAAGAAGGTGCTCGCGTGCTCCCAGCACGGGCGCGTGATCGCTCAGCGCCACCACGTCAAGACCCTGCGCTGCTCCAGGCAGCGGTGCGCGGGAATCCACAGGAGCAAGTTCCGCATCAGTAGAGAGCCCCGGTGGTCACTGCATGCTGCCGCGCCTTCACCGCCGAGCTACGTAGCGTCGCATGGCCCGGCAAGTTCAAGCCAAACCTACCTCCTCGCTACGACGGCACTGCCGACCCCACGGAGTTCCTTCAGCTCTATGAGCTGGGCATCGAAGCCGCCAACGGGGACGAAAAGGTCATGGCGAATTGGTTCCCCATGGCGCTCAAGGACGGAGCCTGAACCTGGCTCCTGAACCTGGCTACCAGCACGATCTCCTCCTGGGACGAGATGGGCACCCGTTTCATCACCAACTTCAAAGGCACTCGCGATTGGACTCCGGCCGTGAGCGACATGCGTCGCATCAAGCAGCAGCAAGGAGAGACCCTGCAGAAGTACATCCAGCGCTTCAACAACGCCCGCCTCAAGATCCCCAAGGTGACTGAGGAAGCCATCATCTCAGCCTTCTCCGATGGCGTGCGTGGCGTCAAGATGAAGGAGGAGCTAGCAATGCATGAAGACTGTGCACATCCTGGAGCTGTTCAACTTGGCGACCAAATCGCCGGGGCTGAGGAAGGCGCCTCTCCTCCTCGAGTTTCCTGCTGCCGATCCGAGAGAAGAAGCCCAAGGTCAGCGGCGTGAAGCGCAAGGGGCTGCCGTGCTCATGGCGAAATCCGGACACCAAGCGGCGCAGGGATCAGCCGAGTCATCAAAAGCGATCGTTACTGCGTATACCACGACCTCCACCCCACAACACCAAGGAATGCCGGGAGCTCGGGGCCGTGCGAGAAGGCGTGTCGGCCGGCGCCCGGCGCAATGATCGGGCTATGGCGAGGAGGAGGAAGAGCACGAGGATCTTTGGGAAGGCTGTGGCCCTCGCCAAGGATGGTGTGGCAGACCTCGTGAGGACCGCTGGGAGGACCTGCCTCGCGAGGGAAGTTGGAGGGACCAGCCTCGTGAGGGCCGCCCTCAAGGCAACGCAGGGCTCCCACCTTTGCCGCAGCCGCCAAGGAGTTAGAAAGACCATCATCGGGGCGAGGGGCTGGGGGCTTCCGAGGCAGCACGATCGCTTGCATCACAGGTGGCGCTCAGGCCCCAGCCTCTCAGCGCATCTTCAAGCAGTTTGCTCGCGAGGTGAATGCAGTCCTCCCCAAGCCCGAGGCCACACGCCCTCTCAGGTGATCGTCGTGCGCTATCACGTTCAGCTCAGCGGATCAGCTCAAGTGTGCGGCAACGGCCGGAGTCCTCCCCATGCTTTGCTCACTAGTCATCAGCAACGTGCAAGTCACCAGGACCCTCATCGATGGTGGAGCAGGACTCAACGGCCTATCTGTCGAGACATTCAATGATATCCAAGTCCCATACGATCAGCTTCAGCCGACCAAGCCTTTCTCAGGAGTCACCGATGGCGCCACCGTACCGATAGGGCAAGTTCGCCTTCCCGTCACCTTCGGACAACGCAACAACTACCGCACCGAGCTCGTCGTCTTCGACGTCGCCCACATTCGCCTGCCATACAATGCCATCCTCGGGTACCCAGCTTTGGCCAAGTTCATGGCAGTGACTCACCATGGCTACAATATCCTCAAGATGCGAGAAGCGGAGGAGTCATCACGGTGCCTTGTGAGAAAGGGATGCAGTGTGCTCTCTTGGCGTGCCTTCAAGCCGCGGCAATCGAAGACCCAGATCACGGGGCGGGAGACTTCCCGGCGATCCCTAAGAAGAAGAAGGCCGCCTGGTCCAAGCCCTCGTGGGGAAGGCACCTCCGGAGGCGTGGCAACAGGACCCGTGCCCGTTCAAGGGCACCACCCTCTGTCGCATAGGAAGGCGCGCCCGGTGCCCTCCTCAGGCGGGGCTCGGGGGCTCTTTCATGGCGAGCCACCGACCTAGCCGAGGTCACGAGGGAGGCGCTCGGGCACCACTTGGAGGCGTGCTTCAAGGCACGTTTCCCTCAGGAAGGTATGAGGCAAGGAGGGCCAAACCCTCAGGAGTTCATCACGAGGAACACCCAGGAGCTACAGGAGTCAAGAGTCATGCGCGGCTGTGGACGCTTGCCCGCCATGGCCCCACATCCAGGCAAGGATGCTGGGCTGCGATTCTGCATCGACATACCAGGGCTCAACCGGGCCGTGTCTCAGGGGCGCCTCTGGCCCTCACGCGTGGGGCGTTGCGAGGGTCCACCTCACAGCTACGTTCGCATGCCTTTCGGCCTGCCGAACGTGGTCGCCGCCCATCAGCGCCTGCTGAGGTGCGCTCTGGAGGCTCAAGAGGCCAAGCGCCGCGCGATCTGGCGAAGATGGAGATGGCTCTCGAGGAACCCCCCGTGCCCCCGGAGCCTCCCGGGGCTCCAGGTCCGGAGGACTCGTGAGGGTCGGCTTCCTCATCACGCGTCATCCGCTACCTCCAAATCCCGTCATCTCCGACCATATCAGGTGACACCTTTCTAAGTTCCGTTTTCAGCTGGGAGTGCCCCTCGGGCTGCATCATTCCCAGGCCGCGCAGGTCCGTCCCTGCGGCATGTATCCGTTTTGCTTATGTTCTTTACTTACCTTGTTGGGGGCGCCCCTCAGGCTGCATTCTCCCCAAGCTGCTCGGGCCAGACCCAGTGGCGTGTGCTTTCTCCGCACCTATCTAGATGGATTTGCTCCTCCGCGCTTAAACTGATTCACGTAATTATTGCCTACTACCTGTCGCGGACCTCTTCGCCCTAATGCAAAGCGCTTGCACATTAAAAGCGGGGTACCTGAGCATCATGACTCATGGGCTCTTACTGGCTCTCCAGCCCTCACCCCCTGGCCTTGACCCACGGCATCACGACCTGTCATACCAGCGGCGGTTGAGCTCGCTCGAGGGCCGGGACCTGAGGACGTAGAGTATTTGCATTCTAACCACCCTGCAGGAACACACCGTTGATAAAGGCCCAGAGCCAGGCGCCACCCGCCTCGAGGTAGGGCCTCGTGAGTCCCGCGCTGGCTCACGGGTGCCCAGATACACCTCTCCTAGCCCTACCGTGCCGGCCACGTGTCGAGGCGGGCTGTACACTCCCGAGGCTCCTCCGGGCGAGCCCCCTCCACGTGCAGTGGAAGCACCATGCTCCGCGCTGGTGGCGACCTTTGCCGAGTGGCTATGCCCATACACATCAGGCGCTATGCCAGACCGGTGATAAACAACTAAGGCGGCTCACAACCGCAGTACCAACCTCGGGGAGCCAGGGGCTCGGTGTAAAGCGCCATCGCAATGCCTCCCTCGGGATTGCCGCGCGAGGGGGCTGGACATGAGGGCTGCACCCGGCCACGCCCAAGCGTCGCCACCCGGCCAGGTCCCTCGGACCTGGTCGTATGCCGCCCCCCGAGCGGAGCCAAGGTATGAAAATTTGTTTGAGCGTCAAGGGGACTTGAGCATCGCGACTCGGGAGCCCTAGCTGGTCACGTAGCCCCTCACTCCTTAGTCCCATCCTGGTCTCTGGTGGGGCTAAGGGCGGGTGAGTATCTTGTGGGCGGGCCACCCTAACGTGAAACGACCAATCCACTCCTATGCCTCCGTCCCTACTTGTTGTTCATACGTCAAGGGGACTCCTGAGCATCGCGACTCAGAGCCTAACTTGCCATGTAGCCCCTCACTCCTTTGTCCCGTCTGGTTTCCGGGTGCAGGCTAGCAGCTGAGGTATCTGTGAGGTCGGCCCTGCCGACGTAGAACACACGCAAGTAGGAGGGAAGAATGTGAATTCAAAGCAAATATTAAAAGCTATAAGTCATTTCGCAACGCCGAACACAAGTATAAAGGCCTCCACGAGGCATGGTGCATGTTGCAGGAATTAAAACAGAGCGGAAGCTGTGAAGGGATCACTTTCCTGTGGCGCCTCCACCTCCCGAGGCCGCAGAGCTGGCGGCACCACGCCCAGGCAAGGTGCTGAAGGCGCGGAACCTCCCCAGCAGGGCCTCGGCTCGGCCTTTCACGGCCTCAGCATCAGCAACAGCAAGGTCGCTGCTCACAGGCTCCAGCAGGCCGTCAAGGTTGACGCTGGGGTCGTGAAGGTAGACGTGGCTGAGGACACATGTCAGCGCTGCAGAAGACAGGGCATGCACCTCGGCCTCGGCCTTGGGGCCAAGGCCGTCCGCGACATCTTCAAGTGCACGGACCAAGAAAGGAAGCATCTCGGCGGGGCCGTCCTCTGCACCAGCCAACGGCTTCTCCAGGCCGCCCTCGTAGAGCGTCTTCAACATGGCGCGAGCCTTCTCCTCCAACCTGGCGAAGGCCACCCAATCCTCAGCCAGGATCTTTGCCTTCCTGTCTAGCTCGATCCTCTCCGCTTTCGGATCGTTCTAACATCTCCAATCTGGCCCGGCGATCATCAAGCTCGGCGTCCCGGTCCCTGACGGCCTCCCGAGCCTCCATCTCCTTCTCATTCTCCTGGCGGCCGCGGACCTCCTTGGCGAGCTCCTCACGCAGGCCTTGCAGCTCGACCTCCAGCACCTTGCAGTGGTCCCGGGCGTCCGCGGCGTCGCCCTGGGCAGCATCACAAGCGGCCCTGGCCTAGCAGGCGGCTTGTTTCTCCCCATCGGAGGCCGACACGGCTTGGTTCAGCGCCGCTCGGACGGAGGCGGCAGAGCAGGCCCAGCCGAAGCTAGCTCAGGCGCCCGGCCACGAGACAGAGGTCAACATTTGAGATCCTCTTGCAGCCGGCTCGATTCGGCAGCCTGGTCAGAGATGGCGAGGATCGAAGGGGCCTGGAGCTGGTAGAGCAGGTGAAGAAGACAACAGCGTGATCGCGGCTTGCGAAGGAGGAGCCCCCTGGGCCTTGGGCGCCTCAGCGGCAACGTCAAGCGCAGGCACCTCCAGAGTCAGCGGGGCCACGGGGGCTGACTCACCGCCAGAGTGCTCCTGCTGGGCTCGCGAGGATGACCGGGCAGGGGAGGTGTGAGCTTTGCTGCCTCCTTTCCCCGCAGACGGAGCCGCAGCCCGGCAGGCGAACCCGCCTCAAGCAGGGCCGCAGAAGCCCCCTTCGGCCTTTTTGCTGCAGGTGCCGACCTAGCCAAGAGAATACAGATGTCAAGATTCGGCGGCAGAAGCAAAGCAAAACATGGATCGAACACTTACTGGTCGTCATCCACGGACTCAAGCCTGAAAGCCTGCAGCTAGGGTCAGCCTTGGGAGGCCGAGCGATAAGCGCGTCAGGAAAGCCGGGCTGGCCTCGGACCGCCTGGGCAGAGCGGACCACAGGGAGAACCAACCCCAACCTGCCCTTCCTCGGAACCAGGGGAGAATCCTCACCTCCTCGCCTGGCACCAGCCTCATCGTCGTCCGGCATGGAGCGAAGGGCGTGGGACCTGCGCCGAGGGAAGGAATCCCCCGACTCCTCGCAAGTCGCCTCGAAGTCAGAACCTTCTTCCTCCACCTCCTCTTCTTCCTCCTCACTCCCGCTTGAGCTGCGGGATGAAACGTTCACCATCGCCAACATTGTCAGATCCTCGGGAGCCCAGGCGGGCACCAGCCCCTCACCATTGAAGGTGGGCATGGCGTTCACCACTTGATCCCAGTCATCGCAAAGGAACAGGGGGACGGGAGCGCCCTCCAGCCTCGCCACGTCTCCCCCGACCAAGGAGTGAAGATCCGCGGCCAGATCTTCTCCAGAGAGGGCCTCGGAGCTCAGGAGAAGGGCGTCGCCTGCCTCCCCAAGCCTCCACAGCGGGAGCGAATGCTCCCGGAGCGGAGCCACCCAGTGTTCCAGGAACTCCCTCAGGAGCGTGGCCCTGGTCAGCTTCGCCGCCCCAAGCTTCCTGGCCTCAGGTCCGCGTCTATCCTCTTCAGCACCATCTTCGCACGAGGGTCGATGAGCTCCGCGTGAGACCACGTATCAACGGTCTTGGGCTTCCCCGACGGCAGCGCCAGTCGGGGGTGGATGCGCCCGACATCCACCAGGACCCACTTGCTCCTGAAGCCTTCGATCCTCTTCCCGGGCTTGGAGATGGATTTGGAGCTGGAATATGCGATAAAGCTTGCCCATGCAGTAATAGGGCCACGAGAGACCCGGAGGTAAAAGTAATGGCGCAGCAAAGCCACTGAGGGCTTTATCCCAACGTGAGCCTCACACAATAGTAGGCGAAAATCGCCAGCAGAAGAACAGAGTTGGGGTGGAGATGCAGAGCTTGCAAGTTGTATTGGCGGAGAACAGCAAGGAAGAACTCGGAAAAAGGAGGGACCAGACCGGCGATGATGGCGCTCACAAAGAACGGGTAGAAGGTGCTCCCCTTGCCTTGAGGCTGATCGGAGCCGGCCTTGAGCACAGTCACTCCCTCGTTGCCCTGCGCCACCATCCTCTGGCGCACAAGGACGGGATTCTTCTTTGACACAGTCGGAGGATCCAGAGCCGGGAGGTACCAGGCCTCAGACGGGGTCTTGCGAGGCGCCATGGCTTGCAGGATGGGAAGGGTTGAGATAGATTTGGAGGATTTCAGAAGCAAGGAGGAGAAGGGTGAGAAAGGGGATCTGGATCAAGGCGAGCAAGAACGAGCACCAAGTCTGGCCCGGGCATCCATTTTGTCAGAAGGACGGTTGTCGAGGCGTCGTGGGGAAGCGGAGACGCCCACGACCAATCAATCGCCACGCGGCGCCCAAAGCCGCAGGCTGTTGGGGCCCGCGGCGCTTCGCACTTGCCCCTTCGCTTCTCTGCTAAGCCATGTTCGGGCGCGCCTTGGGCCCAGGGGCTACTATCAGCGTTCTGGAAACGGGGGTCCCCATACTTGCACTGCGGCTGCGGCGTGGCTCAAGTGGGGGCCCAGGCAACCAGCTTCATCGGCTCAAGCTCAAGACCCTCGAGGGCCAAGCCTCATGAGGCGGGCGGCGAGAACCTTCCTCAGGAGCAGCCTCGTCAGGCAGGCTCACGAGGAGGCGGAGAGATCAAGGCAGGGTACCTCACAAGGGTGCCCCGTGACGCAAGCCATGACGATCGAGATCAGGCAGGCGCCAGCCTGTGCAGTGTCCTCGTTTCCCCTTTGGTGCAAAGGAGGCAAGCATAGGCCAAGGCATCAGGCAAAGGTTATCGCTTCGGTGAAACAACACCAAGACCAGCAGAGCGGCAGGACGGAGGTCATCGTGGAGCCCAGGACGGCGTCACCGTCAGAGCCTTTGGCAACCGAAGACCAACTTTAGTTAGGATAAGTGTACTAGATGTTCCCCTTCAAAATGGCCAATTGTTGGCGCCCTTCCCGCTCATTATTTGGGAAGAGGCCCAGGGCCTCCCTCTATAAATAGGACTAGCCACCACAGAGAGAGGGGACGGGTCGAACCTACCAGAGAGAGAGAGAAGCGACTGGACTCACCCAAGCAGTCCATCGCACCAGCTCAAGAACAATACCTCACGAGGTTGTTCTTCCTTTGTACTGTTCTTCATCAGCCCCGGAGGCAATCCACCACACCACACACTGGATTTGGGTATTACACCACAACGGGGGCCCGAACCAGTATAAATCTTGTGTCTCTTGTGTTGTTCATCGTTCCTAGCTTAGATCCCTTGCAAACCATTAACGCGTGAGCTGGTAGGGGAAAGATCTCCGTGGGCACCCTAGAGTTCGAACCTCAAGGGTCTGCCGGAACCTGAAATCTGACAGCCCCATTACCAAATGATAGCATACGCGGTCTTCATGGCATCCCGAAAGCTACGACACTACTTCCAGGAGTGTTCAATCATGGTGGCTTCTAAAATACCACTCAATGACATAATAAACAACCGCGATGCCACGGGATGGATCGCCAAATGGTCCATAGAGCTACTTCCATTTGACATAACATACAAGCCACGTCGAGCCATCAAATCCCAAGTGCTGGCTGACTTCATCGCCGAATGGACAGAGGCTGAACTCCCTAAAGAATACGGCGCATATTCCAATTGGGTTACGTATTTTGACGGCTCCAAAATGCTGGTGGGGCTAGGAGCGGGAGTCGTGTTAACATCCCCCACTGGAGACGTCGTCCAGTATGTACTCCAAATACTATTCACAGACTCCAACAATGCAGCCGAATACGAGGACCTATTGCGTGGTCTTCGGATGGCCGTATCCATGGGCATACAACGCCTAGAGGTGCGCGGGGATTCAAACCTCGCAATATCTCCAATAAACGGAAACTTTGATGCCAAAGATCCAAAGATGGCAGCTTATTGTAATGCCATCTTAAAAATGTCGGCTCGATTCGAGGGGCTCGAATTTCATCATGTCGCCCGAGAAAGTAATCAGGAAGCAGACGTCCTTGCTCGCATGTGCCAAGCGCGACCCTGTCCCACCCAACATTTTCCTGGAAAGGCTTTTCAAGCCATCCATGGTGTGGTAAGGGGAGGGCAGCAACAACAGTCTAGATCCGAATACAACCCCAGAACTCGAACACACCGACAGTATCGGGGGCTCAGCCAACGAAATAACACCGTCGGCCCATCTCATCATGGCACTCATTGCCCCATGGACCGAACCCTTCTTGGCCTACCTTAATAGGAATGAGCTTCCCGAAGACCAGACTGAGGCTCTGTCGGCGTTCTGGGAACGGGGGTCCCTAGACTTGCCTGCCTGCGGCCTGCGGCATGGCTCAAGTGGGGGCCCAGCATGGCCCAGCTTCATCAGCTCAAGCTCAAGACCCTCGCGAGGGGCCAAGCCTCGCGGGGCGGACGACAGGAACCTTCCTCAGGAGCAGCCTCGTCAGGCAGGCTCACGAAGAGGCGGAGAGATCAAGGCAGGGTACCTCACGAGGTTGCCCCGTGACGCAAGCCATGACGATCGGGACCAGGCGGGCGCCAGCCCGCGCAGTGTCCTCGTTACCCCTTTGGTGCAAAGGAGGCAAGAACAGGCCAAGGCATCAGGAAAAGGTTACCGCTTCGGTGCAACAAGACCAAGACCAGCAGAGTTGCAGGACAGAGGTCATCATGGAGCCCAGGACGGCGTCACCGTCAGAGCCTTTTGCAGCCGAGGACCAACTTTAGTCAGGATAAGTGTACTAGATGTTCCCCTTCAAAATGGCCAATTGTTGGTGCCCTTCCCGCTCATTATTTGGGAAGAGGTCCAGGGCCTCCCTCTATAAATAGGAACTAGCCACCACAGGGAGAACGGGGGAGAACCAAGAGAAGGAAGTCGAAACCTACCGAGAGAGAGAGAGAGAGAGAGAGAGAGAGAGAGAGAGAGAGAGAGAGAGAGAGAGAAGCGACTGGACTCAACCAAGCAGTCCATCGCACTAGCTCAAGAACAGCCCCTCGCGAGGTTGTTCTTCCTTTGTACTGTTCTTCATCAGCCCCAAAGGCTATCCACCACACCACACACTGGAGTAGGGTATTACACCACAACGGTGGCCCGAACCTGTATAAATCTTGTGTCTCTTGTGCTGTTAATCGTTCCTAGTTTAGATCCCTTGCAAACCATTAACGCGTGAGCTGGCAGGGGAAAGATCTCCGTGCGTACCCCAGTGTTCGAACCTCAAGGGTCTGCCGGAACCCACAATCCGATAGGCTCGCCGCATTGTCCGGCGTTCGAAGGCCTACAAGGTTCATGACGGAGAGCTCTACAAGAAAAGTACTACCAGAGTACTTCAAAGATGTATCTCCAGGGAAGAGGGGCGGCAGCTTTTAGCGGAAATTCACGCTGGTCTCGGCGGACACCACGCCGCAGCTCGGGCCCTTGTTAGCAAGGCCTTCTATACTGGGTTTTATTGGCCGACAGCCCGAGCAGACGCGCAGGACCTTGTCCAACGCTGCGTCGGATGCCAACTCTTCGCCAACCAAAGCCATATGCCCCCAAATGCCTTACAAACCATCCCCATTGCTTGGCCTTTCGCGGTCTGGGGACTGGATATGGTTGGACCCCTAAAAGGGGGAAGCTATAAGAAAAAATATCTGCTGGTAATGGTGGACAAATTCACTAAGTGGATAGAGGCTAAACCGGTCAAAACGGCTGAGTCCGGCCCGGTGATAGAATTCATATCCAGTGTTGTGCACTGTTGTGGTGTCCCACACAGCATCATCACCGACAACGGCTGCAAATTCACAGCCGACGAGGTAAAAACCTGGTGTACTAATCTTGGCATTAAACTCGATTAAGCCTCCGTCTACCACCCACAAACCAACGGTCAAGTCGAATGAGCCAATGGTCTTATTATGAGCGGCATCAAGCCCCGTGCGGTCTTTGAGAGAATCAGACAAGCACTGGGTGGAGGAGCTCGACTTCGTACTCTGGGGGCTGCGGACCACGCCCAACCGTACTACCGGATACACACCTTTCTTCATGGTGTATGGCGCAGAGGCCGTGTTGCCCTACGATATTATTCACGACTCACCTCGAGTGTGTATGTACGAAGAGAGAGAAGCCGAGCTTGATCAGCAGGACAGCCTAGATGCCCTAGAGGAGGAGCGCGATGTCGCAAAAGCCCGTTCAGCATTTTACCAACAGCAGGCTCGAAGATATCAAAGCAGAGAAGTACGGGCCAAGACTTACAACATCGACGAACTCGTTCTACGCCTGCTGGAGAAGAAAAAGGACAAACTCAAGCCCAAATGGGAGGGTCCCATCATAATTGACGAAGTTCTCACCGGAGGAGCGTACCGTCTTCGTGATGCATCAGACAATCGCCTCGAGCCGAACCCCTGGAACGTGGCCAGACTCTGAAGATTCTATACCTAGCGCCGAACACCTTGTTCGTCTCCTTCTCCCCTATAGTTTCCATTATTTTTTCTCTCTTTTCCGATTACTTTTTTATTTCTTGCTTTATAGCTTTGGTACGGCTAGACTGCACACCCCTGACACATACATCTTTAAATATGTATGTCCATTATACCTGGGGGCTTCTTGGATATAAGTTTTTTATCCTTCCTTGAGCATCAAGCTCTTCACATATGAGTTTTTCCATATGTACCTTTTCTTCGCCACTATATGCATCGATATGACTTAAGTTTTGGCCAAGCTGGGTTGCCTGGCTCCTGTGCTTATGCCCTACGTTCCCGTTAGTTCGGCTAGGGCATAAAGGGAGCACCACTGTGATTGCTACTGCCGGGTCATCCGGATGTGTACCTCAGACTGGGTGAAGCCGAAAGCTAGCGTTCTTAAGGGAATATTCGGTTGGTGAATTAAAGATGTTTTTTGCACTCGACTCCATTGTGAACCCCCAGAAGTTATACACACCGTGATTTTCACATCACAATTCGGACATGCACACTACTGCATGCACACCCAGGGAAAGGAACCCTTAACGGAACTATTCTCTCTGGAAGATGTTTCTTACAATCTTAATGTAATATAACATAGCTATCCGGATACAACTTGTATGTTCAAGAAACTATGACCCCTACGCCTAGTTTCCGCGCATACTCCGGTCTATTCGGCCGTATAGGTATTCGGAAACACTCCGCACCTTCGGGTACGGAGGCTGAAGCGAAAAGGTCTGCCATGACAAATGTTATACAATTCAGCGAGAGTTACATATATCAAGGAAAGTACATAGTCACTTGGACTCAAACACTTCCTCCTCTACACCGTCCAAAAGGCGGTCTAACTTACAATCCTGTTGGGAATATTTTGCGCCCACCTCTACTTGGTCATATACTAAACTAACGGGAATTTCTTCCCCATCTGACCATATGTAGGATCGAAAGTATGTCTAGAGGGGGGTGATTGGACTACTTGACCAAATAAAAACTTATCCTTTCCCAATTTTAATCTTTGGCAGATTTTAGCTATCTTAGCACAAGTCAAGCAATCTTAACACAATTCAAGCAAGCATGCAAAGAGTATATGAGCAGCGGAAAGTAAAGTATGCAACTTGCAAGAATGTAAAGGGAAGGGTTTGGAGAATTCAAACGCAATTGGAAACATGGATGTTTTTGTCGTTGTTCCGATAGGTGGTGCTATCGTACATCCACGTTGATGGAGACTTCAACCCACGAAGGGTAGCAGTTGTGCGAGTCCACGGAGGGCTCCACCCACGAAGGGTCCACGAAGAAGCAACCTTGTCTATCCCACCATGGCCGTCGCCCACGAAGGACTTGCCTCACTAGCGTAGATCTTCACGAAGTAGGCAATCTCCTTGCCCTTACAAACTCCTTGGTTCAACTCCACAATCTTGTCGGAGGGTCCCAAGTGACACCTAGCCAATCTAGGAGACACCACTCTCCAAGAGGTAACAAATGGTGTGTTGATGATGAACTCCTTGCTCTTGTGCTTCAAATGATAGTCTCCCCAACACTCAACTCTCTCTCACAGGATTTGGATTTGGTGGAAAGAAGATTTGAGTGGAAAGCAACTTGGGGAAGGTTAGAGGTCAAGATTCATATGGTAGGAATGGAATATCTTGGCCTCAACACATGAGTAGGTGGTTCCTTCTCAGAAACAGCAAGTTGGAAGTGTAGGTTTGTTCTAATAGCTCTCTCCACGAATGAAGAGGAGGTGGACGGGTATATATAACCTCCACAAAAAATCTAACCGTTACACAAAACTTGCCAAACTCGGTGGGACCGAATTGATAAACTCGGTCGGACCGATTCAGCAAATCTAGTGACCGTTAGGATTTACGGTGGGACCGACGTGCAACTCGGTAGGACCGATGTGGTTAGGGTTAGGGCATAACGTAATCTCGGTGAGACCGATTACACAAACTCGGTGAGACCGATTTTGGTAATAAGCTAACCAGAGAGTTGGTCAGGTAAACTCGGTGGGACCGATTCTCTCATTTTGGTGAGACCGAAATGTTACAAAAGGAAACTGGGAGTTTACATTGCAATCTCGGTGGGACCGATCGCTCATCTCGGTGGTACTGAAATGTTACGAAGGGAAACAGAGAGATTACAATCCCATCTCGGTGAGACCGAGATCCCTATCGGTGAGTCCAATTTGCCTAGGGTTTGTGGCAGTGGCAATGACATCTGAACTCGGTGGCGCCGGGTAGAAATAATCGGTAGGGCCGAGTTTGACTTTTGGTTTAGGTCATATGTGGATATGATAAAGTAGTTGAGGGTTTTGGAGCATATCACTAAGCACTGTAGAGCAAGAAACTCATTAAGCAACACCTCATCCCTCCTTGATAGTATTGGCTTTTCCTATAGACTCAATGTGATCTTGGATCACTAAAATATTAAATGTAGAGTCTTGAGCTTTTGAGCTTGAGCCAATCCTTTTATCCTTCGCATTTTGAGGGATCCACTTTTTTCTCATCCATGCCATGCCACCCATTGAGCTTTTCCTGAAATATTCATCTTTGAATGATGTTAGCTCAATGAGCTATATGTTGTTAGGAATTACCAAAACCACCTAGGGATAGTTGGACTTACAATCTCCCCCTTTTTGTTAATTGATGACATCATATAGATCAAAGCTTCGACAAATTATAATAAGAGTGAAAGACATTGTCGCTTTGAGAAGTATGTGATAAGCAAGAGCTCCCCCTAAATTTGTGCATAGTTTAATATTTGCTTTGGACTGCAAATGCACAAGGAGTTAGGCTCATGGGTAACTCTTCCATGTCACATACATCTTGGTGGAGCGCTCAAAATGATAATGATAGAATACATGCACTCATCACCAAGCAAAGTGAATGATCATATAGAGATAAAAAGGATAATGTCATCCAACAAGCATAAATGTAGCATATGATCAAACACATGATCATCCAAGTATCACACATACATAGAGTATCTCAAACAAGCAAATAAAGTTCAACCACCAAAGCAAGAGAGAACAAAAAGCAACACTCTCTCTTGAAGCCTATGATCTATACATATTTCTCCCCCTTTGGCAACAAGTTACCAAAAAGTTCATAGAAAATGCATAGCACTAGATCGACTCTCAGGCTTGATCTTCAGGTGGTGGTGTAGACAGAACGCCAAGGACGAAAGCATCAGTTGATGTAGATGGAGCTGGAGGTGTAGGTGCTGAAGCTGGTTGCACTGGAGCTGTAGCTGGTGCAGATGAAGTGGCTCTGGTGTCTGGCACTGCAGCTGATCTCTGAGCTCTAGGCACTCTGGCAAATGCGTCTGTGGTTGTCTTGCCCTTCCTCTCCTGCATATCATCCTGAAGCTGCTCAACAACGGACTGGATCTCTGTGACCTTCACATCCATGTCATAGAACTTCTGCTCCATGATCCTCTCCAAGCTCTCCTGGTTTTGAGTTAAGGTGGCCAGCCCCTTCTCAATCCTCAGAGTGGATGCAATCAAGTAGCCAAGTTGATCTTGTTTGCTCTTCAGAAAGTACTGAGATGCCTCTTCCATTGTTGGCATCTTGGCAGCCTTCTCGGTCCTTGCCTTCTCCTTCTTAGCTTGTGCTTGCACTGAAGATGATTCATGTTCATCCATAACCACTTAGTTGTCCTCAAAGTCTGGATAGATAGGCATATGCTCCTTATCCAACAGGTATGTGCCTGTGCCCATCTTGGAGTTAATCAACTCCTGGATCTGTGGGGCATATCCACAACTTCTTTTCTGGTTAGCAGCTGTCCTCTTGATAGTCTCAACTATAAGGATCATGACCTTGAAATTCTGTGGCACATCTAATATGTGTAGCAAGTTTATTTCATGGCTTCTGATCATGTTGTGGTCACCTGACTTGGGCAATAGAGTATGCCTGAGGATCCAGTTGATGTTGGCAGTCCTGACAGAAGATAATGTACAGATCCAAACTTGTGTGATTCTATTGCAGCATCTGGGATCTCCTTGTACATATGTGCCATAGAGTTGTGATCCATCTTCTTCTTGGCATAGACATCCAAGTCATCCTCTTCCTCCTTAGGTGCATTGATCAGATTTGCCCATTCCTCAATAGTTGATTCGTACCTAGTACCTTCAGACATCCATACTATCCTGCCATCTGGATAGAAGTGTGCTGTGGAGTAGAATTGCATTATGAGCTCCTCATTCCACTTTGTGAGCTTCTGCCCAACAAAGTATGCAACTCCACAAGAACTGAAGTTTTCATACACTCCAGGATAGTGTTCCTCATTCTCCTTCATGTAGGTCCAGTCAACCCACCTCATGTCACACACTATTGGCTTCTTGTCAAGCAAAATTGTCTCATATAAGTCCTGGTGTTCCTTGGTATCGAACCTGTAATCCACAGCAGTTCTTCTTCTGGTGGCATATGGATCTGACTCTCTCCATAGCCTTAATACTGAGTCTCTCCTGATCTTCATGTTCTCAGCTACAGGATGAGCATCATTATGATCTGGAATTTTTGGCTTCAATTTTGTCAAGACATGTGTCTCATCATCTTCTTCCTCAGCAACAATATCAGGCATTGGAGCCTTGTTCTTCGCAGCAGCAAATATGTTTCTGGTATTCCTCTTTGGTGCAATCTTGGGCTTGGAGGCAGCATTGGGTGCTTCTTTGGGCTTTGATGATGCAGCCCCTGTCTGATAGCATCACCCATAAGCTTCTGAGCCTTGGGTGCTGGTGCAGCAACCTCTTCTTCCTCTTCCTCTTCCATCATGGAAGGCTTTCCAATAACTCTGGCCATGGTCTTTTTGACCCTTTCCTTCTTTTTCTTCCCTTCTGCAGCAGCCTCTTTGGGTTCAGAATCCAATGATGCTTGAGTGGAGGCTCTGGCTTTAGACATGGGTTGTCTTCCTGCAGGCCTTTTGGTCTTCAGACCTGGCTTAGTTGCTGCAGCTGAGCTATACTCCTTTTTGAGCACTTTCTTCTTGGAAGTGGCCTCATCCTCTACTGCCACATAGTCTTCATCCTCAGATTCTGAGGTTTTCTTCTTTCTGGCCCTGGTGGCAGCTTTGGGCAAGTTGCTTGGGGTGCTCCTGCTACCCTCATCTGAGCTGCTAGAGGGACTAGTGCCCTCACTCATTTGAATCTGCTCCTCTTCCTGCTACGGCTGTCACTCGATCGGGACATATTTCACCTGCTCGATGCAGGCCACAGTGAATAGATATAGATGAGATAGAGTGGATGAGCACCACAAATACAGAGGTTTTTGCAAAAGAATGATTCAAAAACTTAGTTCTAGTTTTCCACAGAAAGCATTTCGGATCAACCGATTTGCAAACTCGGTGATATCGAAGCAGCTTTTGGAACCTAAACTAGTGAACTCGGTCGAGACCGAGTCACGATTGATGGCACCGAGACTGCTAGGGTTTCACAAAGTCCTTAACTCGGTCACACCGATTTGCAATTATCGGTCATACCGAGAATCACTTGTGCAATGGCCTTAGCGAATCGGTGGAACCGAGTTACGCAACTTCGGTGGAGTGCGAGATGGTTTGGTGAAACCTAACCCTAAATTTTCAATTCATCTCGATCTCTGAGTGTTTTGACTAGATAGAATAGTTTCAATCGTGGCAAGAGTCATGATGAACACAATGTGCTAGGAATCGGACGGGGATAGCACTGTGATCGAGTCCATACCCTAGCTTGGTGATGAACTCGCTACGGTGGCAACGACGGGGTTGAATTCCGTTGACGGCGGTGGAGACCAGCGACTGGAGGCGGCTGGCGACGAGGAGGACGATCCGGAGACCCTAGAGGCAGAGCGAGCTATGCGCAGGCGAAGGGGTTTGGAGAAAGTTTCCAAAATTTTGCCCGTGAGTATATATAGCCTGACCCTGTCGGTGTGACCGAGTGGAACAACTCGGTGGCACCGAGATGCATAACTGTTGACAGTTACAACAACTCGTTGTGACCTAAAAGTTCAAATCGGTTGCACCGAGATTGAAAACCTAGATCGACTTAGTGATCTCGGTATGACCAAAATGGAGGAATCGGTCAGACCGAAACGCACAAAGTAGTTTTGGAAGTTTAAGTCTATGACGAATCGGGGACTCCGAGTGCTCCTCACACAGAGTGGTTCGAATCTGACTTTATCAAATTTTGTGATGTAGCATGAATAGAGTTTTAGACGAGAAGAGCATAGATAGCTAGAGAAGGTTCTTAGGCATTCTTGTCCATCCTCTTGGCAAAAGAAAAAGAAACCAATCAATCAAACAACAAGTGGATGTCCTCGAATGAGTAAAATATGCAACCAACATGCTCACACAATAAAATAGCAAATGAAATATGTGACAAAGCATGCACAAACAATTCTAGCATCTATCAAACAATTGGCGATGACTAGGTCATCTATATATGAGTATATTGACTTAGGAGTCAAATGAGAACACTTGATCATAGGTCATACTCATCGTTTAAGCTCAAGTGGGGTTACCACTTTTACATAATGCATTGATGTGTTCACACCATTAAAGTTGCTTTGACAAAATTCTTAGAGTTAAGCTCCCCCTAGATATGAGATCCCCCCTTAGAGGGATGAACTAACCTTGGGTTTTGTCGATGATGACTTCATGTAGGTGTTGAAGATGTGGATGCTCAATGTTGATGAAGATCATTTGGAGCAATCCTTTGGAGTGAGTTGCACTTTCAATACCTACACGGGTTAGTCCCATAAGGAACAAACAAGGATATCCATAGACATAGAGTGATGCACACACAAGATGATGTCTATCAAAGCATTAGATTACCTTGTCCCTTGTCGTACCAACAAGAGGGTTTGTGACTCCTTGAACTAGTGCAAGATGTGGACGTTGATTGCACTTGTTGTTGCCAAAATGATATGAGTGAAATATGTTGGCGGAGTCACCCTCAAGAACTCTCTAGTTCTTCTTCTTCGGGATCCACATCATCTTGATGGGAATCCTTGGAGTTGTAGTCGTACTTGATGAAGTAGAACTTGTTGTAGTCTTGGGAACCCACTTGAGCAAGGCCTTAGGAGCTTCTTAAAATGCATCAATCTCCTCTTGAAGCTTCTCCTTGCCTTTTTGCTTGTGGTCTTGTGGGGGAAGATCATCTTGAGCTTGTGTCCCCTTGAAGGAAGTAGGATCGTACTTCTCTTGTTAAAGAACAAACTTCGTCTTGGGATATTGATCTTCTTACCACTCAACTCCATTGGCATTGAACTTTCATTCAAAACCAACACCTTGGTTCTTCCGGTGTCTTCCTTGCTTGCGTACAATTTCCTCAAATTGCTTACTCCCGGCAAGGCTCTTGTAAACACCTTTCTCTATAATTCCCTTCAATAAGCTATTTTCTTGCTCAAGTGTAACTTTGCTAAGAGAATCATTAGTGGAATCAAGAGAACTACTAGAAGCAACAACATTTGATTTAGCATGATTATTGTTACTACTAGAGGAAGAATCCTTCTTGTTTTTGTTAATGGACTTCACTTGAGGCATGTAAGTAGATAAGAGTAAACGCTTGGCAATGTAAGAAGAACTTTTCTTACGAAGATCATCATTGGTTGCCTTTAAGAATTCATGCTCTTGCTCAAGATTGAGCTTTTCAAAGCGTAACTTCTCATGAGTCCTTAAAAGTTCTCGATGATCTTATAAGATAGTTTCATGAGATAACTTAAGAGTGTTTAGTTCTTTAGTTAGAAGCTCAATCTTCTCCTTATCATTGTCATTCATTTTATCTTGATTATCATGATTAATTGACGTTTCATCGTAGTATTCATCACTAGAGTTGTCAACAAGTAAATCATCATCACCTAGCAAGTCATCTTCATCACTATTGAAATCAACATACTCGGGGTGTGTTACCTTTGGGCCTTTAGCCTTGAAGCATCTTCCAATTGCTTCATTAGGTGAATCAAATATGTCATAGGAGTTGGTTGACACAAGTGCTAGAATGGCAACACCTTCATCTTGAGTATATTCGGAGTCGGAGTGATAGCTTCTCTCGGAGTGATTGTCGGAGTCGGAGCCGGACACCCATTCACCAACATGAGCTTGATGTCTTTGTTTTGTGTAGCTCCTTGATGACTTGTCCCTCCTTTCCGAATCCTTGCTCCTCCGGGATGTTCTTCGTTCATAACGATCATCTCTACTCCTCCTCTCTCTTGGTGGTGATTCCCCTCTTCTACTTCTCCTCTTGGGTGATTCTTCTCTTATTTTGTGGGGTGTCGTACACTCATTGGAATAGTGTCCGGGTCTCCCACAATTGTAGCAATTGCGCTCTCGACTGGAAGATCTTTTGTCATTGTAGGACCTTGACTTGGAGCTTCTCTCTTTGCTTCTACTCTTGTAGAATTTGTTGAAGTTCTTCACCATTAAGCTCAATTCTTCATTGAAGGTTTGTTTCTCACTTGATGATGTGGGGGCTTCACATGAGGCTTTCTAAGCACCACTTGACTTGTTGTGAAGTTCCTCCTTATCCTTGAGCGACATCTCATGAGCAACAATTCTTCCAATGACTTCTGTTGGCTTGAGATCTTTGTAATTGGGCATCATTTGGATCAATGTGCACACGGTATCATATTTTCCATCCAAAGCTCTTAGGATCTTCTTGATGATGAATTTGTCGGTCATCTCTTCACTTCCTAAGCCCGCAATCTCATTTGTGATAAGAGCAAGCCTAGAGTACATTTCAGCGACATCTTCACCATCCTTCATTTTGAACTTGTCAAGTTGACTTTGGAGCACATCCAACTTGGATTCCTTGACGGAGTCAGTATCTTCATGCATATCAATCAAAGTGTCCCAAGTTTCCTTTGCATTCTCAAGACGACTGATTTTGTTGAATTCTTCGGGGCACAATCCGTTGAAGAGGATATCACAAGCTTGAGCGTTGTATTGCAGCATCTTCAACTCTTCTGCACTAGCTTCACGGTTCGGTTCTCTCCCATCAAAGAATTCACCATGCAAGCCAATACACACAATAGCCCAAACGGCGGGGTTATGTCCAAGAATATGCATTTTCATCTTATGCTTCCAACTAGCAAAATTAGTACCATCAAAGTAAGGACCTCTACGGTGATAATTTCCCTCGCAAGACACCATACTCTCCTAGGTTGTGAAACCAAGGCTATGACCACCAAAAGCTATGGAAATCAAAGCAAATGGATACCAAAGCTCTGATACCGCTTGTAGGATTGAAAGTATGTCTAGAGGGGGGTGATTAGACTACTTGACCAAATAAAAACTTATCCTTTTCCCAATTTTAATCTTTGGCAGATTTAGCTATCTTAGCACAAGTCAAGAAATCTTAACACAATTCAAGCAAGCATGCAAAGAGTATATGAGCAGCGGAAAGTAAAGCATGCAACTTGCAAGAATGTAAAGGGAAGGGTTTGGAGAATTCAAACGCAATTGGAGACACGGATGTTTTTGTCGTGGTTCCGATAGGTGGTGCTATCGTACATCCACGTTGATGGAGACTTCAACCCACGAAGGGTAATGGTTGTGCGAGTCCACGAAGGGCTCCGCCCACGAAGGGTCCATGAAGAAGCAACCTTGTCTATCCCACCATGGCCGTCGCCCACGAAGGACTTGCCTTACTAGCGGTAGATCTTCACGAAGTAGGTGATCTCCTTGCCCTTACAAACTCCTTGGTTCAACTCCACAATCTTGTCGGAGGCTCCCAAGTGACACCTAGCCAATCTAGGAGACACCACTCTCCAAGAAGTAACAAATGGTGTGTTGATGATGAACTCCTTGCTCTTGTGCTTCAAATGATAGTCTCCCCAACACTCAACTCTCTCTCACAGGATTTGGATTTGGTGAAAAGAAGATTTGAGTGGAAAGCAACTTGGGGAAGGCTAGAGATCAAGATTCATATGGTAGGAATGGAATATCTTGGCCTCAACACATGAGTAGGTGGTTCCTTCTCGTAAAAGCAACAAGTTGGAAGTGTAGGTTTTTTCGATGGCTCTCTCCACGAATGAAGAGGAGGTGGAGGGTATATATAGCCTCCACACAAAATCTAACTGCTACACACAACTTGCCAAACTCGGTGGGACCGAATTGATAAACTCGGTCGGACCGATTCAACAAATCTAGTGACCGTTAGGATTTTCGTGGGACCGACATGCAACTCGGTAGGACCAATGTGGTTAGGGTTAGGGCATAACGTAATCTCGGTGAGACCGATTACACAAACTTCGGTGAGACCGATTTTGGTAATAAGCTAACCAGAGAGTTGGTCGTAAACTCGGTGGGACTGATTCGCTCATTTCGGTGAGACCGAAATGTTACAAAAGGAAACAAGGAGTTTACATTGCAATCTCGGTGGGACCGATCGCTCATCTCGGTGGTACCGAAACGTTATGAAGGGAAACAGAGAGATTACAATCCCATCTCGGTGAGACCGAGATCCCTATCGGTGAGACCGATTTGCCTAGGGTTTGTGGCAGTGGCTATGACATCTGAACTCGGTGGCGCCGGGTAGAAAGAATCGGTAGGGCCGAGTTTGACATTTGGTTTATGTCATATGTGGATATGAGAAAGAAGTTGAGGGTTTTGGAGCATATCACTAAGCACTGTAGAGCAAGAAACTCATTAAGCAACACCTAATCCCTCCTTGATAGTATTGGTTTTTCCTATAGACTCAATGTGATCTTGGATCACTAAAATATAAAATGTAGAGTCTTGAGCTTTTGAGCTTGAGCCAATCCTTTTATCCTTAGCATTTTGAGGGATCCACTTTTCTCATCCATGCCATGCCATCCATTGAGCTTTTCCTGAAATATTCATCTTGGAATGATGTTAGTTCAATGAGCTATATGTTGTTAGGAATTACCAAAACCACCTAGGGATAGTTGCACTTACACCGTAGCGGTCCGACACGGGCCATGTGATTAGGATCCAGCTTGGTATATCACGTTTTCACCATGGCCCAGGCCTCTCGCGCACCCTCTCGGCAGGCTGATATCTTCCATAGTCGGATACGCCGCCGCGCTCCTTTGGACAACTCTACAAGCTCCTCCATACTTCCTGGAGGGGAGGCGGATGGCCATAGTGCCTTGGCAACACTCCGCATCGCCAGCCGAGCCTGTTCATGCACTTGCGACAGCCCTTGGAGCAGATCACTTGATGATCCGGACACCTCCTCTTGTGACGCCCCCGATTCAATCGTACACTAATCATGCATAAGCGTGTGCGATCAAGATCGAGGACTCACGGAAGATATCACAACACAACTCTAAAAATAAAATAAGTCATACAAGCATCATAATACAAGCCGGGGCCTCGAGGGCTCGAATACAAGTGCTCGATCATAGACGAGTCGTGGAAGCAACAATATCTGAGTACGTACATAAGTTAAACAAGTTTGCCTTAAGAAGGCAAGCACAAAGCTGGGATCTGAGATCGGAAGAGGCGCAGGCCTCCTGCACAGGATCCTCCTAACTACTCCAGTCGTCGTCGCCGGGCTGCACGTAGTAGTAGGCACCTCACGGGGTAGTAGTCGTCATCGGCGGTGGCGTCGCTCCTGGGCTCCATCGTGCAGTCGCAGCAATCGAGTAGAGATAGGGGAAAAGGGGAACAAGGCAACCATGAGTACTCATCCAAAGTACTGCAAGCAAGGAGCTACACTACATATGCATGGATATATGTGTAAAGGGCCATATCGGTGGACCGAACTGCAGAATGCCGTAATAAGAGGGGATAGCTAATCCCGTCAAGACTACGCTTCGCAGCCTCCGTCTTGCAACATGTAGAAGAGAGTAGATCAAGTCCTCCAAGTAGCATCACATAGCAATAATCCTACCGGCGATCCCTCCTCGTAACCACGAGAGAGCGACCACCGGGTTGTATCTGGCACTTGGAAGGGTGTGTTTTATTAAGTATCCGGTTCTAGTTGTCATAAGGTCAAGGTAAAACTCCAAGTCGTCCTGTTACCGGAGATCACGGCTATTCGAATAGATTAACTTCCCTGCAGGGGTGCACCACATTACCCGACACGCTCGATCCCATTTGGCCGGACACACTTTTCTGGGTCATGCCCGACCGCGGAAGATCAACACGTCGCAGCCCCACCTAGGCATAACCGAGAGGCCAGCACGCCGGTCTAAACCTATGCGCACAAGGTGCAGGCCCCATCGCCTTAGCACATCTCACACGCTTGCGTCTGCGGCGGAAGCAGACCTAGCCTAGTGGCGTTCGGTCCAATCGGTAGCAGCGCCCGCTTCGATCGCGGACGTCACGAAATGCTTCGGCTGATACCATGATGCCCGTTGCCCATATCTTGTCCCACGTAGCGGTTAGTGCATATAAGGTCAACGACCCAACTCAGATCAAATACCAAGATCTCGTTAAGCGTGTTAAGTATCCGCGAACACCGAACAGGGCCAGGCCCACCTCTCTCCTAGGCGGTCTCAACCTGCCCTGTCGCTCCGCCACAAAGATCCACTCGCGGGTGCTCCACAAGCCGACCCGACTTTAGTCACCACATGTATCATGCATAAAGTATATAGTATATACCCGTGATCACCTCCCGAGTGATTACAGCCCGATAGTATAGCACAGCAAACGGACAAGAATGTAGGGCCACAGATGGAATACTAGCATCCTATACTAGGCAAGTAGGATTGCAGGTAAAGGTATCAACAGAGGTAACAAAGACAGGCTATGCATCAGGATAGGAATAACGGAAAGCAGTAACATGCTACACTACTCTAATGCAAGCAGTATAGAGAAGAGTAGGCGATATTTGGTGATCAAAGGGGGGGGGCTTGCCTGGTTGCTCTGGCAAGAGAGAGGGGTCGACAACTCCGTAGTCGTACTGGGCAGGAGCAGCGTCTGTCTCGTAGTCTACCAGAGAGAAGAGGGGGAAGAAACAATGAATACCATGCAAACAGGTGCATATCAGGACAACAAGCGAGCTAGACGTGTTCTAACGCGATGCGAGGTGATACCGATGAAGGGGGAAACATCCGGAAAGTATCCCGGTGTTCCGTGTTTTCAGACGAGATGAACCGGAGGTGAAATGTTGCAGGTTCACTATGCTAGGGGCGTGTGGCGGACGAGCGGGCTGCGTATCCGGATTCGTCTCGTCGTTACGAGCAACTTTCATGTAGAAAGTTTTTCCATCGAGCTACGGTTTATTTTATATTAATTTTAAAGTTTTTAAATCATTTTAGGATTAATTTAAATATTTTAATTCAACATTATCCGAATGATGTCGCTGATGTCATCATGACGTCGGCATGACGTCGCAGATCTCTGAGGATGTTGGTGGTCAACGGCGATGTGGGTCCCGTTCGTCATTGACTAAGACTAATTAACAGTTGTTAGGTTATCTTAGTAGGTTAATTAGGTTTAATTACTTAATTAACAGATAATTATCAAGTTAATTGTCCGGATTAATTAAGTTAATCAACTCGTTAATTAATTAATTAATTATTTTTAACTAATTTTTATTTCATTTTCTCCTCTTTTTAACTACTGGGGCGTCGGCCCCATCTGTCATAGGCCCAGGGCCTAACGGGCTAAGGGGTGCGGGCATGGGCACCGGGGCAAACGTTGGGCGTCGGACCCAGGCGCGGCTAGCCGGGGCAGCGACACTGGCATCGACAGGAGAAGGGCGGTGCACGCGAGGTCGGGCGTCAGGACGCCTTGCCTTGAGGGCGCGGCCGTGCCAGGAAGGCGCCGCACGACAATGCAGCAAGCTTATCAGTGGTCGAGGCCACGACGGACGGGGTCGCATGTGATCGCATGTGGCATCGCGGGCACACACGGGAGGGTGCCAGGGCGAGGCGAGGGTGGCCGGGCGCAGTTGTGGGGCGCGGTGGTCGGGTTCGGCGATAGAGGAAAAGAGAGGGAGGCAGAGGCTGGGGCCTCACTTGCGTTGAAGGGAAGCGGAGGCCGCGAGGCTCGGGGTCGGCCGTTGAGGAGGAGGACGGGGACGGTTCGGTGGCGGCAACGCGGACGAGGGCGAGGCGGCCGAGGCGGAGGCAGACGGGGGCGATAATGCGTACGTCGACGTGGTGGCCCCCCGGCCTCGATCCAGCCGCGTAAGACGGGCGGGGTCGACAGCGGTCCTCAGCGAGATCGAGCAGCGAGGTGAGTCTGTGGTAGGCGAGGTCGACGGCGGCCATGGCGAGGCGGCTCCGGTGAGTGGACGAGCGGTGCGGGCTCCGGGCGGCGTCCAATCGTCGAGGGGCAGCGCGGTCGTCAGGGAGGCGGGGTAGTTCGTGGGGGGCGACGGGGATGGGCGCCGTGGGCTCGTTCCCTCGATCCAAATCTGGATCGGGAGGGGAGAATGAGCAGTGGGGGGTGGTGGTGGTGGGGCGAGTGAGGAGATCGTGGGGATGGTTGGGCTCGGGTGCAGGCGACTCGCCTGCCTCCTCGGTGTCTGGTGCGAGAGGGAGTGGGGAGAATCGGGGGAGTGAGTGGGCAACGGGGTTAGGGTTTCGGGTGGGAGGCCTAGTAGGCCAGGGGCGTGGGTGGCCGGTTGGGCCGGCCAGGCAGCCTGGTGGCCGGCTGGGCCGAAGCCCAGCGAGGGAGGGGGGGGGGGTTCCTTTTTCTCCCTTTTGTTTTCTTGTTTGTTTTTCTTTTCGTTTTCCTATTTTATTTTATTCTATTTTATTTTACTAGTAGTTTCTTTAGTTTTATAATTATGACGATAGCTCCTAAATTAATGTCTCCGAATAACCCAGTGCCTTAAAAAGTTTGGTGACTAATAAACTAGTTTAATATTTGTTTATTAATCTAAAAGCATTGAAATAATTGTCTTTGCTACTGTTTTATTTAGTTAAGTGCATTTAAACTTTTTATAAAGACTTGGTTTATCCACCAACCTTACTTACGAATTATTTGGCTCACTCCGAACATTTTAGTTTTAATATTTGAAATATTTTATTGTTTGCTTGATTTTGAATTTGAATTCGAATCGGTTTCAAACTAACGCGATATTAGCAACAGAAATCGAGGTGACAATGCATCATTAGCAGAGGGCTACTGTGGCTTAATTATCCGGGCGTCACACCTCTTCAGGACGGCCCGTCAATATACATGCAATCGTAACTATATCAGTTCCGTTTATCTCCGAACTACTTTAAAAATAGTTTAGATACATACTGAATATGCCGCCCGCAGCTTCTTGTTCTCCTTCACGGAGTCAGCTAGCTGGGCTCGCACATCTTTCAACTCTTCACCCAATGTAGTGCTGGAATCCTGTAGCTTGTTTTTTTTCATCCTTGAATCGGGTCAACACACGCTCGCCTGTGGCGTGTAGCCTTTTCGCCTCTTTTTCCCCTCTTGGGAGATCTTCAACTTCTCTTCAAGTTGATCGGGCGATCCTATTATGCGATCAACAACAGTATTAATACAGTTGGTATACACTTCTTGTTCCTCGATGGAGGGGAATGTTACCAGATGACGCCTTCTTGAAGTTTCCCAGCTCGGTGGTAGCGGCATTCAGCTGCGCCCGACACTGCTCCAGCTCTTGGCCTAGCAGGCCATTCTTCTCTATAAGGACCTGGTTATACAATGATCCTTAAATCAGTTGTACCAACTGCTTTCAGTCTCGGGGGCTACGGGCATATGGTTATCCTTTTCGGACAAAGAAAAACTTACCTGCACATCTGTCAAATGTTGCTTTGTGGGTTTTCTAAGCCCATCTTGAGCAGCTCGGATGTATGCGTCAGCCGAGCTGAAGGCATTGAATGCCTCTCCCGAGAACTTGGGGTCTCGTAAGACAGCCCGGCAGCGCCGATGATTCATTGCGCTCTCTACTTCCGAGTTGGTAACGGATATGTCTTCCGAACCCTCGTCCGAAGTATAGTCTGGCGTTGTCCCCATAGCGGCCCCCACCCCTCCAGTGGGATCTAAATCCCGGTTGTTGGGAGGGGGACCGGCCGAATCCCCGGACATATTCTGGTGAACCTTTTTCATGATACAGGACCAACATAACAATTACGGTTTGGTACGACTGCCAAAGCATACCTTCAAACCCATACCTCTTCGACGAAGGACCGGCCTTGTCTTCGCCGACCTTCCTTTTCGAGGCCTTGCTTGGCATGGGAGCCGCTCTTCTTGGAGTCATACCCGGCGTAGCATGACGTGCCGAATGCCACCCCTTTGAAGCGTGAGACAGTGCGGCGAGTGAGGCAGTGCGAGGAAACTCTTTCGAGGGGGATTTCTCCTGATTACTTACGTGGGAAGCTGGAAGAAGACTAGGATAATCGGCGATGATGGCCACTTCTATGCCGTAATAGCTAGCCTGGTAAAACACCCCTTCCACGAGCACCACGAATATATCCGGGTCCTCTTTGAACCCAGGATCAAGCTCCCGGTTGTGGCTCTCCCGCTGTGGGGCATGGCTGTTAAGCCCCTCGGTTACCTTCCACTAGTGCTGTTTCAGAATAGGTGGAGGGGGAATTCGTTAAAGATGGCTATGAGAACGGAGTGAATAAAAGCAAAGGGGTTAAGACTTACCCAGCTGGGAGGGTTGTACATGGAGTACCCTTCTCTCCGATTGATGCGAAGAAATTCTTCTTCCTCCCCATTGAACAGCTCGGCCAGTATCTTGGCTAGAGCGGCAGGAGTGTCCGGACCTTTCCGACCACAACGGGAGGCGTCGTACTCCCCATTGTAGTGCCACATTGGGAGCCCTCTGTATTGAAGTGGTTGAACCCCTCACACTATGGAGGTCGCCATTACCTCTACTATTGTAAAGCCGGACTGGGCAAGCATCCTTATCTTGCCCAGGAGCTGACGGACTTCCGCACTATCCTCCTCTTCAAGACTTCGGGGATGCTAGCTATGACGTTTCTTCAACGGAACACTTGCAAATTCTGGGAGACCCCTGCGAACAGGTTCAGGAAGAGCGACGTCTTCTATATAGAACCATTCGGAAGGCCATTCTTCAGATGCCTTCCTAGGAGTGCCGGACAGGTATCCGGTATCGGCAATGCGCCATACTTCGGCTCCAGCCACTTCAAATATTGACCCCTCATGAGTACGAGGGACAAGACAGAACAACTTCCTCCACAGCTCAAAATGGGCCTCAATGCCGAGGAATAATTCGCATAAAGCGACTTAACCCGCAATGTGCAGAATGGAGGCAGGGGTGAAGTTGTGCAGCTGGAGGCCATAGTATTCCAGCAACCCTCGGAGGAACGGATGGATTGGAAATCCGACGCCTCTTAGTAGATAGGGGACGAAACACACTCGCTCCCCCCGGATGGATTGGGGAAGTCCTATGCCTGAGTCTCACCATTAAATGAGGTCAGCCCCGCCCGAACAGGGACCAGATCTGCAGGGGGAAGAAATCCCTACATTTGCAGCTTCGTTAATTGACTGTGGGACACAGAACACCTCTCCCACTCGCCTTTCTCTGGGCCGGAACGGGAGGAGGAGCTGGGAATGCTAGCCATGTTGGAATGGTTTCTCCTAGCAGTCTCCGGGGATTTTTCTCTGCGTGGTGCCGAATGGATCTAGGATCCAACCTATTTAAATAGGCGCTCTTACTTGCCTGGACGGGGTGCTATTTGCAAAAATACCCCGACCTTCCGCATTCGCTCGACACGTGGAAGACGAAGTTATTTGACGCGTAGAAGCCGAGGGGAGCGACATTGATCAACGAACGAATACATTACTTGGAGGTCATCGGAGGAGGAATCCGCCTTGCAATGCCGAAGATAATTTGTGTGCCAAACACTTCGTTATTGAAGACTGGTTCGGGGGCTACTGAGGGAGTCCTGGACTAAGGGTCCTCGGGCGTCCGGCCTGTTATCCATGGGCCGGACTGGTGGGTTGTGAAGACATGAAGGCCGAAGACTCTACCCGTGTCCAGATTGGACTCTCCTTGGCATGGAAGGCAAGCTTGGCAATCAACTATAAAGATTCCTTCCTATGTAGCCGACTCTATGTAACCCTAGATCTCTCTGATGTCTTTATAAACCAGAGGGCGTAGTCCGGATAGCATATACTCATTACCATAGTCATACAGGCTAGACTTCTAGGGTTTAGACATTACGATCTCGCGGTAGATCAACTCTTGTAACACTCATGTTCATCAAGATCAATCAAGTAGGAAGTAGGGTATTACCTCCATAGAGAGGGCCTGAACCTGGGTAAACATCGTGTCCCCCGTCTCCTGCAACCATCGACCTTAGACGCACAGTTCGGGACCCCTACCCGAGATCCGCCGGTTTTGACACCGACAGGGACAACTAGTACAAGACATCCTGACAAAAGTAGTCTTCACCTGCAAAAGCCTCTGGTGGTGACGATGCGGTGGGCTCCGTGATGACCTCCTGCGGCAAGCGCAGGCGCAGAGTCCCTAGGATCCCACCACGGTGTCACCACGAGAGGCCTTTTGCACGTGAAGACTACTTTTGTCAGGATAACATGTACTAGTTGTCCCCCTCCAAATTTGGCCATTGTGGGATCCCTTCCCGCCTATATTTGGGAAGAGGACCAAGGCCACTATAAATAGGACCTAGCCACCACCATAGAAGGGCACAAATCATTCAGATCATCCTCACACCCACTAGCTCATCGAGCACAAGAACACCTCTCCTCCTGAGGTTGTTCTCCCACTGTACTAGTTCATCCTCAGCCCCTTGAGGCCAATCCACCACAAAGCAGGAATAGGGTTTTACACCGCAAGGTGGCCCGAACCTGGGTAAATTGTTGTTTCCCTTTTCCATTCAGTTCGTCGAGCTGGGCCATGAGATTAGCGAGCAGGCAGACTGGGGCGGATGAGTTCTTCGCACGCACCCAGAGTTCAAACCTCTCAAGGGTCTGCGGAACCCGAAATCCAATAGCAAGGGCCCGGATACCCCAGCCGATCTGGCCACCATCCTAGCAGATCTTTATAAGGGGGAGAAAGAAGACTTCATCCGCTTAAATTGTCGGGAAGGTTTTTCCATGTATAACCCCATTGAATGGGTAAGTTTTTGATTATCAGCACTGTTCTACCTTGTTATCGAGGTATGCTAATCAAATTGTTCTGGTTGTCTTAAAGGAGACATGGAGGAAGGTGGTCGTAATTGTTCATTGCCCCTCCCCACAGCCAGAAGATTATGCTCGCAACGAAGACCCCGGGTTTTGCGAGGATCCAGATATATTCGTAGAGTTTGATGATGGAGTCTTTTATCAAGCGAGCCTTAACGGTTCGGAAGTGGCTATTATGGCTGACTACCCCGGCCTTCTCCCTTCTCCATTGTAAGTATTCAGAAAGCATCCTCAAAAAGGAGCCCCCACTTCCATCTCACCCATCACATTGAACTGTGCTTTATAAGATCGGCGCTCAGCAAGCCGCACTCCATCGAGAGCGGCCTCTAGGAAGGTAGCATCTACGCAGGGCGAGCATTCAAAATGAAAGGAAGCCAGAAGCACGGCCGAGCCCCCTCCTTCATCAAAGAGGTATAACTTTTGACATGAGCCTAGGTATAAGACCAGGCCATACTTCTCCTCCCATCTTATTTAAGGAGGAGCACACGGCAAACCGTGTCCAAACGCCCAATTAGCCGATCATCAGCTAATCTGGCTCCGGGCTCATTGACCGGGACGAGAGCCAATACGGATGCAGCACTAACTCATCAACCCCATGAGGATTCAGATGACATATCTGTCACAAATTCTGAAGTGGAGAGCATGATGAATCATCGACGACTGAAAGAGACCATGCGTGCTCCAGTTTTTACTGAGCAGGAATTTACTGCCCTCAGCACCGTGGATGCATATATCCGAGCCACCCGGGATGGACTTGCTAGAGTTGCTCACCTGTTTTCAAAAGATATGCAGGTAATGGTTTGTGTAATTTTAATAGATATATGCCAGTAGCCCCCGAGACTTAAAGCTGTTTAGGCCAACCGATTTAAGGATCACTATGACCGCAGGTTCTCAAAGAGAAGTCCCAGGAGCTTGAAACGAGCCGGACAAAGCTAAATGCCACCACCACAGAGTTAGAGGAGATGAAGAAGGTCACAATGATGATTGATCAAACGAACAAACTGGAGGAGGAAAAGGATAAGCAAGCCGAAGAGATAAAGAGCTTAAAGGCTGAATTATTGGACGCACAAAAAGAGAATAAAAAGTTTAAAGGCGGCATATTAGGCATGACCTTTGAACCATCCAAGGGACTCATATTATCGTGTAATTCAAATTGTTATAATGTTGTTCTTGCAGGTCTGCTAACCGGTCGGCATGAAGAAGAAGTATCCGGATTTTGAGGCGACGTACTAAAAGAGTTGTCCATAGTGCATGAGCAGGCCTAGAAGACCATGACAAGTATGACCAAAGCCTTATGGCCATCTGATGGGCCTCCTGAAAGTATGGAGGGGTTGGCGAACCCGTTCAAAGATGCCCAGCGCCATTTTGAGCTATGGAAGATGTCAGCATGCCGGGAAGGTGCCCGAGAGGCATGGGCAATGGTGAAAACACGCAACACTGGGCTTGATCCGAATCATATGGCCCGAGTTGGACCTCAGGGACCAGACGGAAAAGAGATTCCCGTGAACTTGGTATATGACTAAGTGATTATAGCTGCGAAATATTCGCAAGAAGACTGTAGCTTGAACAGTCTTATAGATGACATAGATAAAGAGTAGGCGTTTGATTCAATGTAACAATGTACTTTATCATCAAACTTATCTCCAACCCAACTTGTCAAAATTTGTCATCGCAGGCCTTTGGCTTCAACCTCTGAACCAAGAAGTTGGATTGTTTCTGGATACCATGTTTGAATGTAATAAACATTCACTATGTACGAAAACTAGGCAATCTGGTCATATTGCTCAAACAGACAAAATTTGTTCAGGGGGTTACGTTATATTACTATTTAACATAAGAAACATCTTCCAGGGAAAATAGTTTCATCAAGGGTTCCTTTCCTTGGGTTGACATGCCTAATTATGCATGCCTAGGCTTTGATCCGAAAGATAGAATTACGGGCAACCTATCCCTTATTTGCTAGAAGGATTACATAAACGTAAATAATCTTTTGTTGCTTGCCGACCAATTATTCCCTTAAGAATGCCAGCTTTCGTCTTCACCCGTCCGAGGTACAGATCCGGACTACCCGGTTGTAACAATCGCAGAGGTGCTCCCTTTACACCCTAGCCAAACAATCAGGAACATAGGGTATAAACACAGGAGCGAGGCAACCCAGCTTGGCAAAAACTTAAGTCATAGAGGTGCATATCATTGCCGAAAGTGTGTAGAACAAACTACGTAAACAATGGAAGTAACAAGCTTTTTAGTAATAAGCTTTGTCAAATAAGCCCCCATTTACAGTGGGGTGTATACATTTAAAGATGTGTACCCCTAACAGTTCGGTAGATCCGAACATACCCGGGGATATAAAAAAGAAAAAGAAAAAAGGAGAGGAGAAAAAGGAACCTAGTCAAAGTAAAATAAAAAGGGTGCTACCGAACTATCCGTAGAATTGTCGGAGCCAAGCAGCGTTCCATGGATTCGGCTCAAGGCAATTATCCGATGCATTAGGAAGGCAGTAGGCTCCTCCTGTGAGAACTTCATCTATGTGAAGGGGCCCTCCCATTTTTGTTTGGTCTTATCCTTCTTCTTCTTCTCTGGGAGACGCAAGACGAGGTCGCCAACGTTATATGTCTTAGCCCGCACTTCTCTGCTTTGGTATCGCCTGGCCTGTTGTTGGTAAAATGCGCAACGGGCTCGTGCATTATCGCGCTCCTTTTCAAGGCCGTATAGGTCATCCTGCCGATCGAGCTCGGCTTCTCGCTCTTCGTACATGCTCACTCGAGGTGAGTAATGAATAATGTCGCAGGGCAGGACAGCTTCTGCGTCGTACACCATGAGGAAAGGTGTGTATCCGGTCGTTCGATTAGGCGTAGTCCGTAGCCCCCAGAGCACGGAATCAATTTCCTCAATCCAGTGCTTATCTGACTCCCGTAGGGAGCGCACCAGTCTGGGTTTAATGCCGCTCATTAATAGACCATTCGCCCGTTCAACCTGACCGTTAGTTTGAGGGTGGTAGACGGATGCATAGTCGAGTTTAATGCCCAAGTTAGCACACTAGTTTTTCACCTCATCAGCTGTAAAATTGGAGCCATTAACAGTGATGATGTTGTGCGGGACACCATAGTGGTGTACCACGCCGGATATAAAGTCGATCACTGGCCCTACTTCAGCCGTTTTTACTGGTTTGGCCCCTATCCACTTAGTGAATTTAGCCACCATAACCAGTAAATATTTCTTTTTGTGGCTTCCCCCTTTAAGGGGTCTGACCATATCGAGCCCCCAAACCGCGAAGGGCCAACACTACAAAAAAAAAAGACACATCCGTGACATTTTGGGTCGAACAATTTTTTTCTGTCATGCTTATGACACTTCTATGACGATAATTGTGACAAAACCCGGTATCATCATAGATGAGGTGGGCTCCTACTTCTGTGACAAACAATCATGACAGAAAATGGAATCTTCGTCCTGGGCGGGCCGGAGACGCAGCTGCATGACATTCTTTGGGCCGTCCATCACGCAAAAAATCATGGTAGAAGCGAGGGGGAGGAAATACAACGGAGTTCCCGGTTATGGTGGGTGGTCAGGGCCGAGCAATGCATTGTTGTTTGTGCGTTTCTCTCATGTATGTGTGTGTGTGCTAGGTGTTGGCTAACTGAACTCGGAGCGATCGCATGTTACGGAACCCGAGCGAATGATCCCTTGGCTGTTAACTAAACCCGAGCGATTCACTCCTTGCTGACTGAACCTGAGCAATTCCTTCGCTGTTGCTGCTAACTGAACCTGAGCGATCAATCACTGCTGCTTCTTATTGAAGCCGATCGAGCCCTCGTGCGAGACATAGCCAGCCGGTGTTGGGTTGCCTCTCAATGAACAGTGACTGTTGCTACCTTGCGCGCGGTACATAGAACGAGTCGAGACGCGGTGAGTCGAACCGGTTGGTTGGCTATCGATGAACAGTTCACGATGGGGGTTGGATGAACAGGACCCCGTGGTAGTAGGCTGTTGCTGCTGGATAAATAGGACCCCGAGGAGGCTGCCGCACCCCAGCCGGTTGGGGTGGATGAACAGGACCCCGTGGAGGGCTGGATGAACAGCAACCGGTGGAGGCTGGATGAACAGTAGCCGTGGATGAACAGTAGCTCATGGAGGCTGGAGGAGGTCGCTGGTGGATGAATATTAGCCCGTGAGGCTAGAGCGAGGCGATAGACAGTGGATGAACAGGAGCCCGTTTCGACCGTAGGCGCTCCAACACAAGTCTGTTTCCTCCGTTTTGTGGTACGCCACACCCCTCCTGATCAACAGGACCCCGTTTTGACCGTAGGCACTCGAACACAAGTCTGTTTCCTCTATTTTGCGGTACGCCAGACCCCTCCCGATGAACAGGATCCCGTTTCGACCATGGATGGTCGAACAGAAGGCCGTTTCCTCTGTTCTGCGGTACGCCAGACCCCGTTTCGGCTGTTGCGTCTAAGCCGGTTGGCTCCCGTTGAACAGGACGCATTCTGACCCAGGCGGTTGCCTCTCGATGAACAGGACGTTGTTTCTCCGTTCAGACCCAGTCGGTTCGCTGCTTGATGAATAGGATGCCATTGCTGCCGTGTGTTGCCTCTCCATGTACACAAGCCCTGGCTGTCCGTATGTATGCGCGAGTACACACTCGAGATCCCGCCCGTATGTACGTACATGGCCATATTTTTTCCCTGTGGTTGTACGTACGTGTACAGGACTTAGACGGGACTGTGTGAACTGCTATGTCGGTTGGTCTACAACGGCACGTGCCGCTACTTACTCGGCCACGGTTCATACTTGCAGAGAGACCAATCGAACAGTATGTACGTACATGATCGCAACCATACAGACAACGCTACATACACTTTGACTGGGTGGGTCCCAGCGACGAGGGACGATAAGGACGCACTTCCTTGCATGCGAAGATATAGCTGGTCGGTCCCAGTTGTTAGGGGGAGGAATCATTTTTATTTTGCCAGTAATAAGGAGGCACTTCCTTGTGTTCAAAAATGTAGCTGGTGGGTCCAGCTGTCAGCCTCACTGCCTAAAATCCTCTTCCAATGGCTGTCCTTCGTTGACCTTGTTGACCACGCCGCGTCGAGAGCACCAAGGCGGTGGCCGACGAAGAGGCCTAGGAAGGGAACAACGCGGAGCCGGGGAAGATGTGGCAGTGGATGCCCACGCGGAGGGGAGTATGTGGGTTGACTGCTTCGGCTATGGTGTGAGGCTACCGTCGCCAGAGAATAACAGGAGGTGTGTGTGAGTATAGAGGGATGGCATGGCCAGCGGTGGCAGCACGGCCGGACACAGGAGGCAGGAGCAGGCGGCATGGCCGTCACTGGTTTGGCCGGCTGGAGCAAGAAGATTAGAGGTTGAAGAAGCACGACGACCGTTGGATGGACATCGTACGGTCACTGCAACTAGAATCCTTTATATTGACTAAGTTGACAAAGCCCTTGGTACGCTCAACTTAGTAGGCCCACAGGTCAGCCTCCAAAGTGGTGCGCCCCAGATGTCAGGGGGAGGAATCATTTTTTGGGCGGCTGAAGCAAGAATATCCAAGATTGAAGAAGAAGCATGCATCCGTTGGATGGACATCCAACGGCCACTGCCACTAGAACCATGTGTTGACTATAAGTTGACAAGACTTGCATACGCGTCAACTTATTTTTTTATTAGGGGACGCGTCAACTTAGTATGCCCACAAGTGTGTGGGAGAGAACATATAGCCCATTTGCGATCTGTAAGAATGTACAACCCATTTTTGAATTCTAATGGAATTACTACAGGCCATTTACAGTTTGTTAAAAGTACATCCCATTTTCTAGCTAGGACAACGATTAATAATTTCAACCAATCACTCAAAACAGAATTCAATAAAATTTCCCACATTTTGATGGGATCCAAAATATTTTTATCTCAAAATTTCTAGTCAGATTAAATATAATTTAAAAACAAATTTGTATTATGTAAAAATCCAACGAAATATTGTGCGTGCAACAATTAATGAAATTAAAATTTTCAAAATCAAAAATAATATTTGTTAAAACTAATTACGTGTTTGGTGCATTTTTTATAGTTACTGCCCAGTTTTTATAATTACATCCCATTTAGTATTTCTTAAAGCCCATTTTCTTGTTAAGCCTAATGCATCCCTCCTAGGAAAGATTTGTAGCCCAGCGGGGCAGAGAATAACAAGTTGACCTTGCCTGGGTATTCCTCAAAAAAAAGTATAGCTGGGCTAGCCATTTTTAGCTTGAAAAATATTAATATCTGGGCTGGATATCTGGCCTGGGCTAGACGGGCCATAGCCCGCCCAGTTAATACCCTGCACTCCTTAGAACAACAACAAAAACACCGCTCAAGAAAAACTCTGCAGTGCTCACACCTCAAAAACACAAATACTGCTCGAGCTACTTGGTCCCACCTGTCGGCCGCTCCTTGTGCAATTCTCTCGTTTATTGACTACATAGGTTAACAATGGTGTGGGACCGTGATGTCAGGAAACCAGGAGGAAGCAAAAAAAACTTATAGTTGTATATAATAAGGAGGCACTTGCGTACGTGCGGCTATGGCCCTGGTGGGTCCCCACTGTCATCCTCTCCAAGTAAAGTCATCTCCTCATTCCTCATGTCTGTTGACCATGTTGACAATGCCACACGATGGCGCCACGGCGAGCGCAACCACTCGAAGGACGACGGAGAGGGCCTCGCGGGCCCTACGGATGGTCTGATATAGCGCCCGCTGCTCATTCAGGAAGCCAGGATCATAGGGCCACATGTCCGCGACGGCATTGTTGTTCGCTTGTTCGCCAGTGCTCGTTGAGAAGACGGAGGTTGCAGCACAGGTCCTCCTGCGCTAGTAGCTCTTTGATACGTCCATTTTGCATCATTCTTTTATATTGATATTTATTGCATTATGGGCTTTTATTACACATTATGTTACAATACTTATGCCTATTCTCTCTTATTTTACAAGGTTTACATGAAGAGGGACAATGCAGGCAGCTGGAATTCTGGGTTGGAAAAGGAGCAAATATTAGAGACCAATTCTGCGTAGCTCCAAAAGTCCGGAAACTTCACAGAAGATATTTTTGGAAATACTAAAAAAATACTGGACGAAGAAAATACCAGAGGGGGGCCATACCCTGGCCACAAGGGTGGGAGGCGTGCCCTACCCCCCTGGGCGCGCCCCTGCCTCTTGGGCCACCTGGTGGCCCTCCGGTGCCCATCTTCTGCTATATGAAGTCTTTCGTCTGAGAAAAAATCATAAGCAAGCTTTTGGGTCGAGACTCCGCCGCCACGAGGCGGAACCAATCTAGGGCTCCAGCAGAGCTGTTCTACCGGGGAAACTTCCCTCCGGGAGGGGGAAATCATCGCCATCGTCATCACCAATGCTCATCTCATCGAGAGGGGGCCAATCTCCATCAACATCTTCACCAGCACCATCTCCTCTCAAACCCTAGTTCATCCCTTGTATCCAATCTTTGTCCCAAAACCTCAGATTGGTACCTGTAGGTTGCTAGTAGTGTTGATTACTCCTTGTAGTTGATGCTAGTTGATTTATTTGGTGGAAGATCATATGTTCAGATGCATTATGCATATTAATACCCCTCTGATTATGAACATGAATATGATTTGTGAGTAGTTACGTTTGTTCCTAAGGACATGAGAGAAGTCTTGCTATTAGTAGTCATGTGAATTTGGTATTCGTTCGATATTTTGATGAGATGTATGTTGTCTCCCCTCTAGTGGTATCATGTGAACATCGACTACATGACACTTCACCATTGTTTGGGCCTAGAGGAAGGCATTGGGAAGTAATAAGTAGATGATGGGTTGCTAGAGTGATAGAAGCTTAAACCCTAGTTTATGCGTTGCTTCATAAGGGGTTGATTTGGATCCATATGTTTCATGCTATGGTTAGGTATACCTTAATACTTCTTTTGTAGTTGCGGATGCTTGCAATAGGGGTTAATCATAAGTGGGATGCTTGTCCAAGTAAGGACAGCACCCAAGCACCAGTCCACCCACATATCAAATTATCAAAGTACCGAACGCGAATCATATGAACATGATGAAAACTAGCTTGACGATAATTCCCATGTGTCCTCGGGAGCGCTTTTCTCTATATAAGAGTTTGTCCAGGCTTGTCCTTTGCTACAAAAAGGTTTGGTCCATCTTGCTGCACTTTATTTACACTTGTTACTTGTTACCCATTACCAATTACCTTATCACAAAACTATGTATTACTAATAATTTCAGTGCTTGCAAAGAATACCTTGTTGAAAACCGCTTATCATTTCCTTCTGCTCCTCGTTGGGTTCGACACTCTTACTTATCGAAAGGACTATGATAGATCCCTATAGTTGTGACTCATCAAGACTCTTTTTTGGCGCGGTTGCCGGGGAGTGAAGCGCCTTTGGCAGGTGGAATTTGGTAAGGAAAAATTTATATAGTGTGCTGAAATTTACTGTCACTTGTTACTATGGAAAGTAATCCTCTGAGGGGCTTGTTCGGGGTATCTTCACCCTGACTAGTAGAGAAAAGAGTTTCTCCTCAACCTCGGGGCTTGTTACTTTGAAATTCCTTCGGGTATGATAGAGAAACTGCTAGCTAATCCTTTTGCAGGAGATGGAACATTGCATCCTGATTTACACTTAATCTATGTGGATGAAGTTTGTGGATTATTTAAGCTTGCAGGTATGCCCGATGATGTTATCAAGAAGAAGGTCTTCCCTTTATCTTTTAAGGGAGATGCGTTGACATGGTATAGGCAATGTGATGATATGGGATTATGGAACTACAAACGATTAAAATTGGAATTTCATCAGAAGTTTTATCCTATGCATCTTGTTCATCGTGATCGTAATTATATATATAATTTTTGGCCTCGCGAAGGAGAAAGGATCGCTCAAGATTGGGGGAGGCTTGAGTCAATGTTATATTCATGCCCCAATCATGAGCTCTCAAGAGAAATGATTGTTCAAAATTTTTATGCTCGGCTTTCTGACAACAATCGCTCCATGCTCGATACCTCTTGTACTGGTTCTTTTATGATGAAGACTATTGAATTCAAATGGGATTTATTGGAAAGAATTAAACGCAACTCTGAAGATTGGGATCTCGACGAAGGTAAGTAGTCGGGTCTAACACCTAAGTTTTATTGTGTTAAATCTTTTATGGATACCTATGTTTTCCGTAAATTTAGCACTAAATATGGACTTGACTCTGAGATAGTAGCTTCTTTTTGTGAATCTTTTGCTGCTCATGTTGATCTCCCTAAGGAGAAGTGGTTCAAATATCATCCTCCCATAGAAGTAAATGTAGTTGTACCTATTAAAGTTGAAGAAAATACTATCACTTATAATGATAATATTGTTCCTACTGCTTATGTTAAAAAATCACCTTTCCATGTTAGAATAAAGGATCATGCTAAAGCTTCAACTGTGGTTTGTAAAAGTAATATTAGAACTTATACACCTTATGAGCAAGTTAAAGTTGAACCTAATATTGCTATCGTTAAGGATCTCTTGGCTGATAATATTGATGAGCATGTTATTCATTTCTGTGAGGAAACTGCTAGAATTGCTAAGCCTGGTGCTAAAGATAAACATAGACCTGTTGTAGGCATGCATGTTATTTCTTTTAAAATAGGAGATCATTGTTATCATGGCTTGTGTGATATGGGTGCTAGTGCTAGTGCAATACATATTTCCTTATACAAAGAAATTATGCATGATATTGCACCTGCTGAGTTAGAAGATATTGATGTTACCATTAAGCTTGCCAATAGAGATACTATTTCACCAATTGGGATTGTTAGAGATGTTGAAGTCTTGTGTGGCAAAGTTAAATACCCTGCTGATTTTCTTGTTCTTGGTTCCCCACAAGATAGTTTTTGTCCCATTATATTTGGTAGACCCTTCTTGAATACTGTCAATGCTAAGATAGATTGCGAAAAAAGGATGTTGTTACTATTGGTTTGGATGATATGTCTCATGACTTTAATTTTTCTAAATTTCATAGACAACCCCGTGATGAAGAATTGCCTAGTAAAGATGAAATTATTGGTCTCGCTTCTATTGTCGTGCCTCCTAGTGATCCTTTAGAACAATATTTGCTAGACCATGAAAATGATATGTTTATGAATGAAAGAAGGGAAATAGATGAAGTATTCTTTAAACAGGGACCCATTCTGAAACACAACTTGCCTGTTGAAATCCTAGGGATCCTCCTCCACCCAAGGGTGATCCCGTGTTTGAGCTTAAACCATTACCTGATACTCTTAAATATGCTTATCTTGATGAAAAGAAGATATATCCTGTTATTATTAGTGCTAACCTTTCAGAGAAGGAGGAAGAAAAATTATTGAAAACTCTGAAGAAGCACCGTGCTGCTATTGGATATACTCTTGATGATCTTAAGGGTGTTAGTGCCACTTTATGTCAACACCAAATAAATTTGGAGGAAGACGCCAAACCAGTTATTGATCATCAGCGACGGTTTAATCCTAAGATGAAAGAAGTGGTAAGAAAGGAAATATTAATGCCCCTTGAGGCAGGTATAATCTATCCCGTTGCTGATAGTCAATGGGTAAGTCATGTCCATTGTGTCCCTAAGAAGGGAGGTATTACTGTCGTTCCTAATTATAAAGATGAATTGATTACGCAAAGAATTATTGCAGGTTATAGGATGGTAATTTATTTCTGTAAATTAAATAAAGCTACTAAAAAAGATCACTACCCCTTGCCATTCATCGATCAAATGCTAGAAAGATTATCCAAACATACACATTTTTGCTTTCTAGATGGTTATTCTGGTTTCTCTCAAATACCTGTGTCAGCTGATGATCAAGCAAAGACCACTTTTACTTGCCCTTTCGGTACTTTTTATTATAGACGTATGCCTTTTGGTTTATGTAATGCACCTGCTACCTTTCAAAGATGCATGGTGTCTATATTCTCTGATTTTTGTGAAAAGATTTGTGAAGTTTTCATGGACGATTTCTCCGTTTATGGATCCTCTTTTGATGATTGCTTGAGCAACCTTGCTCGAGTTTTGCAGAGATGTGAAGAAATTAACCTTGTCTTGAACTGGGAGAAATGCCACTTTATGGTTAATGAAGGTATTGTCCTGGGGCATAAAATTTCTGAAAGAGGTATTGAAGTTGATAAAGCTAAAGTTGATGCTATTGAAAAGATGTCGTGTCTCAAGGACATCAAAGGTATAAGAAGTTTCCTTGGTCACGCTGGGTTTTATAGGAGGTTCATTAAGGACTTCTCAAAAATCTCTCGGCCTCTGACCAATTTATTACAAAAAGATATTCCTTTTGTCTTTGATGATGATTGTGTAGAAGCATTTGAAATACTTAAGAAAGCATTGATTTCTGCACCTATCGTTCAGCCACCTGATTGGAATTTACCCTTTGAAATAATGTGTGATGCTAGTGATTATGCTGTAGGTGCTGTTCTAGGGCAAAGAGTTGATAAGAAATTAAATATCATTCAATATGCTAGTAAAACTCTAGACGATGCCCAGAGAAATTATGCTACTACTGAAAAAGAATTCTTAGCAGTTGTATTTGCTTGTGATAAGTTTAGACCTTATATTGTTGATTCTAAAGTAACTATTCACACTGATCATGCTGCTATTATATACCTTATGGAAAAGAAAGATGCTAAACCTAGACTTATTAGATGGGTTCTCTTGCTTCAAGAATTTGATTTGCATATTATTGATGAAAGGAGCTGAGAACCCGTTCTGGAACAACTTGTCTAGGTTAGAGAATGTTCTTGATGACCCACTACCTATTGATGATAGCTTTCCTGATGAACAATTAGCTGTCATAAATACTTCTCGTACTTCTCCATGGTATGCTGATTATGCTAATTACATTGTTGCTAAATTTATACAAACCTAGTTTCACATACCAGCAAAAGAAAAGGTTTTTCTATGATTTAAGACATTACTTCTGGGACGACCCACATCTTCATAAAGAAGGAGTAGATGGTGTTATTAGGCATTGTGTACCTGAGCATGAATAGGAACAGATCCTACGCAAGTGTCACTCCAAGGCTTATGGAGGGCACCACGCTGGAGATCGAACTGCACATAAGGTATTGCAATACGGTTTTTATTGGCCTACTCTCTTCAAGGATGCTCGTAAGTTTGTCTTATCTTGTGATGAATGTCAAAGAATTGGTAACATTAGTAGACGTCAAGAAATACCTATGAATTATTCACTTGTTATTGAACCATTTGATGTTTGGGGCTTTGATTATATGGGACCTTTTCCTTCCTCTAATGGGTATACACATATTTTAGTTGCTGTTGATTACGTTACTAAGTGGGTAGAAGCTATTCCAACTAGTAGTGCTGATCATAACACTTCTATTAAGATGCTTAAAGAAGTTATTTTTCCGAGGTTTGGAGTCCCTAGATATTTAATCACTGATAGTGGTTCACATTTTATTCATGGTGCTTTTTGTAAAATGCTTGCTAAGTATGATGTTAATCATATAATTGCATCTTCTTATCACCCAGAGTCTAGTGGTCAAGTAGAATTGAGTAACAGAGAGCTCAAATTAATTTTGCAAAAGACTGTTAATAGATCTAGAAAGAATTGGTCCAAGAAACTTGATGATGCATTATGGGCCTATAGAACAGCATATAAAAATCCTATGGATATGTCTCCGTATAAAATGGTTTATGGAAAAGCAGGTCACTTACCTCTCGAACTAGAACATAAGGCATATTGGGCCATTAAAGAGCTCAACTATGATTTCAAACTTGCAGGTGAGAAGAGGTTATTTGACATAAGCTCAATTGATGAATGGAGAACCCAAGCCTGTGAGAATGCCAATTTGTTTACAGAAAAAGTTAAAAGATGGCATGACAAAAGGATACAAAAGCGTGAGTTTAATGTAGGTGATTATGTGTTGCTATACAACTCTCGTTTAAGATTTTTTCCAGGAAAACTTCTCTCTAAATGGGAAGGTCCTTACGTTATCGAGGAAGTCAATCATTCCGGTGCCATAAAAATCAACAACTTCGAAGGCACGAATCCGAAGGTGGTAAACGGTCAAAGAATCAAACATTATATCTCAGGTAATCCCATAAATGTTGAAACGAATATTATTGAAACCGTAACCCCGGAGGAATACATAAGGGACACTTTCCAGAATGTTTCAGACTCCGAAAAGGAATAGGTATGTGGTACGGTAAGTAAACCGACTCCAAAACAGTTCTAATGGCAATTTTTCTCCGTTTTGGAATATTTAGAAAAATAGGAAAATAAGAAGCAGTTCAGGAAGGACACGAGGCCTCCACGAGGGTGGAGGGCGCGCCCTACCCCCCTGGGCGCGCCCCCTGCCTCGTGGGCACCTCGTGCGCTCTCCGGGCTCCGTTTTCTTGCACGATACTTCTTTTGGTCGGGCAAAATTCATTATATAATCTCCCGAAGGTTTTGAAAATCGTATCACGCAAATATCCTCTATTTTCGTTTCGAGCTGTTTTTTCTGACAGATCTAGATCACCATGACATCTCCAAGCGCCCCCAAGGACAAGTTCTTCGAGAAGGTCATCAACCCCTACCTCGCGGAGGTAGTGCAACACCCTCAAACCATTGAGATGCGTGATGGGTTGCTGCACATCCGTGATGTTGAGGGACCAAGGAGGACAGGAAGCGTGGAGACGAGACTCGAAGCAATGGAGAAACAAGTTTTCAAGTGCCAGGGGATGGTGGAACGCGGACTCAACGCCAATCATATGATGATCGTGGAGTTCACCAACAACCACAAGCTGGATGCCAAGAACATTGGGGAGACCATCTTCAAGCTTCATGAGAATATCGAGCACCTCCAAGCCCAAATCTATGACCTGCAAAACCAAAACTGTGAGTATGAATATAGATTCAAGAGGATGAGTTTGGCTGCAGATTTGAGGATTCCGGAGACTTGATCATCCTTCTATGATGGTGAGCCTATGCGTTGGAAGATGGGACGAGAAGCCTACATCATCAACAACACCATCATCTTCACCAGCAAAGGAGATATAATCACATAGGTATGGGCACTCCCCTTGGCAACTGCCAAGCTTGGGGGAGGTGACCCGGTATCGTATCACCATCACACTCCCATATTTACCTTTTTTTCTTAGTTTGATCCTTTTGGTAATATCTTGATCTAGTAGAATAAAGTTTTTGGTATGATCTAGTTTTGAGTTTTGCTTTATGATCCCTCAATGTAATCGAGTCCGTGAGCTATATAATAAAGATTAGTGTTGAATCAAGGGCTTGATTATTTTTCCATGATCTTGAGGGAATAAAAGAAAAGAGAAAGACTAAAAAGAAATAAAGAGATCATATTGATCTTATGGAGAGTAATGACTTCACATAGAAAGAGTATGATGATTAAAATTTGTTGAGAGTTGACAAACATAGCTTTGGTCATCGTTGCAATTAATAGGAAGTGATAAGAAAGAGAGGTTTCACATATAAATATACTATTTTGGACATCTTTTATGATTGTGAGCACTCATTAAAATATGACATGCTAAATAGTTGATGTTGGACAAGGAAGACAACGTAATGGATTATGTTTTCTTATATCTGAAATAAAGTATATTGTCATGGATCATCCAACATGTTAAGCTTGCCTTTCTCCCTCATGCTAGCCAAATTCTTCGCACCAAGTAGAGATACTACTTGTGCTTCCAAATACCCTTAAACCCAGTTTTGCCATAGGAGTCCACCATATCTACCTATGGATTGAGTAAGATCCTTCAAGTAAGTTGTCATCCGTGCAAGCAATAAAAATTGCTCTCTAAAAATGTATGATTTATTAGTGTGGAGAAAATACGCTTTATACGATCTTGTGATGTGGAAGAAATAAAAGCGATGGACTGCATAATTAAGTTCCACATCACAAGTGGCAATATAAAGTGACGTTCTTTTGCATTTAGATTTCGTGCATCCAACCATGAAAGCGCATGACAACCTCTGCTTCCCTCTGCGAAGGGCCTATCTTTTACTTTTATCACTTACCCTTATGCAAGAGTCACGGTGATCTTCACCTTTCCTTTTTACATTTTATCCTTTGGCAAGCACATTGTGTTGGAAATATCCTGATACATATATCCAATTGGATGTAAGTTAGCATGAACTATTATTGTTGACATTACCCTTGAGGTAAAAGGTTGGGAGGCGAAACTATAAGCCCCTATCTTTCTCTGTGTCTGATTAAAACTTCGTAACCACAAGTATTGCGTGAGTGTTAGCAATTGTGAAAGACTAAATGATAGTTCAGTATGTGGACTTGCTGAACAGCTCTTACATAGACTCTTTCCGATGTTATGATAAATTTCAATTGCTTCAATGACTGAGATTATAGTTTGTGGTTCTCAATGAAGTTTCTGATTCATACTTGACATTGTGAATAGATTATTACTTGAGCATAAGAAATCATATGACAATATTCATATATGTTGTTGTTATAAGAATGATCATGATGCCCTCATGTCTGTATTTTATTTTATCGACACCTCTATCTCTAAACATGTGGACATATTTATCGTTATCGGCTTCCGCTTAAGGACAAGCAAAGTCTAAGCTTGGGGGAGTTGATATTTACGTCCATTTCGCATCATGCTTTTATATTGATATTTATTGCATTATGGGCTGTTATTACACGTTATGTCACAATACTTATGCCTATTCTCTCTTATTTTAAAAGGTTTACATGAAGAGGGAGAATGCCGGCAGCTGGAATTCTGGGATGGAAAAGGAGCAAATATTAGAGACCTATTCTGCGCAGCTCCAAAAGTCCTGAAACTTCACGGAAGTTATTTTTGGAAATAATAAAAAATACTGGACGAAGAAAATACCAGAGGGGGGCTACACCCTGGCCATGAGGGTGGGAGGTACGCCCTACCCCCCTGGGCGCGCCCCGCTGCCTCGTGGGCCCCCTGGTGGCCCTCCGGTGCCCATCTTCTGCTATATGAAGTCTTTCATCTGAGAAAAAAAATCATAAGCAAGATTTCAGGACGAGACTCCGCCGCCACGAGGCAGAACCAATCTAGGGCTCTGGCAGAGCTGTTCTGCCCAGGAAACATCCCTCCGGGAGGGGGAAATCCTCGCCATCATCATTACCAACGCTCATCTCATCGGGAGGGGGCCAATATCCATCAACATCTTCACCAGCACCATCTCCTCTCAAACCCTAGTTCATCCCTTGTATCCAATCTTTGTCCCAAAGCCTCAGATTGGTACCTGTAGGTTACTAGTAGTGTTGATTACTCCTTGTAGTTGATGCTCATTGGTTTATTTGGTGGAAGATCATATGTTTAGATCCATTATGCATATTAATACCCCTCTGATTATGAACATGAATATGATTTGTGAGTAGTTACGTTTGTTCCTGAGGACATGGGAGAAGTCTTGCTATTAGTAGTCATGTGAATTTGGTATTCGTTTGATATTTTGATGAGATGTATGTTGTCTCCCCTCTAGTGGTGTCATGTGAACATCGACTACATGACACTTCACCATTGTTTGGGCCTAGAGGAAGGCATTGGGAAGTAATAAGTAGATGATGGGTTGCTAGAGTGACAGAAGCTTAAACCCTAGTTTATGCGTTGCTTCGTGAGGGGCTGACTTGGATCCATATGTTTCATGCTATGGTTAGGTTTACCTTAATACTTCTTTTGTAGTTGCGGATGCTTGAAATAGGGGTTAATCATAAATGGGATGCTTGTCCAAGTAAGGACAGCAGCCGAGCACCGGTCCACCCACATATCAAATTATCAAAGTACCGAACGCGAATCATATGAACATGATGAAAACTAGCTTGACGATAATTCCCATGTGTCCTCGGGGGCACTTTGCTCTATATAAGAGTTTTTCTAGGCTTGTCCTTTGCTACAAAAAGGATTGGTCCATCTTGCTGCACTTTATTTACACTTGTTACTTGTTACCCGTTACCAATTACCTTATCACAAAACTATCCGTTACCGATAATTTCAGTGCTTGCAGAGAATACCTTGTTGAAAACCGCTTATCATTTCCTTCTGCTCCTCGTTGGGTTCGACACTCTTACTTATCGAAACGACTATGAGAGATCCCTATACTTGTGGTTCATCACTCTTCCGCCATTAGGGCGTCGAAGTGCGGCCGCACCAGCTCTATGCTGAACATGGCATGAACCAGCTTGGACAGTGGCGCCGACTCCTGGTCGGAAGCTACGTCCATCGTTTGATTGTCGTCGCTCAGCTCGGCGAGCTCGCCGGCGAGCCAGCATGTCCGGCTACTGGACTAACCCGCTGCCAAGCACGAGTCTGACCGCCCTGGCCCACCCAGACCGCCTCCCTCGCTCGCGCGCGCTTTCCGCCCGAAACGGTCAGTGCCACACGCGCCATTTCCTGGTGCAAGCGATTTCTCCGTGTTTAAACGACACAAGTGTCGTATGTCTGTCCATCTGTCGTCCACATTAATGATACGCGGTTGTCGAGGCGGCTACTCCGGCGCCACCCTTCCGGTCCTCCGCCGCCCACCATTGCTATATAAACTGTTGCGCCGGCCATAGCCGCAGTCATCCGCCTCTGTTCCCTTTCTCCTTTCCACACCACTACTGCCCACCATGGCTTCCTCGCGCTCCACAGCTCTTCGGGATGGGTGGACGATGAACCACAAGGAGATGGCAACCATTGCTGCCGACTGGCTTGCCGGCGGGCAGCTGAAGGACGATGACGTCCCAATGGAGAACATGGTAGTCGACGATCCGGCGGCAACCCCTTCCTCCGCGCCGTCCTCGCTGGTGCATTGCACCATGACCATTGGCGAGGCCCGTGCCCAATTGAAAGTGCAATTAATCCCCGGGTGGTTTTTGTAATTCATATCAACATATAGCTCATTGAACTAATATCCATTCAAGATTATTGTTTCAGAAAGTTCAATGATTGGTATGGCATGGACTGGAGAAGTGGACCCCTCAAAATGCTAAGGACACATATTGGCAAAAGCTCAAGACTCTACATTTTCATTTTAGTGATCCAAGATCACATTGAGTCCATAGAAAAAGCCAATACTATTAAAAGGGGATGAGGTGTTGGTTAATGGCTTTCTTGCTCAAAATGCTTAGTGATATGCTCCAAAAGCCAACATCCATTTTCTAATTTCCACATATGTTCTAAACCTAAAGTCAAACTCGGCCCTGCCGATTTGATCTATCCGGCGCCACCGAGTTCACTTGACATAGCCATAGCCAGAAACCCTAATTAGTTTGACCTCACCGATAGGGATCTCGGTCTCACCGAGATGGGATTGCAAACTCTCTATTTCCCTTCATAACATTTTGGTATAACCGAGATGAGCGATCGGTCCCACCGAGTTGGCAATGCAAACTCCCGGTTTCCTTTTCGTAATGTTCAAGTCTCACCGAAATGAGCGATCGGTCCCATCGAGTTTGCCTGACCAAATCTCTGTTTGCGTATTACTGAAATTGGTCTCACCAAGTTCATGTGATCGGTCTCGCCGAGAAGAAGTTTCGCTCTAACCCTAGCACATCGGTCCCTCCGAGTTGATCATGTCGGTCCCGCCGAAAAGCCTAACATGCATATTTTGAACCGGGTCGGTCTCACCGAGTGAGGGAGTCCTGGATTAGGGGGTCCCCAGGCGTCAGGGCTATGTGGCATGGGCCGGACTGATGGGGTGGCATGGGCCGGACTGATGGGCTGTGAAGATAAAAGATAGAAGACCTTCTCCCGTGTCCGGATGGGACTCTCCTTTGCGTGGATGGAAAGTTTGGCGTTCGGATATGAAGATACCTTTCTTTATAAACCGACTCTGTACAACCCTAGGCCCCTTCAGTGTCTATATAAACCAGAGGGTTTAGTCCGTAGAGGCAATCACAATCATATAGGCTAGATATCTAGGGTTTAGCCATTACGATCTCGAGGTAGATCAACTCTTGTAGCCCCTATATTCATCATAGTCAATCAAGCAGGAAGTAGGGTATTACCTCCGTTAAGAGGGCCCGAACCTGGATAAACATTGTGTCCCCTGCCTCCTGTTACCTTAGATCCTCATACTCACAGTTCGGGACCCCCTACCCGACATCAGCCGGTTTTGACACTGACACCGAGTTTCACTATTCGGTCCCATCGAGTTTGGTAAATTGTGTGTAAAGGTTAGCTTTTGTGTGGAGGCTATAAATACCCCTCCACCCCTTCTCCATTCAGGAGAGAGCCATCAGAATGTGCCTACACTTCCACTACTCATTTTTTGAGAGCGAACCACCTACTCATGTGTTGAGACCAAGACACTCCAATCCAACCACAAGAATCTTGATCTCTAGCCTTCCCCGAGTTGCTTTCCACTCAAATCATCTTTCCACCATATCGAAATATGTGAGAGAGAGTTGAGTGTTGGGGAGACTATCATTTGAATCACAAGAGCAAGGAGTTCATCATCAACACCCCATGTATTACCTTTTGGAGTGTGGTGTCTCTGAGATTGGTTAGGTGTCACTTGGGAGCCTCCATCAAGATTGTGGAGTTGAACCAAGGAGTTTGTATGGGCAAGGAGATCACCTACTTCGTGAAGATCTACCCAAGTGAGGCAAGTCCTTCGTGGGCGATTGCCATTGTGGGATAGAAAAGGTTGCTTCTTCGTGGACCCTTCGTGGGTGGAGCCCTCCGTGGACTCGCGCAACCGTTACCCTTCTTGGGTTGAAGTCTCCATCAATGTGGATGTACAATAGCACCACCTATCGGAACCACGCCAAGAATCTCCGTATCTACATTGCGTTTGCTCCCTTCAAACTCCTCCCATTTACCTTCATATGCAATGATTTAATTTTCCCTGCTATACTCTTAGAATTGCATGTGTAGGTTGAGTGCTTGACTAGTGTTAAATTGCTAAAATCTGCCAAAACATAAAATTGGGAAAGGGCTAGATTTTTATGGTCAAGTAGTCTAATCACCCCCTCTAGACATACTTTCGATCCTACTAGCGGTATAAGAGCTTTGGTCTCCATTTGCCTTGATTTCTATAGCTTTGGTGATCATAGCCTTGGTTTCACAACCTAGGAGAGTATGGCGTCTAGCAAGGGAAATTACCACCGTAGAGGTCCTTAGTTTGATGGTACTAATTTTGCTAGCTGGAAGCATAAGATGAAAATGCATATTGTTTGACATAACCCCGTTGTTTGGGCTATTGTGTGCATTGGCTTGCAAGGTGAATTCTTCGATGGAAGGGAACCGAATCGTGAAGCTACCAAGGAAGAGTTGAAAACGTTGCAATACAATGGTCAAGCTTGTGATATCCTTTTCAACAAATTATGCCCCGAAGAATTCAACAAAATCAGCCGTCTTGAGAATGCAAAGGAAATTTGGGATACTTTGATTGATATGCACGAAGGTATCGACTCCGTCATGGAATCGAAATTGGATGTGCTTTAAAGTCAACTTGATAAGTTCAAAATGAAGGATGGTGAAGGTGTCGCTGAAATGTACTCTAGGCTTGCTCTCATCACAAATGAGATTGCTGGCTTAGGAAGTGAAGAGATGCCCGATAGATTCGTCATCAAGAAGATCCTAAGAGACTTTGATGGAAAATATGATACTGTGTGCACATTGATCCAAATGATGCCCAATTTAAAAGATCTCAAGGCAACAGAAGTCATTGGAAGAATTGTTGCTGATGAGATGTCACTCAAGGATAAAGAAGAGCTTCACAACAATTCTAGTGGTGCTTACAAAGCTTCATGTATTGCTCCTACATCATCAAGTGAGAAACAAGTCTTCAATGAGGAATTGAGCTTAATGATGAAGAACTTCAACAAGTTCTACAAGAGTAGAAGCAAAGAAAGAAGTTCCAAGTCAAGGTCCTACAATGACAAAAGATCTTCTAGTCGTGAACGTAATTGCTACAATTGTGGAAGACCCTGACACTACTCCAATGAGTGTACGGCTCCCTACAAAAGAAGAGAAGAGTCACCTAAAAGGAGAACCAAAAGAGAAGAATCACCTCCAAGGGAGAGAAGGGGTAGAGATGATCGTTATGAACGAAGAACCTCTGGCAGAAGCAAGGATTTGAAAAGGAAGGAAAAGTCATCAAGGAGCTATACAAAACGAAGAGATCAAGCTCATGTTGGTGAATGGGTATCCGGTTTCGACTCTGACAACCACTCCGAGAGAAGTTATCACTCCGACTCTGAATATACTCAAGATGAAGGTGTTGCCGGTCTAGCACTTGTGTCAACCAACTCCTATGACATATTTGACTCACCAAATGAAGGAACTAGAAGATTCTTCATGGCTAAAGGCCCAAAGGTATCACACCCCAAGTATGTTGATTTCAATAGTGATGAAGATGATTTGCTAGGTGATGATGATTTACTTGTTGACAACTCTAGTGATGAAAACTATGATGAAATTGCTATTAATCATGCTAATCAAGATGAAACGAATAAGGATGATAAGAAGGAGATTGAGCGTCTAACTAAATAACTAAACACTCTTAAGTTAGCTCATGAAACTAACTTAGAAGATCATCGAGAGCTTTTAAAGACTCATGAGAAGCTACACTTTGAAAAGCTCAACCTAGAGCAAGAGCATGGGTTCTTAAAAGAAATCAATGATGATCTTCGTAAGAAAAGTTCTTGTTACATTACCAAGCATTTACTCTTGTGTACCTACATGCCACAAGTAAAATCTAGCAACAAGAGCAAGAACGATTCTTCTTCTAGTAGTAACAATAATCATGCTAAATCCAATATTGTTGCTTCTAGTAATTCTCTTGATTTCAATCATGATTCTCTTAGCCAAGTTACACTTGAGCAAGAAAATATCTTATTGAAGGGAATTATAGAGAAAGGTGTTTACAAGAGCCTTGCCAAAATTGTACGCAAGCAAGGAAGGCACCGGAAGAATCAAGGTGTTGGTTTTGAATGAAAGTTCAATGCCAATGGAGTTGAGTGGGAAGAAGATCAATACCCCAAGACGAAGTTTGTTCCTCAACAAGAGAAGTATGATACTACTTCCTTCAAGTGGACACAAGCTCAGGATGATCTTCCACCACAAGACCACAAGCTAAACGCAAGGACAAGCTTCTAGAGGAGATTGATGCATTTGAAGAAGCTCCTAAGGCTTTGGTAAAGTGAGTTCCCAAGACTACATCAAGTTCTACTTCAGCAAGTACGACTACAACTCCAAGGATTCCCATCAAGATGATGTGGATCCCGAAGAAGAAGAACTAGAGAGTTCTTGAGGGTGACTCCGCCAACATACTTCACTCACATTCATTTTGGCAAGGACAAGTGCAATCAACCTCCACATCTTAAACAAGTTCAAGGAGTCACAAACCCTCTTGTTGGTAAGTCAGGGGACAAGGTAACCTAATTCTTTCATGGACATCATCTGTGTGTACTTCACTCTATGTCTATGGATATCATTGTTCATTCCTTGTGGGACTAGCCCATCTAGGTATTGAAAGTGCAACTCACTCGAATGGATTGCCCCAAATAATCTACATCAACATTGGGCACCTACATCTTCAACACCTACATGAAGTCATCATCGACAAAACCCAAGGTTAGTTCATCCCACTTAGGGGGGATATCACATCTAGGGGCAGCTTTACTCTAATCAATTGAGCTAAAGCAAGTCAAATCATGTGAACACAACGATTCTTTATGTAAAAGTGGTAACTCCACTTGTGCTTAAATGATCAGTACGACCTACGATCAAATGTTCTCATTTGACTCCTCAGTCAATATACTCATATCTATATGACCTAGTCATCGCCAATTGCTTGATAGATGCTAGAGTGTTTGTGCATGATTTGCCACCTATTTCATTTGCCATCTTATTGTGTGAGCATGCTGGATGCATATATTTTTTCTCATTCGAGGACATCCATTTGTTGCTTTGATTGTTTGGTCTTTCTCTTCTGCCAAATGGATGGACAAGAATGCCTAAGAACTCCCTCTAGCTATCTATGCTTTTCTCGTCTCAAACTCTATTCATGCTACATCAAAAAGTTTGATCAAGTCAGATTCGAACCCTCTGGGTGAGGAGCACTCGGAGCCACCGATTCGCCATAGACTTAAAATTCCAAAACCTCTTAGTGTATTTCGGTCTGACGGATTCGTTCCTTTTTGTCCTATCAAGTTCATTGAGTTGATCTAGGTTTCAATCTCGGTGCAACCGATTTGAACAGTTTGGTCACACCGAGTCGCAGTAACCACTTGCGATTCTACATCTCGATGCCACCGAGCCGTTCCACTCGGTCGCATCGACAGGGTCTGGATATATATACCCATGGGTCAAATTTTGGAAATTTCTCCGAAACCCTTCGCCCGCGCATATCCAGCTTTGCCGACTCGAGGTCTCCAGATCGTCTCCTCATCGCCAGCGACCCCCTGCCGCTGGTCTCCGTTGCTGTCAAGGGATATCTCCGCCGCTGTTATCGCCGTAGCGAGCTCATCGCCAAGTTAGGGTATGAGTTCGATCCTTTGTGCTTTCTCACTCCGATTCTTAGCACGAAGACAATGCCATGATTCTTGCCACGTTTGAGATTCTTCTATCCAGCAAAAACTTCCTTTAGATTAGTTTTTATTCGAAACTTAGGGTTAGGTTTCTGCTGAATTCATCTTGGACCGACCGAGTTGTAGAAATCAGTCTCACCGATTTGGCCTAGGCCATTACACTTGTGATTTCCGGCTTGACCGAAACTTACAAATTAGTGTGACCGAGTTCGATTCTCAGTGAACCCCTAGCAATACCGGAGCCATCGAACTGTGTCTCGGTCTGACCGATTCCACTAGTTTAGGCTCTAACATTGCTTCGGTGTCACCAAGTATAAGAAATCGGTAGCTCCGAAATGCTTTCTGTAGAAAACTAAAACAAAGTTTTTGACTCAATTATTTTGCAAAATCTCTGCACTATCTCAACTATATATATTCACGGGGTCAGCTTTCAGGGTCAGCTTGCACTTTCAGCTATGTCAAATCAAAGTGATAGCCAGAACAAGTTGGAAGAGCTTGAGGACAGGAGTGACAGGACAACCACAGATGCTTATCAGAGGGTGCCTAGAAGATAGAGGTCTGCAGCAGTGCCAGTGATTGACTCTAGGGCCACAACCTCAGCTCCTGCACCCACAGCCTCAGTTGCCCCTCCAGTGGCCACCCCTCCAATTCCTCAGACGTCAGGTGAAGTCATCGCAGATGATTTACTCTCCACGCCTTCTTCGCACTCCGGAGTTCCCGGAGATCATGCTTAGAGTGCCGTATAGCACTATGCATTTTCGAGCTTTTTGGTAACTTGTTACCAAAGGGGGAGAAAGTGTATAGATCATAGGCTTCGAGAGAGAGAGAGAGAGAGTTTTGTTTTCTTTTGTATCTCTTGCTACTTCATTTGCTTGATTGTTTGGTTGATACTCTACTTATGTGTGTGAGAGATACTTATATGTTCATGTGCTTGATAATATCATACTTTAATGCTTGTGCTTGAATGACGATATTCTATCTCTCATGTATGAACATTCACATCTTGTCTTGGTAATGAGTGAATATTTCATATTCTATCATTTTGAGCGCTCCACCAAGATGTATGTGACATGGAAGAGTAACCCATGATCCTAATTGATTGTGGATTTGCACTCAAAGGCAAATTTTAAATAATGCACAAATTTAGGGAGGGAGCTCTTGCTTATCACATAATTCTCAAAGCGATGATGTACTTCCTTTATATTATCATTTGTCAAAGCTTTGATCTATATGTTGTCATCAATTACCAAAAAGGGGGAGATTAAAAGTGCAACTAATCCCCGGTAGGTTTTGGTAATTCATAACAACATATAGCTCATTGAACTAATATCCTTTCAAGATTAATGTTTCGGAAAGTTCAATGATTGGAATGGCATGGACTAGATATGTGGACCCCCTCAAAATTCTAAGGACACATATTGGCAAAAGCTCAAGACTCGACATTTTCATTTTAGTGGTCCAAGATCACATTGAGTCCATAGGAAAAGCCAATACTATTAAAAGCGTATGAGGTGTTTCTTAATGTCTTGCTTGCTCAAAATGCTTAGTGATATGCTCCAAAAGCCCTCAACCATTTTGTCATTTCCACATATGTCCTAAACCTAAAGTCAAACTCGGCCCCACCGATTTGATCTATCCGGCACCAGCGAGTTCACTTGACATAGCCATAGCTAGAAACCCTAATCAGTTCGGTCTCACCGATAGGAATATCGATCTCACCGAGATGGGATTGCAAACTCTCTATTTCCCTTCGTAATGTTTCAGTCTAACCGAGATGAGCGATCGGTCCCACCGGGTTGGCAGTGCAAACTCTCTGTTTCCTTTTCATAATGTTTCAGTCTCACCGAAATGAGCGATCAGCCCCACCGAGTTTGCCTAACCAGGTCTCTGTTTGCTTATTACTGAAGTTGGTCTCACCGAGTTCATGTGATCGGTGTCAGTGAGATGAAGTTTCGCCCTAACCCTAGCACATCGGTCCCACCGAGTTGATCATGTCGGTCCCACCAAAAATCCTAACGTTCACATTTTGAACCGGGTCGGTCTCACCGAGTTTCACTATTCGGCACCGAGTTTGGTAACTTGTGTGTAACGGTTAGATTTTGTGTGGAGGCTATAAATACCCCTCCACCCCCTTCAACATTCAGGAGAGAGCCATCAAAATGTGCCTAAACTTCCACTACTCATTTTCTGAGAGAGAACCACCTACTCGTGTGTTGAGACCAAGACATTCCAATCCAACCACAAGAATCTTGATTTCTAGCCTTCCCCAAGTTGCTTTCCACTCAAGTCATCTTTCCACCATATCCAAATCAGTGAGAGAGAGTTGAGTGTTGGGGAGACTATCATTTGAAGCACAAGAGCAAGGAGTTCATCATCAACACACCATCTATTACCATTTGGAGAGTGGTGTCTCCTAGATTGGTTAGGTGTCACTTGGGAGCCTCCATCAAGATTGTGGAGTTGAACCAAGGAGTTTGTAAGGGCAAGGAGATCGCCTACTTCGTGAAGATCTACCCAAGTGAGGCAAGTCCTTCGTGGGCGATGGCCATGGTGGGATAGACAAGATTGCTTCTTCATGGACCCTTCGTGGCTGGAGCCCTGTAACGCCCCGGATTCGATGCGCTAGGTGTCCTTCAGTTATTTGTCGTCGTTGCCATGTCATTTGCTTGCTTGTTGCACTTTGCCATGTCATCATCTGCATTTCATATCATGTCATCATGTGCATTTCTTTTGCATACGTGTTCGTCTCATGCATCCGAGCATTTTCCCCGTTGTCCGTTTTGCAATCGGCACTCCTATGTCTCCGGCGCCCCTTTACCTCTTTTAGTAAAGCGAGTGTTAAGCGGTCTCGGAATGGACCGAGGTTTGTCAAGCGGCCTTGGTGTAGCACCGGTAGACTGCCTGTCAAGTTTCGGATCATTTGGAGGTCGTTTGATACTCCAACGGTTAACCGGGTAACCGCAAAGCCCTCTTTGAGTTGCAGCCCAACACCCCTTTCAAAGTGGCCCAAAGCCCAGCAAACTCCCCTCTATGCTCTCGGTCGTTCGATCACGATCGCGTGGCCGAAAACCGCACCTCATTTGGACTCTTCTAGCTCCCGCTACCTATATAAACACCTCCCCCGTCCAAATCCGGGTCCCGAACCCCTAAAAATCCCCCCCGCACGCCACCGGACGTGTCCACCTCGCCATTGGGCGTGTCGCCCCGCCTCCGTCGCCGCCCGGCCAATCAGCCGGCGCCACGTCACCCGCCGCCGCGCCCACCACTCTGGGCTGCCACGTCGCCGCCGCGCCGCCGTCTCGCCGCCAGGCCTCAGCAGCCAGATCCGGCCAGCAGGGCCAGCGCCGCCGCCGCCCGCCGCCCGTCCGGACCCGCGAGCCCACCACCCGCGCCGCCCGCGCTGGTCGCCGCCTCCGCCGACCTCGCCCGCCCGCCGTGCCCACCGCCGATCCCGCCGCCCTCGCCGCCCGCCCGGCGGAGGCTTCGCCGTCGTCGAAGACTGCGTCGGCCCGCCGCGCCTCCAGCGCCGGTTCGGCTCCTGCTCGGGCTCGCCGCCCCTCGGCCGGCGAGCCTTGCCGGCCGCCGCGCGCCCGCCGCCCGGCCCGGTGCCGGGCTCGCCGCGCCTCCGTGCCCGATTCGGCTCCGGCTCGGGCTCGCCGCCCTCGCCGGGCAGGCCGCACGGTCGTAGCGCGCCCGCCGCCCGGCCGGTGCGGAGCTTCGCCGCCGCCCACCGGGCCTCCCGCCGACCTCCTCCGCCGGATCCGGCTCCCCCGCGCTCCGGCGACTCCTCCGGCGTCCTCCCCGACCACGCCGACCGCCATCTCCCTCCTCTCCGGTGGCAACTCCGACGAGCCGCCTCGCCTCGGAATCCGTGCCAAGAGGTTGACCCCGATATTTCTTTTAAGTCCCCGAAATTGTTGCATATTTGGTTGCATTTTCATCGCATCATAACTCTCTGCATATAGCTCCGTTTCGTGCGTGTAATATGTCAAAATGTTCGTCTCGACGAGTACATCATTTAATCTCATTGCATCATTTTCATTTGAGCTCATCTTGATGCCCGAAATGCTGTTGGAAGAGTGCTATGTGATGTTAGTTTCTGTTTTTTTACAGAACATGCACTTTTGTCATTTTTGCCATGATTGATGTGTGCACCCTATGAACTTGAGTCCTACATGTGTTTTGTAATATGCCATGCCATCTTTACAGGGGTGTATGCCATGTATTTTTGTGGTCAATGTGGTGACTAGCACAAGCATGCAAACTAGGCTTCCTGATGTTGCTGATTTCAGCCCTGTTTTGCTGATATTCTTATGCCATGTTAACTTGATGCTACAGAGAGATCCATGCATATTTTGAGATACTTTAGTAAGGATGTTTTGTTAAAAATGTCTTGCTCTATCCATCCATGCCCTTGTTTGCAATTATGGAGTGCCATAGCTTGAGTCAATCGAGCTCTACTTTTGCTATAAAATGTTTCCTGGCAGATTGTTTACATGTTATTCAATTTTGCCAAGGTTGTTGTAGTTGATCCTTGTATGCTATGATGTTGTTCTTGCCATGTATAGCTTCTATGCCATGTCTTCTTACTATGAGTTGCCTTTCCATGCCATGTATTGCTCTGTGGTGAGTGGTTCAAGCTCACCAACATGCCTACTTGTCGTTGTTCCTGCCATGTATGAATCTGTGATATAACTTGCCATGTTTTCATGGGTGCCATCATATTTTCTGATCCTTTTTGGCTTATGGTCAGTAAGGGACTTTTGTTCTATGCAATTAGTAGATTCATGCCATGCTTTTGTTTGCCATGATAAGTTCCTGTAACTTGTTGTTTGATAGCTCTAAACATTGCAACCTGATGTTATTTCTGCTAATGCCTGAATCTGTTATTATTTGCAATCTTGCCATGTCATTTTGAGCATGTTCTAGTGATTTCTGGAGATAGCTCAGTGTTCATGTTTTGTAATGCTTTACCTGTACATCATGTCCATGCCTTTTGTTTTCATATTGAGGTCCTGTAGCATGTTGTTTTGATGCTTGCAATATGCCTAGTTGCTGTTTTGGGCAGATTGTTGTTATGTCTTGTATAGAGTGTATGTGTTGAACCGTTGCTCCGTTTTGAGTGTGCTCTGTATGAAACTTGCTTGATTTTGCATGTAGCTTCATATTATCATGTTGCATCCTTGTTTTGAGGTGTTTGCTTGATGTTTGGGTGCATTTTGAATCAATGCCATGCTTATCTTGTTTTGCTCATATCTTCTAGGCCGTAGCTCCAAATCTAATGAACTTTATATGTAACTTGACTAGAATTTTGTGTAGATCATCGTGGTGCTTCTTAACTTGCTGTTTAACAACTTGAACATAAGGTTTATTCAGATCTGGACCAATTTCGAAATTTGCATATGAGGACTTACCGGAATTGTTATATGTTGTTCCCGGCCTCATTTAAACTTGCTTTGATGTGTTGCTCTTGTGTGCATCATATTTTGCCATGAGTAGCTTCATCTAGATTTGTCATGCATCATGCTTGTTGTGCATCATGTCTTGTCTATGTGTGGTGTGTTTACTTTGTTGTTGTGCTTCTTCTTGTTAGTTCCTGTTTCGTTGCGATCGTGAGGATTCGGTCGTCTACGCTTGGTTCGGCTTCATCCGTTCATCTTCTTCATGGACTCGTTCTTCTTCCTTGCGGGATTTCAGGCAAGATGACCGCTACCCTGGATCTCACTACTATCATTGCTATGCTAGTTGCTTCGTTCTTTCGCTATGCTCGTTACCTATCACTTCTGCTCAAGCCTCCCAAATTGCCATGAACCTCTAACTCGTTGTCACCTTCCCAGCAAACCGTTGTTTGGCTATGTTACCGCTTTGCTCAGCCCCTCTTATAGCGTTGTTAGTTGCAGGTGAAGATGAAGTTTGTTCCTTTTTGGAACATGGAGATGTTGTTCCTTGTTGGAACATGTTTACTTGTTGGGATATCACAATATATCTTATATTATTAATGCATCTATATACTTGGTAAAGGGTGGAAGGCTCGGCCTTATGCCTGGTGTTTTGTTCCACTCTTGCCGCCCTAGTTTCCGTCATATCGGTATTATGTTCCCGGATTTTGCGTCCCTAACGCGGTCGGGTGATTTATGGGACCCCTTGACAGTTCGCTTTGAATAAGACTCGTCCAAGAAGGCCCAACATTGGTTTTACCATTTGCCTCACCTATGCCCTTTTTCCCATGGGTTTCGAGCCCAAGGGTCATCTTTATTTAGCCCCCGGGCGATGCTTCTCTAAGTCTTGGCATGAACCGAGTAGATCGGGGCCCCTCGTGGCAACTCGAGGTTTGGTTTTACTCGTGGATGTCTTATCCGGTGTGCCACGAGAACGAGTACGTCGACTCCTATCAGGATTTGTCGGCACATCCGGCGGCTTTGCTGGTCTTGTTTTATTGCTGTCGAAATGTCTTGTAGCCGGGATTCCGAGACTGATCGGGTCTTCCCGGGGAGAAGGAATATCTTTCGTTGATCGCGAGAGCTTATCATGGGCTAAGTTGGGACACCCCTGCAGGGTTTGAACTTTTGAAAGCCGTGCCCGTGGTTATGTGGCAGATGGGAATTTGTTAATGTCCGGTTGTAGAAAACCCGAAGTTGATCTTAAATTAAAATACACCAACCGTGTGCGTAACCGTGAGTGTCTCTTTTCGGGGTTGATCGAGAGGAGAACACGGTTTCTGGGTTATGTTTGACGTAAGTAGGAGTTCAGGATCACTTCTTGATCATCACTAGTTGACGACCGTTCCTTTGTTTCTCTTCTCGCTCTCATTTGCGTATGTTAGCCACAATATATGCTTAGTCGCTGCTGCAACCTCACCACTTTACCCCTTCCTTCCCCATTAAGATTTGCTAGTGTTGATACCCATGGTAATGGGATTGCTGAGTCCTCGTGGCTCACAGATTACTACACCACCAGTTGCAGGTACAGGTTTGCGATGATCATGACGTGAGAGCGATGTTTACTTGTGTTGGAGTTTCTTCTTCTGCTTCTTCGATCAGGGGATAGGTTCCAGGTCGGCAGCCTGGGCTAGCAGGGTGGATGTCGTTTGAGTTTCTGTTTATGTTTCATCCGTAGTCGGATGTTGATATTGTATATGATGTTGATGTATTCTTGTGGCATTTGTGCCTTATGTATGTATCCCCATCTATTATGTAATGTTGATGTAATGATATCCACCTTGCAAAAGCGTCTCAATATCTGGGTCTATCCTTGGTGGGACCTTGAGTTCCTTTTGGATAGGGTCGCATATTGGGCGTGACAAGTTGGTATCGAGCCTCGACCGACCCTAGGAGCCCCCTTGATTGATCGTGTAGTTTGGCCGTTGTTGAGTCTAGAAGAAAACTGTTTTCGGAGTCTAGTTATATCGGAGAGTAGGAATTCTTTTTACTCCTCAGCCCCTTCGTCGCTCTGGTGAGAAATCTTGACGTAGGTGTTTTGAATTACTCCTCTTCCCCTTCAAATTTTTCTTTAGGATCACGTGGTTAGTTTCGTGAGTTGTCTGTCCTGTTTTGTCCGGTGCATTTCTCGTCAAGTCGACTCGAGCCTCTTCATCTTTGAGTTCAATCCTCAGTTGTTTTCTTTTCCCACCCACCCACCCTTTTTCTTCTCGGAACCAGAGTCCGTAATCGAGTATCCATCCTACTCGTGTGAAGTCTTTGCTTTCTTTCATCAATGATTTCAACCGGTGTTTTCTCGTCAAGTTATTCATCGGTTTCCCCTTCCAAGTTGTGTTTGTTTTCCCGCCCTCCCACCCTATTATTCCCGCAGTTGTGTTCTTCCGACCATTAATTTCATTCATTTGGAGCCTCTTCAGTCTTCCCTCAATTATTTCAACCAGTGAATTCTCGTTTTGTACGACATTCTTCATCCCTTTCTTTTTTTCCGGTGCACTCAATTCAAGTTTTCGTTGTCGATCGTATTCTTTCCCTCAGCTAAAATATTTCCCTTTGCTCATTCTCCTCTCGCCAATTTATCCTTCCGGAGTGCTCAAGTCATCTCAGGAGATTCGTCTGTGTTCCAATTAATTCGAGGTTGTCACCTCAGTCAAATATTTCAATTGTTCCGGTGCTTCACCTATCTGCTCAACATCCCTTCCGAACGGTGTTTTCTTTTAGTGGGCCCTAACCCACAGGTCTTTTCCCAGGATCTTACCTGACTCTTCTAATTTTCCCGGAGTTATTATCAATTCTTTTCAAGTGTGACGTAAGAATGGATTTCATCAGAAAGATGTTTTTCCAAGATCGATTTCAAATCATTTTCATTGTTGGCTCAACCTCTCTGCTTTTCATTCTACCGAAGTATCTCAACAATTTTGGTGGTGTTTCTCGTCGTCATTTGAAGACCGAAGTAGAGTTCCTCTTAAATCTTGTTCGTTCTCCCGGAGGTTCATGGTTCTAGCTTCATGCTATCCTCTCGAATTATTCCGTTTGTTAGAGATTCTTTTCTTACCCATCCAGAGTATTTCAGGAGTTGCTTTTCTGTTCCGATCATCCGGAGGCCATCTTTTCGGAATATCTCTCCATTCTAAGTTTTTCAAATTCGTTCTCCAATTATTCTATATCTGTGCCCCTTCGTTCGTCTCAATATTCTTCCGGTGCTTCGTTCAAGTGTCCTTTATTCAGCTCATGATCTCTTTGTTCCTTTACATCTAAATCCCCTGTTACTTATTGGTTTTTCTAATTCTTCCCGGTGATTCATTCTCTTTCATCAGTCATTTTCGAATTCTCACGGTGGTTCGTTCAAGATTCTTTTTCCTTGATTATCATTTTAATCCATTCGTTCTTTCGAATCCTACCGGTGGTTCATGAAGACCTCCTCAAGGTGGCGCTATGTCACTTCTCAATCCTTTTTCAAGAAGAATAAGTTGCATGCCAAATCCGTTGCTTGTCATCAATTTAATTTTGATAAGCATACAATAAATCTTATTATTATTTTATCCAAGCGTTTAATCCTTTTCTTCGGAGTTTGTTCTTGAGGAATAAATTCTAGTTCCAAGTCTTTCCATCTTTTTCTTTTCCGGAGTTCAAATTTACTCGACCATCTCGTCGGAACCTCCATCTAAGTCATTGCAAGGCTCATCTTATTCTTTCTTCCTTCATTCTATCTCATCATCCTTTGTTACCGGAGTTCTTCATGGTGGTTCTTCGTGATTTAATTCATTATTCAAGAGTTCATCAAGGTTTTGTTGGAGGAGCTCAAGTATCTTTTCTTCTTGCATATGAAAGTGCAATTAATTCTCCGTATTCTTTTGAAGTGGAGTTTCGCATTTCTTCGTTCTTCTCAGCCATTTAATCTTTTCCGCTTGTGGTCGGCGATCAGCTCTTAATTTTCAGATGTTATCCATAAGTCCACAACAATCTTATTCTTTTCGTGGTTGATTTTCTCAACAACTCCATTCAATCCTTCCTTCTAAGTTCTTTTCAATTCTTCCAATTCTTCCGGAGGCATTGCGTTGTTTATCTCGTCAAGTATCATTCCATCCTATCAAGTTCAAGTTCTATTCCTCCATGTTTTAGACGGAGTGCTGCCTAAATCCTTTCAGTCTTATTCGTTTTTTTTTCTCATTCTATCCACTCCGGTTAGAACGAGTTGTTTCTGAGTCTATCGTGTTTCCATGAGCTTTTGATTCTCGTCATTCTCGTCGTTCCTCTCTTATTCTCGAGTGCTCTCGATTCTTTGCTTCTTCTCTTGAGTTCGTGTTTCACCTCATCCCATTTCCTTTCCGTCTCGGTCCTAAGATCTCGGGACGAGATCTCTTCTTAGTGGAGGAGTGTTGTAACGCCCCGGATTCGATGCGTCAGGTGTCCTTCAGTTATTCGTCATCGTTGCCATGTCATTTGCTTGCTTGTTGCACTTTTCCATGTCATCATCTGCATTTCATATCATGTCATCATGTGCATTTCTTTTGCATACGTGTTCGTCTCATGCATCCGAGCATTTTCCCCGTTGTCCGTTTTGCAATCTGGCACTCCTATGTCTCCCGGCGCCCCCTTTTACCTCTTTTCGTGTGCGAGTGTTAAACGGTCTCGGAATGGACCGAGGTTTGTCAAGCGGCCTTGGTATAGCACCGGTAGACCACCTGTCAAGTTTTGGATCATTTGGAGGTCGTTTGATACTCCAACGGTTAACCGGGTAACCGCAAAGCCCTCTTTGAGTTGCAGCCCAACAACCCTTTCAAAGTGGCCCAAAGCCCAGCAAACTCCCCTCTATGCTCTCGGTCGTTCGATCACGATCGCGTGGCCGAAAACCGCACCTCATTTGGACTCTCCTAGCTCCCTCTACCTATATAAACACCTCCCCCGTCCAAATCCGGGTCCCGAGACCCTAAAAATCCCCCCCGCACGCCACCGGACGTGTCCACCCCGCCGCCGGACGTGTCCGCCGCTGCCTCCACGTCGCCGCTGGCCAATCAGCCGGCGCCCACGTCACCCGCCCCGCGCCCAGCCACTCACAGGGCTGCCGCGTCGCCCGCCGCCGCCGTCTCGCCGCCAGGGCCAGCAGCCCAGATCCGGCCAGCAGGGCCAGCGCCGCCGCCGCCGCCGTCCGGACCATGAGCCCAGCGCCGCCGCGCGCGCTGCTGTCGCCGCCTCGCCGACCTCGCCCGCCGCCGTGCCCACCGCGGATCCCCACCTCGCCGCCCGCCCGGCGCGGAGCTCGCCGTCGTCCGAGACCGCGTCGCCCCGCCGCGCCTCCGCGCCGGTTCGGCTCGGCTCGGGCTCGCCGCCCGTCGACGCCGGTGGTCAGACCGCACGGCGAAGCGCGCGCCACCGCCCGGCCGGAGCTCGTCGAACCTCCAGCGCCAGTTCGGCTCCGGCTCGGCTCGCCGCCCCTCGGCAGCAGAGCCCGCCGGCCGCCGAGTCCGCCCCGCCGGCCGGTGCCGGGAGCTCACCGCCGCCCCTGCTAGGGCCTCCCGCCGGATCCGGCTCCCCCGCGCTCCGGCGACTCCTCCGGCGTCCTCCCCGACCACGCCGACCACCATCTCCCTCCTCTCCGGTGGCAACTCCGGCGAGCCGCCTCGCCTCGGAATCCGTGCCAAGAGGTTGACACCGATATTTCTCTAAGTCCCCGAAATTGTTGCATATTTGGTTGCATTTTCATCGCATCATAACTCTCTGCATATAGCTCCGTTTCGTGCGTGTAATATGTCAAAATGTTCGCCTCGACGAGTACATCATTTCATCTCATTGCATCATTTTCATTTGAGCTCATCTTGATGCCCGAAATGCTGTTGGAAGAGTGCTATGTGATGTTAGTTTCTGTTTTTTTACAGAACATGCACTTTTGTCATTTTTGCCATGATTGATGTGTGCACCCTATGAACTTGAGTCCTACATGTGTTTTGTAATATGCCATGCCATCTTTACAGGGGTGTATTCCATGTATTTTTGTGGTCAATGTGGTGACTAGCACAAGCATGCAAACTAGGCTTCCTGATGTTGCTGATTTCAGCCCTGTTTTGCTGATATTCTTATGCCATGTTAACTTGATGCTACAGAGAGATCCATGCATATTTTGAGATACTTCAGTTAGGATGTTTTGTTAAACATGTCTTGCTCTATCCATCCATGCCCTTGTTTGCAATTATGGAGTTCCATAGCTTGAGTCAATCGAGCTCTACTTTTGCTATAAAATGTTTCCTGGCAGATTGTTTACATGTTATTCAATTTTGCCAAGGTTGTTGTAGTTGATCCTTGTATGCTATGATGTTGTTCTTGCCATGTATAGCTTCTATGCCATGTCTTATTACTGTGAGTTGCCTTTCCATGCCATGTATTGCTCTGTGGTGAGTGGTTCAAGCTCACCAACATGCCTACTTGTCGTTGTTCCTGCCATGTATGAATCTGTGATATAACTTGCCATGTTTTCATGGGTGCCATCATATTTTCTGATCCTTTTTGGCTTATGGTCAGTAAGGGACTTTTGTCCTATGCAATTAGTAGATTCATGCCATGCTTTTGTTTGCCATGATAAGTTCCTGTAACTTGTTGTTTGATAGCTCTAAACATTGCAACTTTGATGTTATTTCGCTAATGCACGAATCTGTTATTATTTGCAATCTTGCCATGTCATTTTGAGCATGTTCTAGTGATTTCTGGAGATAGCTCAGTGTTCATGTTTTGTAATGCTTTACTTGTACATCATGTCCATGCCTTTTGTTTTCATATTGAGGTCCTGTAGCATGTTGTTTTGATGCTTGCAATATGCCTAGTTGCTGTTTTGGGCAGATTGTTGTTATGTCTTGTATAGAGTGTATGTGTTGAACCGTTGCTCCGTTTTGAGTGTGCTCTGTATGAAACTTGCTTGATTTTGCATGTAGCTTCATATTATCATGTTGCATCCTTGTTTTGAGGTGTTTGCTTGATGTTTGGGTGCATTTTGCATCAATGCCATGCTTATCTTGTTTTGCTCATATCTTCTAGGCCGTAGCTCCAAATCTAATGAACTTTATATGTAACTTGACTAGAATTTCGTGTAGATCATCGTGGTGCTTCTTAACTTGCTGTTTAACAATCTGAACATAAGGTTTCTTCAGATCTGGACCAATTTCGAAATTTGCATATGAGGACTTACCGGAATTGTTATATGTTGTTCCCGGCCTCATTTAAACTTGCTTTGATGTGTTGCTCTTGTGTGCATCATATTTTGCCATGAGTAGCTTCATCTAGATTTGTCATGCATCATGCTTGTTGTGCATCATGTCTTGTCTATGTGTGGTGTGTTTACTTTGTTGTTGTGCTTCTTCTTGTTAGTTCCTGTTTCGTTGCGATCGTGAGGATTCGGTCGTCTACGCTTGGTTCGGCTTCATCCGTTCATCTTCTTCATGGACTCGTTCTTCTTCCTTGCGGGATTTCAGGCAAGATGACCGCTACCCTGGATCTCACTACTATCATTGCTATGCTAGTTGCTTCGTTCTTTCGCTATGCTGCGTTACCTATCACTTGCTGCTCAAGCCTCCCAAATTGCCATGAACCTCTAACTCGTTGTCACCTTCCCAGCAAACCATTGTTTGGCTATGTTACCGCTTTGCTCAGCCCCTCTTATAGCGTTGTTAGTTGCAGGTGAAGATGAAGTTTGTTCCTTTTTGGAACATGGAGATGTTGTTCCTTGTTGGAACATGTTTACTTGTTGGGATATCACAATATATCTTATATTATTAATGCATCTATATACTTGGTAAAGGGTGGAAGGCTCGGCCTTATGCCTGGTATTTTGTTCCACTCTTGCCGCCCTAGTTTCCGTCATATCGGTATTATGTTCCCGGATTTTGCGTCCCTAACGCGGTCGGGTGATTTATGGGACCCCCTTGACAGTTCGCTTTGAATAAGACTCGTCCAGCAAGGCCCAACATTGGTTTTACCATTTGCCTCACCTATGCCCTTTTTCCCATGGGTTTCCGGAGCCCAAGGGTCATCTTTATTTTAGCCCCCCCCCCCCGGGCCAGTGCTTCTCTAAGTGCTGGCATGAACCGAGTAGACTGCGGGGCCCCCTCGTGGCAACTCGAGGTTTGGTTTTACTCGTAGGATGTCTTATCCGGGTGTGCCCTGAGAACGAGGTACGTGCGACTCCTATCAGGATTTGTCGGCACATCCGGGCGGCTTTGTTGGTCTTGTTTTATTGCTGTCGAAATGTCTTGTAGCCGGATTCCGAGACTGATCGGGTCTTCCGGGAGAAGGAATATCCTTCGTTGATCGCGAGAGCTTATCATGGGCTAAGTTGGGACACCCTGCAGGGTTTGAACTTTCGAAAGCCGTGCCAGCGGTTATGTGGCAGATGGGAATTTTTAATGTCCGGTTGTAGAAAACCCGAAGTTGATCTTAAATTAAAATACACCAACCGTAAAGCGTAACGTGAGTGTCTCTTTTCGGGGTTGATCAAGAGGAGAACACGGTTTCTGGGTTATGTTTGACGTAAGTAGGAGTTCAGGATCACTTCTTGATCATCACTAGTTGACGACCGTTCCTTTGTTTCTCTTCTCGCTCTCATTTGCGTATGTTAGCCACAATATATGCTTAGTCGCTGCTGCAACCTCACCACTTTACCCCTTCCTTCCCCATTAAGCTTTGCTAGTCTTGATACCCATGGTGATGGGATTGCTGAGTCCTCGTGGCTCACAGATTACTACACCACCGATTGCGGTACAGGTTTGCGATGATCATGGCGTGAGGCGATGTTTACTTGTGTTGGAGTTTCTTCTTCTGCTTCTTGATCGGGGATAGGTTCGGTCGGCAGCCTGGGCTAGCAGGTGGATGTCGTTTGAGTTTACATTTATGTTTCATCCGTAGTCGGATGTTGATCTTGTATATGATGTTGATGTATTCTTGTGGCATTTGTACCTTATGTATGTATCCCCATCTATTATGTAATGTTGATGTAATGATATCCACCTTGCAAAAGCGTCTCAATATGCGGGTCTATCCTTGGTGGGACCTTCGAGTTCCTTTTGGATAGGGTCGCATATTGGGCGTGACAAGCCCTCCGTGGACTCGCGCAACCGTTACCCTTCGTGGGTTGAAGTCTCCATCAACGTGGATGTATGATAGCACCACCTATCAGAACCACACCAAAAATCTCCATGTCTACATTGCGTTTGCTCCCTCCAAACTCCTCCCCTTTACCTTCATATGCAATGATTTACATTCCAATGCTATACTCTTAGAATTGCATGTGTAGGTTGAGTGCTTGACTTGGGTTAAATTGCTAAAATCTGCCAAAACATAAAATTGGGAAAAAGGCTAGATTTTTATTTGGTCAAGTAGTCTAATCACCCCCCCTCTAGACATACTTTCGATCATACAACAATACATGGACTCGCTGAGGCAGAAGCGTCAGGAGCAGTTCTGGGAGACACAAGCCGACGCCGCCTACAACCACCGTCTCCTCTAGGAGCACGTACAGGCGGAGGAGGATATCGACGCGGAGCGGGCGGAGCAGGAGGCATTGCTCGACTCGTACCACTTCGCCCGCAAGATCCTCCTCATGCGCTGGCGGTACCGCATGCGGGTGGCGAAGGTTGCAGTCGCCTACAAAGAAGGCGATGAAGCGGGTGAGGCGCTGTTTGGCGAGACCGAGGACGAGGAAGGCGACAATGCCTGCTCCGCCGAGTCCCCGCTCCGCTGGCGTCGACGAGGCCCTACTCCACCGAGGCCCCGCTGCGCCAACAACAAGGCAGAGGACACCACCAGTTCCGCCGATTCCCCTCCCCGCCGGCACCGAGGGGGAGGATTTCCCCCGCTCCGCCGAGACACCGCCCCTCCGACAACGAAACAGAGGACATCGCCGCCTCCGTCGAGGCCCCAATGAGGCTGCGCCACACAAAAAACGAGGAAGAGTAGAACACGGTAGGTTGCCACCGCTCGGGTCCAAGTAAGGCCACCGCTGCTACCCTCCGGTTGAAGCCAAGCTAGGCGGGTTGATCATTGACGGCCGATTAGCTTCTTGGCGGCGACGTGGAGTCGGAGAGCTGTGTTGGAGAAGGATGTTGCTTCAGTTACTTAACTACAGGCGCAGTTGGGTCACTCACACATGGGCCCAACAGGCATCTGGGCCACATGTCAGTTATGCAACTGCACCTGCAGTTAAGTCACTAAAGCTCAGTCCGCTGGAGAAGAAGCTTCTATTCGGCTTAGCCAGACACGGGTGGGTAGCTTTGGTTAATTAATTATTTCTCCAGCGCACCCCTTTTTAGTTGAAGAATGTATGAAATGTAATGAAATCCGGCATGTTTTTATGAAATCCGACCGTGTATGAATGAATTTAGTTTGATTAGTTCGAATTCTTGTATCATTGGCATTGGATGAACATGCAAAACAATATGTACAAGCATTATTCCGAGGGTGATCACCTCGTTTGCAGCAGTTTCACATGTACTCCCTCCGGTCTTTTTAGTCTCCATATAAGTTTTTTCTAAAGTAAAAGTATCTCTACTTTGACCAATCTTATAGAAAAAAGTATGAACATTCACAATGTAAAATCAACTGAGTTGAAAGAAATCTAATATGCGAAGTAAAAAGGCACAATGGGAGTACAAAGAGTTTGAGCAGCTTTTTAGCGTTCCTGTCGGTGCAGCAAACCCTGGGTCTGTTTCCCAGACTGTGCACAGGCACGGGAACAAGATTGAAGAACCAACCCAAGTTAGAATACAAGGAATCAAGAGATTCAAAGGATCAGCATGCAGATCAGAGAGACTAAGATCGAGCCAGAGAAGCAGGATATCGCCAAGAAAAAGGCCTCCCTTGTCGGGCAGGCGAGCCCAGCAAGGGGCGAGGCCACCCCCAGAAGCAGATAACAGGAGCACCCCGGCAGGGCCTGCCGGGGCTCATGGAGGCAAAAACACCTCACCATCCACTCAGCCACGATCCACGTCGTCAATCAGTGCGGTGTCAAGCCGCAAAGTTACTGAGTGGCAGTCATTCGCCACATGGTTGCCTCTCCTTACAGTAGAAACCCACAAATGACACCCGTCCTACGATGTGTCAAGAGAACAGGCGCGGAGCTGGCAAGTTAGCCCGGCAAGCCTTGCAGGGCAACCAGTGACGTGACACTAAGCGGTGCATTTAATGGGCCCTGCCAGCCCACAGAGTTAGGTATGATAGCACTGTTTGCTATCATATCAATGCATAATGACTACTTTGCCATTGTGGTGACCCCTTGATCTATAAAAGGAGTCCCATGACAACCGTAGAAAGGGTTAGAAGGTCGGATAACTCACACCCCCATATGCGCGTAATCGCTGCTACCCCAAGGCAACTCCTGCCACGCAAGTGTACTACGCTCGCCACCACCTTTTCCACCATCAATCCACCAAAGCAGTAGTAGGGTTTTACGCCTCACGGCGGCCCGAACCTGGGTAAACTGCCTGTGTGATCTCGGCCATGATGCCCCACGCCCCTCTGCTCTTTGTGCAACACGTAGCCCCCGTGCCGAACCAGCAAGGAACCTCCTGATCCCATAGGTGGCCGTGGTTTACCCGGACATCTTTGGTGCGCTGGGTAGGGGGCTCGCTTGTGCGAACCCGATGGCGTGCGCAGCGCGTCATCTTCATCACCATGGTGCCCAAGAAGAAGTCCAGTCCTACAGCTCCTCCATCCACCTCGAAGGCTCCGCCACCCGTGGTCTCCAATGCTACCGGGGGTGCGGAGGCGCACGAGGACGCGGACGCTGCTGGGGAAGTGGTCGGAGCAGGCGGCGCCATCACCACTTCTCCCACCGCCGACGCAAGAGTAGGAGGCATCGAAGGAGAGCAGCATCAGTAACACCACGAGGGCCACGCTCCCCAAGGTAAGGGCAAGGGGGTTACTCCATCTGCGCCCCTGTCCCCCGCCGACGGGTACAGCCACAGCAACAGCGCTCAGACAGGGGTGAACCGCCGCCCTCCGGCCGCCCCCGGCACGGGTGCGGTCGTTGCCCGTGCACCTCCCTCGGGACGGGCCGACCAAGCCGTTGCGCCAGATGGAGCCGCTGGCCCTCAAGCGCCTTCCCCACACCACACCCCTATGGTCGCCCTGCAGCAACATCGGGGGCAAAGTACTACTGCCGCCGGCATCGTAAGGAGCCGCGTGACGGTACGATCGGCTTCATCGACGTCAATGCCAAGCACTGCTTTGGAGGCCATGGCGCAAGCTCTGCTGCTGCTGAGGTTTCCGCTAGCGGTCGAGCAGATGTATGAATGGCATGCCACCATCCAGAGTCTCCTCGGTTTCGCTAAAGCCGGGGGCTCGCGGCGAGCTGGCCCGCCACCACCTCCCCAAGCAATAGCAATAGCTCGTGTTGTTGACCGTACGGAAGGGGCCATCCCCACAGTGCAGTCCCCACCACGGCATCCAGCGCGAGCGCAACCGAATCAAAATCACGACGACGTCTCAATGGCATCTTCCGACCCTCGAGTACGTCCAGGCCAACGTCAAGCCCCGGAGGATGGGCGGAGAGGAGATGCGCGCATCGTCATCGAGCAGTGCCGCGACGACCTCTGCCGGACGGACGGGTGCGATGGCCTCAACGTCGACGAGCTTGCGCTCGTTGTTGACGGGTGCATACCTTTAGAGGTTGGCTTCCCTGCCTTTACATGAGATTTGCGGCAAGTCCATTGGCCGTCCGTTCGCACGTTCAAGCCAGAGATACCTGAGAAGTACGATGGGAGGCTGAACCCAATAGAGTATCTGAGCATCTACACCATCGCTGTTCTGGTTGTCAGGGGAAGAGATGAGTAGGTGTTCGCCAACTACTTCCCTTTGTCTGTCAAGTCCAATGTGAGGTCTTGGTTGATGCACCAACCAGAGAACTCCATTTCGTCGTGGGCTGACCTGTGCCATGAGTTCATTGGCGCCTTCGCTGGCGGTCATCAAGAACCCGGCAGGCCCAGCGATTTGCAGCTTCTCCAGCAGAAGGAAGGAGAAACCCTCCATAAGTATTTACAGAGATTCAGCAAAGTTCATAGAAATATCCCAAATATCCATCCGGGTGCCGTAATAGCTGCCTTCCAGTCCAATATGCGCAACTGTCGTATTCATTTCAAGACGAACGTGTAGTTGCCCAAGACTGCGAATGAGCTTTATACATTAGTGGATAAGTGTGCTCGGATGGAGGAGGGAAGGAGATTGCCCGGAGAGGAAGATTGCACCAATGTTGATTCAGAGGATGAGATGAATCAACTAGTAAGAAGAAGAGCAAGAAGCACAGTAAGAAGCGGAGAGATAAGGTAGTGATGACTGTTGAAGGATTTGGTATGCCTAGTACCGGCAAGAAGGCCAAAGCTGAAGCCCCTGGCAAGGAAGCTACCGTGTGCACTAACTGCCGGGAGGCCGCGACTGCCGAGAAAGTTGGGATAGGTGATGGGCCGTACTGCAAGATTCATCAGACCAAGGGCCATGACCTTCAAGAGTGCTATCAAGTTGAGCAGCTTGTCAAGAAGCAGAAAGCGGAATATGAGAAGCGTGAAAAGGAAAAAGGTTAGAATGTTGCTGGCAGTAAGGGCCGAGGTGGTGAAGTAAATCGCCCCGGCAAACCCTTCCGGAACCATGGAAAGCCCACCAGAGGTCAAGTGAAGGAAACTTGTGATGATGAGAGTGATGCAGGGGATAGAGGAAACCAGTGAGCAAGAGTTTCAGAAGGCCACAGACGCCCTGTGCATTGACGGAGGTGCATCTTTGCACACCTTAACCGCCAGCTCAAGCGGTGGGCACAAGAGTTCAATGTCGTAGAACCAGCGCCAGAGGCCCGGAAGCCGCTCAAATGGTCTCGTACGCCCATCATCTTTGACGAGGAGGACCATCCTAGCCGTACAACTGCGGTAGGATGTTTGCCGTTGTTGGTCTCCCCAACAATTCACAACCTCAAGGTCACAAAGATGTTGGTGGACGGCGGGGCCTGGTTGAATCTGATTTCCCCGGCAGTTAGCAGCAAGCTTCAGATAGGAGAAGATGAGCTAGAGGTTACCGGTACATTTCAAGGAGTTAATCCCGGCAGGAGCCATCCTATGGGAAAGATCACGTTGCCGGTAACGTTGGGGGAGAGCTGAACTACCAGACTAAGAGGAATGTGTTTGATGTGGTTGATCTCCCCCTGTCGTACAATGGGATTCTTGGACGCCCAGCCTTGGCTAAGTTCATGGCAGCATCCACTATGCCTACAACACATTGAAGATGCCTGGGCCAATGGGAGTCATCACCATCCCATCAGATGAGAAGATGTGATTATTTGTGTGGACAAGATGTACCGTGCCGCGACAGCGGCAACATCAATTCCCGCCAAGGATAGCATAGGAAAGAAGAGAGGCTGTGAGGCCTCTGGCAAAGAGTCCGGGAAGCGTGCCCCCACCAAGTGCATGGCACCCGTTGACGACGTGTCGGAGTGTTCTAACAGCAAGAGATCCAAGATTGCCGCACCCCAAGTGAAGAAGGTCCCGGCAGGGCTGGCTGGCGTTGATGGTACTTTCCCTATCATTGCCACCATCGATGACAAATAGGAAAGCACACTGATTGCCTTCCTGCGGGCGAGTATTGATGTGTTTGCATGGAAAACATCTGATATCCTCGGTGTTCCTAGGGAGGTAATCGAGCACCACCTTAATGTCTGCCCACATGCCGGACATGTCAAGCAGAAAGTCTGGAAGCAGGCCTTGGAGAGGCAGCAGTTCATTGCAGAAGAGATCAAGAAGCTTGAGGCAACTGGTATGGTAAGAGGAGTACTGCACCCCACGTGGTTGGCAAATCCAGTGGTAGTCCGGAAGGCTAACGGGAAGTGGAGGCTTTGAATAGATTTCACAGATCTCAACAAAGCTTGCCCGAAAGACCCATCCCCCTTGTCACGCATCGACCAGATTGTGCACTCCACTTCAGATTGTGATTTGCTCTCCTTTATGAACGCATACTCTGGGTATCACCAAATCTTCATGTCCAAGGAAGATGAAGAGAAGACGTTGTTCATCACTCCGTGTGGTACGTACTGCTTTGTCCACATGCCATTCGGATTGAAGAGTGTTGGGTCCACTTTTGCAAGGGCAATCCAGATTGGTTTTGAGCCACAGTTACACAGAAACATAGAGGCCTATATGGATGATATTGTGGTCAAGACCAAGGATAAGGCCACCCTTATTCAAGATTTGCAGGATACGTTCGATAATCTGCGCAAGATCAATCTGAAGCTCAACCCGAAGAAGTGTGTGTTTGGCGTTCCCTCCGGCAAGCTGATGCGGCTCGAAGATACGTTGGTATTTCCCCAAAGAGGAAGGGATGATGCAGCACAACTGAGGTAGGTATTTCCCTCGGATATGAAACCAAGGTTATCGAACCAGTAGGAGAACCAAGCAACACAACGTAAACAACCCCTGCACACAGATAACAAATCCTCGCAACCAGACGTGTTAAAGGGGTTGTCAATCCCTTTCGGGTAACGGCGCCTCATGATAGGCAAATGGACGTGAGATAAAATTGTAGTAGATTGATAGATCGAACGCCAAATAAAATAAATAAGAATAAAACACAGCAAGGTATTTTTGTATTTTTAGTTTAATAGATCTGAAAAATAAAAGGCAAATAAAATAGACCGAGGAGGCAAATAATATGAGAAAGAGAACCGGGGGCCGTAGGTTTCAGTAGTGGCTTCTCTCGAGAAAAATAGCAAATGGTGGGTAAACAAATTACTGTTGGGAAATTGATAGAACTTCAAATAATCATGAGGATATCCAGGCAATGATCATTATATAGGCATCACGTTCAAGATTAGTAGACCGCTCCTGCCTCCATCTACTACTATTACTCCACACATCGACCGCTATCCAGCATGCATCTAGTGTATTAAGTTCATGGAGAAACGGAGTAATGCAATAAGAACGATGACTATGATGTAGACAAGATCTATCTATGTAGAGATAGACCCCATCGTTTTATCCTAATAGCAACGATAGATACGTGTCGGTTCCCCTTCTATCACTGGGATCAAGAACCGTAAGATCAAACCCACTACAAAGCACCTCTTCCCATTGCAAGATAAATAGATCAAGTTGGCCAAACAAAACCCAAATATCGGAGAAGAAATACGAGGCTGTAGGCAATCACACATAAAAGAGATCAAGGAAACTCAAATACTTCCATGGATATAAAAAGATAGATCTGATCATAAACTCAAAGTTCATCCGATCCCAACTAACACACCGCAAAAAGAGTTACATCATATGGATCTCCAAGAGACCATTGTATTGAGAATTTAGCGAGAGAGAGGAAGCCATCTAGCTACTAACTACAGACCCGAAGGTCTACAAAGAACTACTCATGAATCATCGGAGAGGCACCAATGGAGGTGGTGAACCCCATCCGTGATGGTGTCTAGATTGGATCTGGTTGTTCTGGACTCTGCGGCGGCTAGAATTGATTTTCGTCGACTCCCCTAGGGTTTCTGGAATATTTGGGTATTTATATAGCAAAGAGGCGGTCCGGGGGGCACCCGAGGTGGGCACAACCCATTAGGGCGCGCCTGGGCCTCCTGGCGCGCCTTGGTGGGTTGTGCTCTCCTCGGAGCACCCCCCCCCCCAGGCGCAGCCTTGGCCCATTAGGTGCCTTCTGGTCCATAAAAAATCTCCGTAAAGTTTCGTTGCATTTGGACTCCGTTTAGTATTGATTTCCTACGATGTAAAAAACATGCAGAAAACAGCAACTAACATTTGGCACTATGTCAATAGGTTAGTACCAAAAATGATATAAAATGATTATAAAACATCCAAGATTGATAATACAACAACATGGAACAATAAAAAATTATAGATACGTTGGAGATGTATTAAGCATCCCCAAGCTTAACTCCTACTCGTCCTCAAGTAGGTAAGTGATAAAAACAGAATTTTTGATGTGGAATGATGCCTAACATGTCATCATATACTTTTTTTATAGCATGGACATTTGGACTTTTATATTGTTCAAAGCAATAGTCTAGTTTTGACATGATAATTTAAATACTCAAGCATATCAACAAGCAACCATGTCTTTCAAAATATCAACGCTAAAATAAGCTATCCCTAGCCCATCATGCTCAACCATTGATCCATTCATGAAGCACACTCGCATATTAACTACACCCAATACTCAAGTACGATCATATTGCCTCCTAGTTGGTGCTTTTATAAGAAAAGATGGAGATTCAAATTCAAAATACAAAATTGCATAAAGTAAAAGAAAGGCCCTTCGCAGAGGGAAGTAGGGATTTGTAGAGGTGCCAGAGCTCAAAGCGAAAAACTTAGAGATGAAAACATTTGGGAGGTGTCTCCTTCCCACCAACGAAAATGACTTAAAGTTCCCAACACTTTCTATGCTAGATATATCATAGGCGGTTCCCAAATAGAAAATAAAGTTTATTCCTTTTTCAACCATACTTTCACTTTCCATGGCTAGACGTATCCACGGTTGCCCTCCATACCAACACTTTCCAAGGAATTTATTATTTTACAACATAATGTAAATTCATTTTTCATTTCGGGACCGGACATCCCTAATACCTTTGCCTTACTCTCGTGCAATGACAAGTGAATAAACACTCATCGTGAGAATAACACATCTATCATGGAAAATATTAGCTACCCCTCACCGCTCCGCGAGCGGAACGAACACACAAAAGAGAAGTTTATTTTGAAAATTAGAGATGGCACATACAAATTTTCTTAGAACGGCAAAATAATACCGCATATAAGTAGATATAGTGGACTCATGTGGCAAAACTGGTTTAAAGGTTTTTGGATGCACAAGTAGAGATCATACTTAGTGCAAAAGGAAGGTTGCAAAAGATTGAGAACCAAGAAACGAATAATATCATAAGCGAGCATTAAGCATAATTAACACCAAATAATGCACCACAAGTAGGATATAATTTCATTGCATAATTATTGACTTTCGTGCTTTCATATGGAATCAGAAACCATAACACCAATATTCTTACTAAAGCATAATTACTAATCAACATAACTCACATATCACATCATCATATCTCAAAACTATTACTAAGAATCAAGTTTATTTTGTCCAATGATCTTCATGAAAGTTTTTGTTATATCCTTCTTGGATATCTATCACTTTGGAACTAATTTTCATATGTTGCTTTTGATAAGCTCAAGCAAATTTTAGTGGAGATCATGAGCATAATTTTTCTTTCTCTCAAATTAATTTAAGTGAAGCAAGAGAGAATTTCCTAAAAAATTTACTAACTCTCAAATATATCTAAGTGAAGCAAGAGAGAATTTCTTCAAAAATACTAAATCACACCATGCTCAAAAAGATATAAGTGAAGCACTAGAGCAAGTCCATAGCTCATAAAAAATTTAAGTGAAGCATAGAGAGCAATTCTAACAAGTCTTGACATAATTTTGGCTCTCTCAAATAGGTGTACTAGCAAGGAATCAAGACTTAAAACACAAAATAAAACAAGCAAAGACTCATATCATACAAGACGCTCCAAGCAAAACACATAGTATGTGACGAATAAAAATATAGCTTCGAGTAAAATACCGATGGTCGTTAGAAGAAAGAGGGGATGCCACTCGGGGCGTCCCCAAGATTGTTTGCTTGCTCACTTTTGGATAATAGCTTGGGATGCCGGGGCATCCCCAAGCTTAGGCTCTTCTTACTCCTTATTCCTTCATCCATCATAAGATAACCCAAAACTTGAAAACTTCAATCACACAAAACTCAACAAAACCTTCGTGAGATTCGTTAGTATAAGAAAATAAATCACTACTATAAGTACTGTATCAAACCAATTCATATTTTATTACTACATTATATCTACTGTATTCCAACTTTTCTACGGCAAAAACTCATAAAAAACCATAGAGCCATCAAAATAAGCACACAACGCAAAGAAAACAGAATCTGTCAAAACAGAACAGTCTGTAGCAATCTGATTTGTTCGAAAACTTCTGGAACTCCAAAAATTCACAAAAATCAGGACGACCTGGGTAATGCGTATATTAATCAACTGCAAAAAAATGGTATTTTATCATGCTCTCGTTAAAAATAAGAATTCTTTTCGTGAGGGCAAAAGTTTTTGTTTTCAGCAAGATCAAACAACCATCACCCAAGAAGATCCTAAAGGCTTTACTTGGCACAAACACTAACTAAAACACAAAAAACACAATCATAACAGTAGAATAATTATGCAAACACTCAAGAACAGAAAGCAAAAATAAATTTTATTCACTGGGTTGTCTCCCAACTAGCGCTATAGTTTTACGCCCTTAGCTAGGCATAAAGCAAGGATCTAAGTTTTGTCATCTTTGGTTCGAGATCCCTAAGATGCCCTCAAAATTGATTCATATGGTGGCCTAATTATTGTTCTAGGAAAGTGTTCCATACCCTTCCTCAAAGGAAATTGGAACTTAATATTGCCTTCTTTCATATCAATCACGACACCGATAGTGCGTAAAAACGGTCTACCAAGAATAATTGGGCAAGACTGATTGCAATCAATATCGAGAACAATAAATCTATGGACACATAATTCCTATTTGCAAGAATAGAACACCATTAATTCTTCCCATAGGCTTTTTTATAGTAGAATCCGCCAAGTGCAAATTTAAAGAACATGATTCAATATTGGTAAGACCAAGCACATCACATAAAGACTTTGGAATTGTAGAAACACTAGCATCCAAGTCACACAAAGCAAAACACTCATAATTTTTAATCTTGACTCTGATAGTAGGTTCCCATTCATCATGCAATTTTCTAGGAATTAATACTTCTAATTCCAACTTTTCTTAAAAAGCTTTCATCATAGCATCAACAATCTGTTTAGTAAAAGCTTTATTTTTCTCATAAGCAAGGGGTGAATTTATCATGGATTGCAACAATGAAATACAACCAATCAAAGTCTTTGTAATCCAAAAGAGTGGGCACATCACTAGTTAAAGTCTTGACATCTTCAAACCCACTTTAATCAATTTTCTCAACAAGATTTTCACCCTCCGAAATATCGGGACGCCTTCTAGCTAAAGTTAACTCTTCTCCAGTCCCTTTTTCATCAATCTTAATTTTACTAAACAAGGAATCAATAGAAGAAACACCAATCATTTTAAGATCTTCATCACTTTTGCAAAAGTAATCACTAGAAAACGCTTGTTCCAAAAATTCTCTTTTAGCTCTAAGCATTGCGCTTCTTTTCTTACTTTCATCCATAAAAACATAAAGAGCTTTAATTGATTCATCAACCTTAGGCACAAAAATTTTCATCTTGAGATTTTCCACATCATGAGAAATTCTATGATAGTGTTGAAAACTTTTTGCGTGTTGATAAATTATTTAATATTATTCTCAAGATCAGAGGTGTTCCTATTATTATTATAAGATTGATTTCCATAGGAATTGCCATAAATATTAGAGGAATTGCTAGGAAAAGTCCTAGGATTAAAATTACCTCTATAAGCATTATTGTTGAAATTATTTCGAGAGATAAAATTCACATCTATGGCATCACTATTTTGCTCAATCAAAGTAGACAAAGGCATATCATTAAAATAAATAGGAGCACTTTTACTAGCAACCAATTTCATAAGAGCATCAACTTTTTCACTCAAAGAAGAAATTTCCTCAACCGAATTAATTTTTTTACTACTAGGAGCTCTTTCGGTATGCTATTGCGAATTATTTGCCATGATATTATCAAGAAATTTGGTGGCTTCACCCAAAGTAATTTCCATAAAAGTACCACCCGCAGCGGAATCTAAAAGATTATGAGAGACAAAATTCAACCCCGCATAAAAAATTTGTATGATCATCCAATGATTTAACCCATGAGTTGGGCAATTCCTTAGCATCATTTTCATCCTTTGCCAAGATTTTGCAACACGCTCGTGTTCAAGTTGCTTGAAATTCATGATCTGAGTTCTAAGGGAAATATTTTTTTGCGGGCAGAAAATACTTAGTGATAAAAGCATCTTTGCACTTATTCCAAGAATCGATACTATTGCGAGGCAAAGGAAAAACCAAATTTTAGCAGAATCATGCAAAGAAAACGGAAATAATTTCATCTTCACGACATCATTGTCCACATATTTTTTTCTTTTGCATATCGCATAATTTATAACATCCCAACTTTTCAATTTGGAATGATATAGATAGGTCATCCATGCATATCATATTTATTGCATCTTCGTTCCGCAATCCTCGAAATCCTAAGCAACTCAAGGACCCTCGGAGAGAGTTGGGGATTTTCCGGTTTTCATATTTGATTTTTATCAAATACTGAGAACGAGGATTTTTTATTTTAATTATTTTTCTCCGAAAAATATTTCATATTAAAAATAAATGAGGGGAGATAATATGACTTCTCCAAAACAGTGAAATATTGGAGGAAAAATGTTAAAATCATTATTTGGATTTTATTTGATTTTATTTGGGTTTTATTTGCGCTAGAAAAATTGCACGTTTTAAAAATTGCATTTTAGGGCCAAGAAAATGTTCATCTCGTTCTAAATATTTCATTTAGACGGTGAAAATTTGTTTTGGCATTTTTAGATTTTTATTTTATTTTTTAGGAATTTTTTATTCTGTCGGCGGAACCTTTTAAAAAAAACTCTTCGCGCCCGACTGGGCCCAAGGCCCAGCCGAGCAAGCCAGCCTGCTCATCGCCGCCTCCCTCACATACGCCCGCCAGCAAGAAGACGGACGCCGAGGAGAGTCCGAGCCGACTCCTCCTGGCGCCTTGCCCAAGCCACCGCCTCTCTAAATACCACCGCCTCGCCACCTCTACCCCACCACCACCACCGCCGAGCCCGATCCGAGCCGAGCCCGAGGACACGCCGCACCGCCTCTCGCCACCGCCGCCCCTGTCCGCCGAGCCCCGCCGCCCCACGCCACCCCCACCCTGCCGGAGCCCCGCCTCGTCGGACCTCTCGCCGGAGGTATCAGACGGATCCGAGACAGCTGGTTTTTCTTAAAAACTGTCCGATTTATTTTTTTCGAAACCCTAGTTTTCATTTTTTTTAATAGATCGGTTTTTCTCCGGTTTGTTTATTTAGCGAGCGTTCGCTTGTTCGTTCGTTTTAACGAACCCGTTCTTCGTTTAGGTTTAGATAACGAACGTTCGTTCGTTAAGCTGTTCGTCGCTTTTCTTTTCCCGGATTTATTCCGCGATTTTTCTGATTGCGATTTCTGATCCGATTTTCGATCTATTATAATTTTTTCGCTCGTTTATCAGAATCAGGCGATTCAAGTGCCTAGGGTTTCGTCTCGAAACCCTCTTTCCGAATAATCAACTCAAACAAGTTTTTACCTCTGTGAAATTTGACCTTAGTTCAGATTAGTAAACAGATCTTATTTCTTTCGCCGTTTGAGTTTTGTTGCTTCGTTTGTTTTGTTTCTTTTTGCGAACCGGAGTTCTTTAGTTGAACTTTTTGGTCAACCTCTTTTAGTTGAGTTTTACCTGTGCATCTTTGCTTGTTGCTTATGTATGTTATTATTTGCTTGCGATAGAATTCCCAGAGTGCGAAGCGTGTTATTACGAGTCTCTAGGATTCACGGATCATCAGCAAGGCAAGTAACACATTGATCATACTCTTTTCATACCCAGTTTTTATGCATTAGTTTCAATCCTCAAACATTGCATGATTAGGATGTCATTAAAATTGTGGGTTGGGAAGTAGTTATTGAGGTAGAACCTATTGCCCTGTTACTATCAAACCCTTGGGAGTTACTTCTACGTGTTGCTATTATTGCTATGCTATCCTCGTAGACGTGGATTGGGTTTGAGTGTATCCATGACAGATGTGAGATTTTTAATTAATGGTTTACTTTAAGGTGGCAACTTTAATACACATCTGGGTGGATTGAGGCACTGGGAACCCAAAGGTTGTCTGTTTTACTTTTGAAATCCTGGGTACCTGTGTGATCTTCCTATGGACCGCCACCCAGTGCTCAAAGGAACTGAGATTATTCATGCTAGAAACTTCCGTGTGTAGCCACAAGCTACTATGGGCTCTAGCATAGTTGAGTAAGTTACGTGAAGCTCTTAAAGAGGTAAATCAGCAGGTAGTGGGTTTTTTAGGTTTGGTATGGTCTACCCTGAGTAGAGAGTTAATGTTTCTGAAAGACTATGTCTCGGTCATCCGTTTCTCAAACACCATGTAGTGCGAGAAATCAACGGAGGCGATCGAGTCTTGTGGGGAAAAGTGCGCAAACCTCTGCAGAGTGTACAATCTAATCATGTTTAGCCGTGTCCCCGGTTATGGACAATTCTGAGTATCTAGTACCTGAGTATTCACATGTATCTCATCACTCTTAAATTAATATTGTTGGGATGTTAACTAATTTAATTGGGATTGAGTTGGGGTTATACCTTCTCAATGATGTTTCAACCACCATGATAGTTAAATAAAATTTATTCCTTTGTTGTAGGGAAAAATTGGCTTTTCGCAAAATTATAACCATATTGCTTTCCACCAGCCAAATATGCATGTAGTGATAGCATTATTCTGTTCTTGCTCTACTGTGTTATATTGCCAGCATATTCCATGTGCCGACCCGTTCTCGGGCTGCAACGTATTATGTTGCAGACTTTTTAGACGAGGAGTAAGGATCGTTAGGTCGTTGCCGTGCAGCTCAGCTATGCCGTTGGAGTTGATGGACTCGCTTTATCTTCCAAGCCTTCCGTTGTTATCGCATTAGATGGCCTTAAGCCATATCATTGTAATAAGTTCTCTTTTGAGACTTTCGATGTAATAAGTGTGTGATTGCTACTCTGTTATAAATCCTTCGGGTACTATGTGTGTCAGCATTACTGATCCAGGGATGACACTGAAACACAGAGACTTGACCATCTGAGGTCGGGTCACTACAAGATGGTATCAGAGCACACGCTGAGTGTAGGACACGACCATTAAGATAAACCATAGGTCACTCTTCTCTACTCATTTCTGACTCCTCTCCATTTTTCCACTCTTTAGGATGGCGGAGTTGAAGAACAAGTTTGCACAACCCGATGAAGACACACCTTTTGGACGCCACTTGAAGGAAGTCATTAGGTACTTGAACATTGGTATACCAAGCTTCACCGGAACGTACAACGCCACCTTACCAGAAGAGGACGTTCTCGCCAACTTCTAAGCCCATAGAGTTTTCTTTCGAAGCACCCACCTGGAGTCTAGGCAAGAGTATGGCAGCTCACATTACCATAGGACGTATTGGAGAAGTCTACAACAGGGAGCTTAAAGACACCATATACCAAATATGTGGGCGCCGAGACGAGCAATGGGAAGTAATCAGCACCAAGAAGGATAGATCCATTGCAGCTTTTATCCAGGAGTTAAACCAGCACATTCGACGCCAGGAAAACCAGATGTGAGATATGATGGAACTGAAGAAGGCAAAGACCAGGATCATTGAACTAGAGGAATAACTCAAGTTTACACGTGATGGATACGAGGAGGAAATCAAGACACTACTCGAGAAGAACGATGACCTGGTCAAGAAGATCGGAGTATTCATGGGAGGACCAGCACCGGAAGAAGAAGACGAAGATCCCACTTGTCCGGACAACTACATCATCATCGACGACACCGATTCCCATCCAAGTGATGATGACTACGAAGACGAAGCTGGAGCGGACATCATGGAGTCTTCCACCGATCAAAATTTCTAGATGACCACCATATATTAGTAGTATTTTCCCCCATGTATCTAATAGTAGTTGAGCACTTTTGCGATAGTTCTAGACCATTTGTATGCCCTTGATTGATTGATTGAGTGAAATGTTTGTGGTTGCCTCATATGCATATGGGTAGTGTTTTCTCATTAGACCTCTTTCTACTCTAATCTCTTCCCTCTAAACCCATCAGATGCCTCCGAGACGTGACACCGGTTTTGTTTTTCCACCGGAGCTCACCCAGTTGATCCAGCAGCAGAATGCTTTGATGCAATTGCTAGTTCAGAACCAAGGCAACAACAACAACCACAACAACCCGCCGCCAGTGGACAATTTAGCCCGTTTTCTGAGGTTACAACCGCCGGTGTTTTCCAGTAGCACCGAGCCAATAGTTGCTGATGATTGGCTACGCCGTATTGGAAGGGAGTTAACCACCGCAGGATGCACGGATGCTGAGAGGGTGCTCTTTGCCGCACATCAATTGGATGGACCAGCAGCCGCATGGTGGGAGAATTACACGGCTACTTTTCCTATAGCCAATGTCACTTGGGACCAGTTTCAGCAAGCTTTTCGCATAGCACATGTCTCAACTGGATCCATGCAGATGAAGAAGCGCGAGTTTCACAACTTACGCCAGGGGAACCGTACTGTAGCTTAGTACGTGGATGATTTTAGCAAGTTATCACGCTATGCCCCTGATGATGTGGCCACAGATGCCGCGAAGCAGGAGAAGTTCATGGAAGGGATGAATGATGAGATGAGCATGCAGTTGATGGTGGCAACTTTCAACAACTACCAGGAGTTGGTAGATAAGGCCCTTATGATTGAAGGAAAGCATCAGCAGATTGAGAGCCGTAAGAGGAAGTATGGACAAGGGAAGTATAATTCAGAGCTCAACAAAAGCCCCGCTTAACCCCGAACTCGGGAGGACTTGTTCATAACCATGGAGGTCACAACCACACTGGAGGAGGATCGCATAACCACAATGGTGCGAAGAATGGAAATGGGAATGGAGTTAACAACAATCAGAACCGCTCCAACCCATCTACACCCGCCAAAAGAGACCTAAGTCAGGTTACTTGCTTTAAGTGCGGGAAGACTGGGCACTACACCAATGACTGCCCTGAAGGAAGGAATGGAAACGGAAATGGGAGCGCTGGAAAGAAGCCCAATCCATTCAACAAAGGACAAGTGAACCACGTTAATGTGGAGGAAGTTGAAGAGCAGCCGGACGCGGTAATAGGTAAGTTTTTGGTTAAGTCATTTACCGCTCTTGTTCTTTTCGATAATGGTGCATCGCATTCATACATATCAAGGGGATTTGTGGATAAGTTTAAGCTACCAACCCAAACCCTTAGGACCCCTCTTTTAGTGAGCTCGCCTGGAGCAGAGTACATGGCTAGCCGATGGTGCACCCAGATACCCCTAACCATTGGCACACATGTTTTTCCGTCTGACCTAATTATCTTGGAGTCGCAAGGATTGGATGTGATATTAGGTATGGACTGGATGTCGAAGTATGGAGGAAGCATTGACTGCGCGAGTAAGTCAATTTATCTCACCACCCCGGAGGGAAAAAGGATTAAGTATGTATCTAGGCATGTGCCTAGGAGGAGCCAAGTGAATGCCCTCACGGGAGTTGTACAGGAGGAAGTGCCTGTAGTAAAGGATTTTCCGGATGTTTTCCCAGAGGAGTTACCAGGCATGCCACCGGATCGAGACATCGAGTTCCTGATTGAGCTACTGCCAGGTACAGGGCCAATATCCAAGAGACCTTATCGGATGCCCACAAATGATCTGGAGGAAATTAAGAAACGGATCAAGGAGTTATTGGAGAAAGGTTATATTTGCAGGAGTTCATCACCTTGGGGAGCACCAGTACTTTTGGTCGAGAAGAAGGATAAATCCCTGAGGATGGTCGTTGATTACCGAGCCTTGAATGAAGTAACGATAAAGAACAAGTATCCATTACCGATTATCAATGATCTGTTTGATCAGTTGCAAGGATCTAAGGTGTTTTTGAAGATTGATCTATGGTCAGGATAACATCAGTTGAAGATTCGAGAGAAAGATATACCAAAGACAGCGTTCACCAGGCGGTATGTATTGTATGCGTATACGGTCAGGTGGTTCGGACTGACTAACGCCTCTGCCTATTTCATGAGTATGATGAACAAGGTGTTCATGGAGTATTTGGACAAGTTTATCGTGGTGTTTATTGATGATATTATGGTATACTCGAAGAACGAAGAGGAGCACAAGGAACATTTGCGTTTAGTTCTCGAGAAACTCAGGGAACACCAGTTATACGCTAAATTCAGCAAGTGCGAGTTTTGGTTGAAGGAAGTTGGATTTCTTGGGCATGTTATATCAGAAGAGGGTATAGCAGTGGATCCCAGTAAGGTTCAGTCAGTCACTGAATGGTTGGCACCCACTTAAGTTAGCGAGATCCGCAGTTTCCTTGGACTCGCAGGATACTATCGGAGATTCATTGAAATTTTTTCCAAGATTGCTAAGCCAATGACTGAATTGCTGAAGAAGGATACTAAGTTTAAATGGACAGAAGATTGTGAGCAAAGTTTTCAGGAGTTGAAGAAACGATTGACTACAGCCCCAGTATTAACACTGCCAGATATACATAAGGAGTTTCAAGTATATTGTGACGCCTCACACTTGGGACTTGGATGTGTGCTTATGCAGGACGGAAAGGTTGTTTCGTATGCCTCACGACAACTGAAGCCCCATGAGTTGAACTATGCCACGCATGATTTGGAGCTAGCAGCCGTAGTGCATGCATTGAAGACTTGGAGACATTAACTTATTGGAAATCGTTGTGATGTGTACACGGATCATAAGAGTTTGAAGTACATTTTCACCCAGAAGTAGTTGAACCTTAGACAAAGGAGATGGCTGGAGCTTATAAAGGATTATGATATGAAGCTGCACTATCATCCAGGAAAGGCCAATGTCGTAGCAGACGCTTTGAGCCGGAAAAGTTATGCTAATATCCTTGAAAGTAAGGGATTGCCGAAGGAGTTAGCTGAGGATATCATGGAACTTTGGTTGGAGATTGTCCCAAGATGTTTCGTTGCGACAATGGAAGTTCAGTCAACATTGTTGGACAAGATTCGAGAAGCTCAGAAGGAAGACAAGGAAATTGCTGAGATAAAAGAGAAGATGAGTAAAGGAAAGGCCAAAGGATTTCGCGAGGATGAGCACGATACCTTATGGTTTGAGGACCGAGTTTATGTGCCCAATGACCCAGAGATCAGAAAGTTAATACTTCAGGAGGCCCATGACTCACCATACTCGATACACCCCGGAAACATTAAGATGTATTTGGATTTGAAAGAGCGTTTCTGGTGGACAAGTATGAAGAAGGATATTGCCGAGTATGTAGCCGTATGTGATGTATGTCAGAGAGTGAAGGCAGCGCATCAGAAGCCAGCAGGACTGTTACAGCCTATGCCGATACCCGAATGGAAGTGGGATAAACTTGGCATGGACATTATCACCGGATTGCCCAGGACCAAAGCAGGATATGACTCAATATGGGTAGTAGTGGATTGCTTGACCAAAGTGGATCACTTCATCCCAGTGAAAACCACGTATACAAGTGCGAAGTTAGCTAAGATATATATGTCCAGGATCGTATATTTGCATGGAGTTCCGAGGACCAACGTATCAGATAGAGGAACACAGTTTACTTCAAAGTTTTGGCATCAGCTACACCCGACTTTGGGGACAAGATTGGAGTTCAGTACAACATTCCACCCGCAGAAAGATGGACAGACAGAGAGAGTCAACCAGATTTTGGAGGACATGTTGAGAGCCTGTGCGCTAGACTATGGGACTAGTTGGGATGACAATTTGCCTTACGCAGAGTTCTCATACAATAATAGCTACCAAGCTAGTTTGAAGATGGCACCGTTTGAAGCTCTGTATGGACGCAGATGTAGAACACCTCTGATGTGGGATGAGGTAGGAGACCGTCAATTGTTTGGACCAGACTTGATCAAAGAGTCGGAGGAGAAGGTTAAACTGATCCGTGACAGACTGAAGATTGCTCAGTCCAGGCAGAAGAGTTATGCAGACTCAAAACGCAAGGAAGTAACCCATGAAATTGGAGATAGAGCCTATCTGCGAGTATCACCCTTGCGAGGAATGAAACGTTTTGGAGTTAAGGGAAAATTAGCTCCGGATTTGTAGGACCGTATCGTGTTTTAAAACGGATGGGAGAAGTTGCCTACAAGCTGGAGTTACCTGAAGGATTGTCAAGAGTTCACGATGTGTTCCACGTATCACAGTTGAAGAAGTGTCATGCTGAGATGGCAGATATACCATTAAGGGATACAGTGCCCCTGGAGGCGATTCAGTTGGAGAGTAATTTGACCTATGAAGAGAAGCCAGTAAAGATTCTTGACTTTGACAGCCGAGTCACGCGCAGCAAGGTTATCAAGTTTTGCAAGGTTCAGTGGAGCCACCATACCGAGGAAGAAGCCACCTGGGAACGAGAAGAGGATATCCGCAAGGACCACCCGCACCTATTTTCTAGCCAACCCGAATCTCGAGGATGAGATTCATCTTAAGGGGGGTAGGTTTGTAACATCCCAAATTTTCAATTTGGAATGTTATACATAGGTCATCCATGCATATCATATTTATTGCATCTTTGTTCCGTAATCCTCGAAATCATAAGCAAATCAAGGACCCTCGGAGAGAGTTGGGGATTTTCCGGTTTTCATATTTGATTTTTATCAAATACTGAGAACGAGGATTTTTTATTTTAATTATTTTTCTCTCCGGAAAAATATTTCATATTAAAAATAAATGAGGGGAGATAATATGACTTCTCCAAAACAGTGAAATATTGGATGAAAAATGTTAAAATCATTACTTGGATTTTATTTGATTTTATTTGGGTTTTATTTGCGTTAGAAAAATTGCACATTTTAAAAATCGCATTTTAGGGCCAAGAAAATGTCCATCTCGTTCTAAATATTTCATTTGGATGGTGAAAATTTGTTTTGGCATTTTTAGATTTTTATTTTATTTTATAGGAATTTTTTTCTAACGGCGGAACCTTTAAAAAAAACTCCTCGCGCCCGACTGGGCCCAAGGCCCAGCCGAGCAGGCCGCCTGCTTCCACCGCCTCCCTCGTCAAGGCCGCCAGGCGCAAAGACGGACGCCGAGGAGCGTCCGAGCCGACTCCTCCCCGGCGCCTCCCCAAGCCACCGCCCCTCTTAAATACCGCCCCCGCCGCCACCACCACCCACCACCACCACCGCCGAGCTCGACCCGAGCCGAGCCCAAGCCGAGCCCTTGCCGCCGAGCCACCGCCGCCGCCTCCTGTCGCCGAGCCCCGCCGCCCCACGCCACCCCGCCCCACCAGAGCCCCTCCTCGCCGGATCTCTCGCCGGAGGTATCCGACGGATCCGAGACCGCTGTTTTTTTTAAAAACCGTCCGGTTTATATTTTTCTGAAACCCTAGTTTTTGTTTTTTTAAATAGATCAGTTTTTCTCCGGTTTATTTATTTAGCGAGCGTTCGCTCGTCCGTTCGTGTTAACGAACGCGTTCTTCGTTTAGGTTCAGATAACGAACGTTCGTTCGTTAAGCTGTTCGTCGCTTTTCTTTTCCCGGATTTATTCCGCGATTTTTCTGATCGCGATTTCTGATCCGATTTTCAACCTATTATAATTTTTTCGCTCGTTTATCGGAATCGGGCGATTCAAGCGCCTAGAGTTTCGTCTCGGAACCCTCTTTCCGAATAATCAACTCAAACAAGTTTTTACCTCTGTAAAATTTGACCTTAGTTCAGGTTAGTAAACAGATCTTATTTCTTTCGCCGTTTGAGTTTTGTTGCTTCGTTTGGTTTGATTCTTTTTGCGAACCGGAGTTCTTAAGTTGATCTTTCTAGTCAACCTCTTCTAGTTGAGTTTTACCTGTGCATCTTTGCTTGTTGCTTATGTATGTTATTATTTGCTTGCAATAGAATTCTCGGAGTGCGAAGCGTGTTACTACGAGTCTCAAGGATTCACGGATCGTCAGCAAGGCATGTAACACATTGATCATACTCTTTTCATACCCAGTTTTTATGCATTAGTTTCAATCCTCAAACATTGCATGATTAGGATGTCATTAATATTGTGGGTTGGGAAGTAGTTATTGAGGTAGAACCTATTGCCCTATTACTATCAAACCCTTGGGAGTTACTTCTACGTGTTGCTATTATTGTTATGCTATGCTCGTAGACGTGGATTGGGTTTGAGTGTATCCATGACAGATGTGAGATTGTTAATTAATGGTTTACTTTAAGGTGGCAACTTTAATACACATCTGGGTGGATTGAGGCACCGGGGAACCCAAAGGTTGTCTGTTTTACTTTTGGAAATCCCGGGGTACCCGTGTGATCTTCCTATGGACCGCCATCCAGGCTCAAAGGGAACTGAGATTATTCATGCTAGAAACTTCCGTGTGCAGCTACAAGCTACTATTGGCTCTAGCATAGTTGAGTAAGTTACGTGAAGCTCTTGAAGATGTAGATCAGCAGGTAGTAGGTTTTGTAGATTTGGTATGGTCTACCCTGAGTAGAGAGTTAATGTTTCTGAAAGACTATGTCTCGGTCATCCGTTTCTAAAACACCATGTAGTGCGATAAATCAACGGAGGTGATCGAGTCTTGTGGGTAAAAGTGCGCAAACCTCTGCAGAGTGTACAATCTAATCATGGTTAGCCGTGACCCCGGTTATGGACAATTCTGAGTATCTAGTACCTGAGTATTCACATGTATCTCATCACTCTTAAATTAATATTGTTGGGATGTTAACTACTTTAATTGGGATTGAGTTGGGGTTATACCTTCTCAATGATGTTTCAACCACCATGATAGTTAAATAAAATTTATTCCTTTGTTGTAGGGGAAAATTGGCTTTTCGCAAAATTATAACCATAGAGCTTTCCACCAGCCAAATATGCATGTAGTGATAGCATTATTCTGTTCTTGCTCTACTGTGTTATATTGCCAGCATATTCCATGTGCTGGCCCGTTTCGGCTGCAACGTATTATGTTGCGACTTTTCAAACGAGGAGTAAGGATCGTTAGGTCGCTGCCGTGCAGCTCAGCTATGCCGTTGGAGTTGATGGACTCACTTTATCTTCCAAGCCTTCTGCTGTTATCGCATTAGATGGCCTTAAGCCATATCATTGTAATAAGTTCTCTTTTGAGACTTTCGATGTAATAAGTGTGTGATTGCTACTCTGTAATAAATCCTTCGAGTATTGTGTGTGTCAGCATTACTGATCCAGGGATGACACTGAAACATAGAGACTTGACCATCTGAGGTCGGGTCGCTACATAATTGCACGAAGGTATTAAGATGGGACGCGGCATCCTCTTTAGGAGTACCGGAAAATTGATCTTTCATAACGATATTCAGCAAAGCAGTATTAATATCACAAGACTCCGCACTAGTGGCGGGAGGAGCAATCGGAGTGCCGATAAAATCATTGTTGTTGGTATTTGAGAAATCACATAACTTGGTGTTCTCTTGAGTCATGATGAGTACACAACAAGATTGCACTCGAAAATAGATCCGGTAAGAAAACGGCGAACGAAAAAGAGGGCCAACTAAAATGGCAATTTTTTTGAAGTGGGGGAGAGGAAAACGAGAGGAAAATGGCAAATAATTTAAATTGCGAGGAGATGAGATTTGTGATTCGGAACATGGTATATGTTGAAGATCCTCCCCGGCAACGGCGCCAGAAATTCCTTTTGATGCAGCTCGAAGCTACGTCAGTATTTCCTCAAAGAGGAAGGGATGATGCAGCACAACAGCGGTAGGTATTTCCCTCAGATATGAAACAAAGGTTATCGAACCTGTAGGAGAACCAAGCAACACAACGTAAACAGCCCCTGCACACAGATAACAAATACTCGCAACCCGACGTGTTAAAGGGGTTGTCGAAACCTTTCGAGTAACGGCGTTGCAAGATAGGCAAACGGACGTGAGATAGAGTTGTAGTAGATTGATAGATCGAATGGAAAATAAAATAAATAAGAATAAAACACGGAAAGGTATTGTTGTGGTGGGCGCACGACAGATGCCAAGGGATGGCTAAAGATAGGAGGAGGCTTGAGGGCACTGGTGGGCTCCAGAGGCGGGGTCGGCATGAGCGAGTGCGGGACGCAAGACATACCCAGGTTCGGGGCTCTCCGGAGAGATAACACCCCTAGTCCTGCCGAGTGTAGTAGATATGTGTGAGTACAGGGTTACTCCTAGAGCTGTATGGAGGAAGAAGGGAGGTTGGCCAAGGCTTAGGCGGCTCCCTCTCCTTGGGTGTTGCTTGTTAGGTGTGTGAGTGGGTGGATGGGTGAGAGCATTGCCCGTATGCATGAGGGGTCCTTGGGGATTTTATAGGTCAACCCCCCAGGGGTACAATGGTAATGTTACAAGGCCGTAGGGCCGGGTTGTCAGCGTCCAGGATGCCCGGCGCTGGGACCCGCCGGGTGCCAGGTCTCGCCGGGTTCCCCGGGCGCGGGCCCCATGCGCCTAGGGGCACTGTGCGCCATCTTGTCGATCGTCAGGGTGTGGCCGAGTCAAGTCGGCTACAGTAGCATTCCGTCAGGTCGCCGCTTGCTGGCATCATGGGTGACGATGATTGCACTGTTGCCACGCCGGCCCCGGTCAACGAGTAGGTGGGGGGCACTGTTGCCACGCCCGGCTGACCAGAGGCATGGGCGGGGCACTTTGGCTTCGGTCATCAGTTGGTGGAGACTCGTCCCATCGTACGGCCGGGATGGGACGGCCGCTGACCCTCGGTCAGGTTGGAGAACATGCCAAGGGTGGAGCTGGCTTGTTGGGGAAGTCTTGAGTTGGTTGTTGGGGCCGAGTTGAGCAGTCCGGCCGGGTCGAGGGACTTGGCCGGGTTGAGCGACCCGCCCAAGTGCGAGCCGGATTGAGGGGCAATGATGGCCCCGTTGTTTTTGCAAAGGATCCGGGTTCCGTTGCCTGCCTGGGCTTCATCCCCCCGACAGTAGTCCCCGAAGATGTGAAGGTCCGCCGTCTTCGGATGGAAGGGCCTTCGTAGTTTCCCCCTTTGCGAAGGCGGATTTGGTGACCGTCGGGTCCGGCAACACCCACTGTGTGCCAACTTACGGAAGCCGGATCGCGGCATCCCGATCGTGGCGGGAAACCGAGGAGTTCGATGAATCTTTGGGCAATCTTTCGGGCCTCATGCGGCCGCCACATGGCGCCTGGAAGCCCGAGGGGCCTGACAGGCCAGGCGGATGACAGGACGGGGCGATACCCTGGGGGCCGCCGCCACATGCCCTCGGCCCATGCGTGCGGATTTATTACGGCGTGCGCGGGTCGGTTTCCATTCTCTAGGCAGTTTCTGTGTGCGTACGTGTGCACTTATTGCAGGGAAGTGGGAGGGGCGAGCCCAAACGATCCCACTTCCCCACGTTTCAAATCGTGGCCTATAAATTATGGGGAAAGGGAGCGGCGGAGATCATTCATGCTCGCCCTCCCCTGCCTCTTCATCCTCCCTCTACTTCTTGCGACTGCCGCCAGCTGCGATGCCCGCTGCCATGAGCAGAGCTTTGTAGCCACCTTCTTCTTCCTTCTCTCGTGTCTTTGCTGATGGCACTGTCGTCGGGCTCGTGGATGGGCTCGACCATCACCCTCGACGAGATCGCCTATCTCCGCTCCACCAGGTGCCTGTCGGGGGAGACGGAGGTCGCTCCGCGCCTGCCGCGGGGGGAGCGGGAGCCGTGACCCGAGGGCACGGAGTGCATCGTCTTCTTCCTGCACTCCAAGCGCGGTTTCGGGCTTCCCGCGAGCGGCTTCTTCGCGATTTCCTAGATCCTTCGGGCTCCAGCCTCATCACCTGGGCGCCGGCGCCATTGTGCAGCTGTCGGGCTTCGTCACCCTCTGCGAGGGGTACCTGGGGGTCGAGCCTTCGATCGACCTCTGGGTGCGCTTCCTCTCCCTGAAGCAGCAAGGCCCGAGTGCGGGGCCGCCATCATCTCCAAGCGGTCGGGCGCTGACTGCCCGAAGATGCCGCTGGAGGATTTTGCCAAGAAATGGTAGAATTCCTTCTTCTACGTCCGCAACCTCGGCGCGGACCGCATCAACTTGCCGCCCTTCGTCAACTCGTCGCCGAGGGAGAAGCGGAACTGGGGGTAGTACCCCAAGCATCCGTCGCAGGAGGTACTCAACCTGTGTGAGCGGGTGTCGATGATGAAGGAGGGCGAAGGGCTCACCGGCACCGACCTCATCACCGCCTTCATCGTCCGGCGAGTGCTGCCGCTGCAGCAGCGCAGCCACCTCATCGGCGAGATGACCGGCCTCCAGGACCCCAACCGCATGGAGAACACGTGGCTGGCAGCGGACCAGGTTGCACGCCAGGTCAACGACATCTCCAAGCCCAACCTGCGGGGTGACTGGGAGTTCGGGAAGGCCCCGTACAACCATGTGAACCCAGCATCGTTGGTGACTCCTTGGTCCCATATTTCGTTGCTGCTTATCTTCTTATCTGCCCCGACGCGACGCAGGAGGTGCTTCTGAACGCCATCCAGCATCCTTATGACCGGGAGCGGGTGCAGGTGGTGCCGTCGGCTCGGAGAAACCCGAGGCCCAAGGCGGAGAGGAGGAGGCGACCGCCGGCGCCGGCGCAGGGCGCTGTGCCGGTAAGTCTTGGGTTTTCTTCTTGAGTTACCAGTCGGGTTACCGCATTAGGGGTGCTGACGTGAGCCATTGATGTAGCGGCGCCGGGTGGAGGAGGCGGTGGCGCGGCCGGAGCCGGGTCGTCTCGGGGGGCGCCGGCAGCGAGGCGGCCGCACAGGAAGGACAACATCACGTCGCGAGCTCCGTCGCGAAGCGCGTGGCGGACCTGGCCGGGGTGGTGAAGCCGCCCGCCAAGAGGAGGTGTGCCGTGCTGCAGGAGAGAGCGGAGAGGCCCGCCGTTCTGGTGGTGCCGGGGTGAGCGCCCTTTCTGTTCGAGCCGAGAGGCTGAGCGGCTCTGCTTGGCTTTGCATACTTATTTTTGTCTTGGGTTTCAGGTCGCCGATCTCGCTGGCGCTGGCAGCGGCGGATGCGGCGTCCATCGAGGGTGCCGCGTTCCGGAGTAGCCGGTCCGGCACTGTCGACCGGGACAAGGAGGAGGAGGAGCGGGCGGGTCCAGATCTCGGTCTGGACTCGGCCGATGCCGAAAGCCTGGCCTAGCGGGACCGGAACCGGGCCGAGGCGGAGCTGGAGGCGGCGTCGACCCAGGCCTAGGTCAGCGCCGCGGCGATGTGGGCGCGTGCAGGTGAGGAGCCAGCGTGGCCAGAGATGCCGGCGGCGACGGTCTTCGTGCCGTCGTTGGAGGGGGAGCACGACCAAGGTGGTCGTGCGGATGTTATGGACCTCGACCGGGAGGTCGTGGTCGTTGAGGACGACACCCCGCCGCAGGCCGACGTGGTCGAGCGGGCGGGGGCCGACGGAGGCGGTGGTGGCGCTGTCTTGGGGGAGGCGTCGCAGACTGATTATCCCCAAGTGCAAGGAATCATTGTAGCACTTTCCAAAGGTGGAAGTGCTAAGTATGGAGTGTCGAACCCACAAGGAGCTAAAGGTAAGATCAATATTCTCTCAAGCCCTATCTGCCACTGATACGACTCGACGTGCACCGAACGTTTACTTCCAACTAGAAACGATAAATAAAACTACGTTGTGGGTATGAAGAGGATAACTTTGCATGGTGTCGGAGAGCTAAAACATAAAAGTAGGTGTTGTTATCATAAACTTAGAATATAATACTAAATAATATAAATAGTGAGTGTGGAATAATGGTGGATCGGTGTGCGGAATTGTCCTAGGCAATTGTTAACAAGACCGGTAATCACTATTGCAGTTTCATATGAGCGAGAGGCATAAGCTAACATACTTTCTCTACGTGGATCATATGCACTTATGATTGGAACTCTAGCAAGCATCCGCAACTACTAAAGATCATTAAGGTAAAACCCAACCATAGCATTAAAGCATCAAGTCCTCTTTATTCCCATACACAATAATCCTCTTACTCGGGTTTGTGTTTCACCACTCACCAACCCACTATAAGCTTAATCATGAACGATTGCAACACCCTACAGCGGGAATCCCTCACGCTTGCGCGACACGGAGGGCACCATAGGACAGCACCGAAGTGAAACATACAACTCATACCAATCTAGATCATCATAGGACAAAAGATAACTACTCAAAACATCATAGGATGGCAACACATCATTGGATCATAATATGTGGCATAAAGCACCATGTTTGTGACGCCCCCGATTCAATCGTACACTAATCATACACGCAAACATGCACGATCAAGATCAGGGACTCACGGGAAGATATCACAACACAACTCTAAAACATAAATAAGTCATACAAGCATCATAATACAAGCCAGGGGCCTCGAGGGCTCGAATACAAGTGCTCGATCATATACGAGTCAGCGGAAGCAACAATATCTGAGTACAGACATAAGTTAAACAAGTTTGCCTTAAGAAGGCTAGCACAAACGGGATACAAATCGAAGAGGCGCAGCCTCCTGCGCCTCGATCGCCCTAACTACTCCCGGTCGCCGCCACCGGCTGCACGTAGTAGTAGGCGCCTCTAGTGTAGTAGTCGCCATCGACGGTGGCGTCGGGTCCCGGGCTCCGCCGTGCAGTCGCAGCAATCGGATAGAGATAGGGAAAAAAGGGAACAAGGCAACCGTGAGTACTCATCCAAAGTACTGCAAGCAAGGAGCTACACTACATATGCATGGATATATGTGTAAATGGCCATATCAAGGACTGAATCGCAGAATGCCGTAACAAGAGGGGATAACAAATCTCGTCAAGACTACGCTCGCAGCCTCCGCCTTGCAACATCTAGAAGAGAGTAGACCGAGGTCCTCCAAGTAGCATCGCATAGCATAATCCTACCCGCGATCCCTCCTCATTGCCTCGTTAGAGAGCGATCACCGGTTATATCCGCACTTGCAAGGGTGTGGTTTATTAAGTATCCAGTTCTAGTTGTCATAAGGTCAAGGTACAACTCCAAGTCGTCCTGTTACCGAAGATCACGACTATTCGAATAGATTAACTTCCCTGCAGGGGTGGACCACATAACCCAACACGCTTGATCCCATTTGGCCGGACACACTTTCCTAGGCCATGCCCGGCCGCGGAAGATCAACACGTCGCAGCCCCACCTAGGCACAACAGAGAGGTCAGCACGCCGGTCTAAACCTAAGCGCAGGGTGCAGGCCCATCGCCTTAGCACACCTGCACGCTATGTGGGCGGCCGGAAGCAGAACTAGCCCCCTTAATACAAGAGCAGGCCTACGTTCCAATCCGGCGCGCTCCGCTCAGTCGCTGACGTCACGAAGTGCTTCGGCTGATACCACGACATCGAGTCCCCATAATTGTTCCCGCGTAGTTGGTTAGTGCGTATAGACCAAATGGCCAGACTCAGATCAAATACCAAGATCTCGTTAAGCGTGTTAAGTATCCGCGAACGCCGACCAGGCCATGCCCACCTCTCTCCTAGGTGGTCTCAACCTGCCCTGCCGCCCCGCCACAAAGTAACATTCGGGGCCGTCGGGAACCTGTGCCCACCTCTACGGGATGGAGCCACCGTCCTTTCAACCCCATCTCCTAACAGTATCATAGGTAATGTATTAGTGTAAAGTACATAGTATATGCCCGTGATCACCTCCCAAGTGATCACAGCCCAAGAGTATAGCATGGCGATTTGACAAGAGTGTAGGGCCAACGACGAACACTAGCATCCTATACTAAGCAAGAGGATAGCGGTAAAGGTAACAACAAGAGTAGCAAGGACACTCTATGCAGCGAAGATAGGATTAATCGAAAGCAAGAATATGCTACACTACTCTAATGCCAGCAGATAGAGAAGAACAGCGATATCTGGTGATCAAGGGTGGGGCTTGCTGATTGCTCGGCAAAAGAGAGGGTCGTCAACTCCGTAGTCGAACAGTATGGCGGCAAAGCCGGTCTCTCGTAGTCTACCGGAGAGAAGAGGGGGAAGAAACAATGAATACAATGCAAACATATGCATAACGATGCATGACAAAGCAATGTGTGATGCTAGGCGTGCCCTAACGCGGTATGAGGTGATACCGGTGAAGGGGGGGGGACATCCGGGAAAGTATTTCCGGTGTTTCGCGTTTTCGGACATACGGACCGGAGGGGGAAAGTTCCAGGTTTGCTATGCTAGGGATGTGTGGCGGACGAACGGGCTGCGTATCCGGATTCGTCTCGTCGTTCTGAGCAACTTTCATGTTTATTTAATATGATTTTCTAAAGTTTTTATTAATCTGTGGAATTTAATTATTTATTTCAACCTTATCCAGAATAGTAAAAATGACGCGTCGAAGATGACAACATGTTGACGTCGTGAATCAACTGTGCAGTTGACTGGGTCAACTACGTGTGGGTCCCGCACGTCATACACTTTTTAGTTTAAGTAGGGTTTAGCTAATTAATTATTGCTTAATTAAATTAACTAATTGATTAGATTAATTTAAACATAATTAATTAACTTAATTATTTTACTAATTAATTAATTAACTAACTAATGATTTTATTAATTACATTTTCATTTCTTTTTAAATTTCGTTTTAGGGTTGTGGGGCCCCCACGTCAGTGGCCCAGGGGCATCGGGCCCCACCCGGCAGTGGCCCAGGAGGCCAACCGGGGCGGGTACGTGGTAACGGGCGTGGGCGCCTGAGGTTGGGCGCAGTTCCCAGGCGGCCTTCGCCAAGCCAGGCGCGGCGAGGCTACGGCCACGGCCGTGGCGGCCCCGGCGGTTGGTCGGCGAGGAGGAGGGCCGCGGTGAGGGGAACGGCGGGCGAAGGCGGGCAGCGGATCATGGTGGGCAGCGGTGTGAGAGATGGGGAAAAAGGAGGGCACTGGTCATGAGAGGTGCGGGCGCGTCAAGCACCGGCGCGCCGATCGGTCACGGGCCGGGCGCGGCCGGGCGCTGGCTGACCGCAGCAGGGCTCGGGCGGACGTCTTGTGGCGGAGAGAGAGGGAGATGAAGGGGGGGTGCGCTCACGGCCGTTGCCGAGTAGGGGTGGCCGACGAGGCTCGTTAGAGCCGGCGTGGAGGAGGACGGGGACGATCCGACGAGGGGGGAGGTCCGGCGACGGCGGGGAGGGGGACGATGACGGGCGGCGTCGAGATGGCCTCGGCCGGCGATGCCAGTGAAGCCACCGGGCGGCGAATGACGGCGACGACAGCGGGGCGGCGTCGGGCGGCCTCGTGTCTTCGCCCCGATCTCGATCCAGATCGGGGGGCTTGCGAGACAGTGGGGGGAGCGAGTGGGGATGTGGGGGGAAGTGGGGGGCAACGGGGTTAGGGTTTCGGGTGGGAGGCCTAGTAGGCCAGGGGCGTGGGGGGCCGGTTGGGCCGACCAGGCAGCTTTGGGGCCGGCTGGGCCGGTTGGCCCAGTGGGGGAGGGGCTCCTTTTCTTTTTTTTGTTAGTTTTATGTTTCTGTTTTTTTTCTAATTCATTTTAAAGTACTTAGGCACTCTGCAAAAGCGTGGTCTCTTCACCATAAATACCTAGGCATTAATTGGCACACTCCGAACATTTTAGTTTTAATATTTGAAAACTTTTATTGTTTGCCTTTGTTTTAATTTTGAAATTCGAACAAGGTTTCGAACTAACGTGAGTTTATCCACAGTAACCGAGGTGACGTGGCATCGTTAACATGGATTATTGTAGCCTAATTATCCGGGCGTCACAATTCTCCTCCACTACAAGAAATCTCGTCGCGAGATTTAAGAGGGGAGTAAGGGGAAAGTTCTAATTACAAAATTCTAACGAGTGTTCTCGGTCTTAATTGCTCTTTCCGAAGTTGTTGATCCCTTTTTTGGTGATGTCTTCATTTCTCTGCTCCAAGTCCTCATGATGAAGTGGCCATCCTTCCTTCGGAGTCTTCATCATACGAACGAAAGATTAAGGGGGGTATACCGAAAGAATGGACCTCTGTAGGGTAGACTATCTGGTAGACAACAACGAGGAAGGTGGCGGAAAGTAACTCTTGAATTGGAACTTAAGAAAACACAGAGAGTAAGTAGGACGGTGTAATAAGAAGTTTCAAGAGGATAGGCAATCGTTCATTGCCTGAAACAAAACGTGATAGGGTTCAAAGCAATGGGAATAAGTATTGTGTCTGATACCAGAATTGATCACTAGACAGGTGGTCCGTGTATTACATACGAGTCCACGCGCGAGGAATAACTTTGGGAACAGGGGGTGTACAGCAGAGTCAGGTTTCGATCCTGTGGAACTGGGGGTTATGGGCCCACCATGTGGTTGAAAGTAGGAAGGGGGCCGGCATCTTGCACGGTCACGATAGTATAGCGTGCCAAAGGGTAGCCTATCAGTTATGTCGGCAAACAACATCGATACCAAGGGCGAGGGACGAAGAGAACCATTTTCCTGCTCGTTGAACGAGGCGGACCAATAGGCAAAGTTCTCGTCCACTGGTGGTTACCGGAATGTCATCAACAACAGTAACAGGCTCTTACTGACAGAGTTGTACATCAAGATGTTTGCACAAGCAGGGAATTATTACTGCTTATATCATACAGATCATAGAAAGGGTTTAAACAAACCGATGGAAAGGGAAAAAAATGTCTATCAGATTTAATCAGCACAATGGAAAGAAAAATGTGTTTAAACACATATTTCAGGGGTATATCCTTCCCAAGGACAAGCAGAGCATGATATCCATGACAGGATATAACGTAGAAAACCATTTAGGTTAGGCAAGAGGAAGTTCATGACATTACCCAAACAAGGTGTTTGAATAATTGATAAAGGAAATTTAGCATGGCGCTTCAAATGTTCTTATCGATGATCAGAGTACCACAGACATGCTTCGAGATAGCATTGACATGGTCTTCAAGCAAAAGTCAGACTTGGATATACAAGGGATTCATCATCATTAACCCAAGGAGAGGATGAGGGGGGTGGCTGATGGAATCAGCGCTAATTTATTGAGATTAACAAAGATGGATTTCCACAATTATGTGAACAAGGAGATAACATTTGTCAGATCAAATGGTATAATGATGTATGCTCGAGGAAAACATACACAATTTAAACATTGGTTGAAAGGTGCACCTGAATATGGGCTGGGTTGCACGACCAACGTCGGAATGGTGATTCAATAATCAATAGTCTAAGAATGAACGGCCGACCATTAACTTCAAAGCAAGAGGGTTGCTATAAGGGAAGAATCCAAACAGCACCGCTCACTTGTTGGTACCCCGGTTGGAATCAACACGAGGACCCAAGAAAGAATGGTGATGGTGAGAAGTATCACCATACCAAGAATTCTTAAGAGGTGGTGAAATTCCCACGACTTCCTTGACATAAAAGATGGTAATATTCCAAAGTAGAACATAACACAAGCGGGGTAGGAAGGAACTCAAGGTAATACACAAAACATGAACAGGTTTGTGTTGGAGGGAGGGCATTAACGTTGCCGATGATAATACAAACCATCGAGGGGCAAGGATGGTATTTCCCATCAAGAATTCAATAGATATTTTGGAAGAGCTCAGAGTGTTGATGATCACGACACCTTTGTCGAAAGATTCCATGAGGCTGCCATTGAATAACGACGACATCAAGCAAAAGGAATGGTGAAGCAAAAGACCACTGGAACCACGGATACGACACAACCTCGGAATCAAGTATTGTTGTTCAAGACAATAATATATGACAAGGAAGATCGACGTAAGCTTAGCTCATCGTCGAAAATTTTGTGCTCCGGGAAGAAGGACCAGGTAGCACACTTAGAAGTTTGCACGATAATGATATAGCCGATAAGGCTAGGACTGACTTGAAGGATTATTAAACTCGTAAGCAACAAGAATTACTTAGAGTTATTGAATCGGAGTGCGGAATCGATTCACTTATCGGTGTTCTTGAGTGACTAATAACTCAGAACCTGGGGGGAATCCGAGATCGGTGAGAAGCAATACTAGATGAAGACTCGCAGGAAGCAACATAGTTCTCGAGATACCCCGAGGTTAATACTCGAGAAAGATCAAAATAGAGGTTGGACAAGCGTATTGATCTGCAAAAGGCAAGTACTATAACTTGTCCGAGAAATGGAATCAAAGAGAAAATGTGGTCGGGACCACGACTGCAAATGATCAATACATAGATACCAGCTGATTTCATATCAAGGAAATAGTTACTATTACAAGAAGCTTCTATGATAGGATCTACATCGTGTCCATGGGCATGAACACAAAGTTCAAGGTCGACTCCCACTTCTTTAATGCATAACCTTTCATTCACTTCTCGCCTTCAACGAAATTGTGTGTTGAAATTTTATCTGACATAACACTAGTAGAGTATGACCCGTAGTAGTTTCCGGGGTCACACAGTTTAGAGAAGGCATATGTCCAACCCATCGGGGCCTCTTAGGAACATATACCACAAACTTCAGGAGTAAATAACACAAGCTCGATAGCAGAGTATGGTTGACAAAGCAGAGGATACAATTTACCAAAGGCGGTATATATCCTAGGAAAGGCTCAAGGTTATTGAATATGATGGACATTGTCGGATAAAATCCAACAAGGATCTGGGGTGAGTATCGGCACACAACCAGAGGAAGAAGCAAGGCAAAGACATTGGATTATAGAAACAACTGAATAACTTCGAGCTCAATTGCTAAGGAATTATGATTTACAAAGCGAAGGATCAGAAGCAGACGCTCTGATCAAGGATGGATAAGTTCAATAGACTTAGGGGCACAGTCGACGACAATTTAATTGGCGAGAACCAGCTCATGATTAAAACGACGTCTGAACCGGAAGGATGAATTCTAGGATCTGTTTGAGGATTGCGAGCATTCGCAACAAATCGAATCAACGGACTCAAAATGACGATGACAATGGATGTCAACAAGATTACTAGACTTATGGGATTAACCATAATGCAAGCAATCAAGAATTTCAAGAGCAATAGGATGCTCAAGATTTTCGGAAGATCGAATGATATTTCGAGGATTGGTGACATACATGAATCAACTGGGGATGAGTGGATACTCGGTAAGTGCGAGAAATTATCCGTAGTTGTATTAATGTAGCAAAGAACTGCAAGGCAGTAGGCACAAAGTATTCTCGGAACATTAGAGAGAATTTCGAGGTATCTTGTAATAACAAGATCGACTGGGTATAAAGTAAGAACGACGGGTGTAAATATTTATCCATAGGGATATTGCAATGGTAGGGAATTGCAAAAGCAACAGGCACAAGGTCTCGATAGAATATCGGAAGGTATCTTCGGAATCCTTCGGTGCACAAAGTAATCATCTGGACTGAAGAGGCTCTCCGGGATAAAGTACTATCGAGAACCTAGAGTCAGAGTTAGTAAAAAAATCGTTTAATCCGAATAGAAGAGAGATCAGATTCCCAGAGTACAGATCGAGGAGTAAAAGATCCTAGTACCACCCAATGGCGACGTGGGCCCGTAAGGCACACAGCCATGTTAGTAAAAGTTTTGCAATGTCTAGACTCAACTTCGGCCAAGGAGTGTGGAAGGGGGATTCCTACAGGCAGTCGGCTCTGATACCAACTTGTGATGCCCCCGATTCAATCGTACACTAATCATACACGCAAACGTGTACGATCAAGATCAGGGACTCACGGGAAGATATCACAACATAACTCTAAAACATAAATAAGTAATACAAGCATCATAATACAAGCCAGGGGCCTCGAGGGCTCGAATACAAGTGCTCGATCATAGACGAGTCAGCGGAAGCAACAATATCTGAGTACGTACATAAGTTAAACAAGTTTGCCTTAAGAAGGCTAGCACAAACCGGGATACAGATCGAAGAGGCGCAGGCCTCCTGCCTGGGTCCTCCTAACTACTCCTCAGTCGCCGCCACCGGCTGCACGTAGTAGTAGGCGCCTCAGTAGTAGTCGCCATCGACGGTGGCGTCGCTCCGGCTCCGTCTGCCTGTCGCAGCAATCAGATAGAGATAGGGGAAAAAAGGGGGAACAAGGCAACCGTGAGTACTCATCCAAAGTACTCGCAAGCAAGGAGCTACACTACATATGCATGTATATATGTGTAAAGGGCCATATCAGTGGACTGAACTGCAGAATGCCAGAACAAGAGGGGGATAACTAATCATGTCGAAGACTACGCTTCTGGCAGCCTCTGTCTTGCAACATGTAGAAGAGAGTAGACTGAGGTCCTCCAAGTAGCATCGCATAGCATAATCCTACCCGGCGATCCCCTCCTCATTGCCCTGTTAGAGAGCGATCACCGGGTTATATCTGGCACTTGCAAGGGTGTGTTTTATTAAGTATCCAGTTCTAGTTGTCATAAGGTCAAGGTACAACTCCAATTCGTCCTGCCATCAAGATCACGGCTATTCAATAGATTAACTTCCCCGTAGGGTGCACCACATAACCCAACACGCTTGATCCCATTTGGCGGACACACTTTCCTAGGCCATGCCCGCCGCTGAAGATCAACACGCCGCAGCCCCACCTAGGCACAACAGAGAGGTCAAGCACGCCGGTCAAAACCTAAGCGCCAGGGTGCAGGCCCATCGCCTTAGCACACCAAGACGCTATGCGGCAGCCGCCGAGCGTAACTAGCCCCTTAATACAAGAGCAGGCCTACGTTCCAATCCGCGCGCGCGCTGCTCGATCCGCCGACGTCACGGCGTGCCGGCTGATACCACGACGCCGAGTGCCCATAATTGTTCCCGTAGTTGGTTAGTGCGATAGACCAAATGGCCGACTCAGATCAAATACCAAGATCTCGTTAAGCGTGTTAAGTATCCGCGAACGCCGACCAGGCCAGCCCACCTCTCTCTAGGTGGTCTCAACCTGCCTGTCGCTCCGCTGCAAAGTAACATTCGGGGGCCGTCGGGAACCCAGCCCACCTCTACCGGGATGGAGCCACCGTCCTTTCAACCCCATCTCCGAACAGTATCATAGGTAATGTATTAGTGTAAAGTATATAGTATATGCCCGTGATCACCTCCAAGTGATCACAGCCCAATAGTATAGCATGGCGCATTTTGACAAGAGTGTAGGGCCACCGATGGAACACTAGCATCCTATACTAAGCGAAGAGGATAGCAGGTAAAGGTAACAACAGAGTAGCAAGGACACTCTATGCAGCGATATAGGATTAATCGAAAGCAAGAACATGCTACACTACTCTAATGCAAGTAGTATAGAGAAGAACTGGCGATATCTGGTGATCAAGGGGGGGCTTGCCTGATTGCTCTGGCAAGAGAGAGGGGTCGTCAACTTCGTAGTCGAACGGGGCGGCAGCAACGTCGGTCTCGTAGTCTACCGAAGAGAAGAGGGGGAAGAAACAATGAATACAATGCAAAGATATGCATAACGATGCATGACAAAGCAATGTGTGATGCTAGGCGTGCCCTAACGCGGTATAAGGTGATACCGGTGAAGGGGGGGGGGCATCCGGGAAAGTATTCCCGGTGTTTCGTGTTTTCGAACAGACAGATCGGAGGGGGAAAGTTCCATGTTTGCTATGCTAGGGATGTGTGGCGGACGAACGGGCTGCGTATCCGGATTCGTCTCGTCGTTCTGAGCAACTTTCATGTATAAAGTTTTTTGATCCTAGCTACGGTTTATTTAATATGACTTTCTAAAGTTTTTATTAATCTGTGGAATTTAATTATTTATTTCAACATTATCTAGAATAGTAAAAGATGACGTTAGCATGACAACATGGTGACGTCAGCAGCCAACTGTGCAGTTGACTGGGTCAACTACGTGTGGGTCCCGCACGTCATACACTTTTTAGTTTAAGTAGGGTTTAGCTAATTAATTATTGCTTAATTAAATTAACTAATTGATTAGATTAATTTAAACACAATTAATTAACTTAATTATTTTACAAATTAATTAATTAACTAACTAATGATTTTATTAATTACATTTTCATTTCTTTTTAATTTTTGTTTTAGGGGTGTGGGGCCCTCACGCTGCTGGCTCAGAGCATCGGGCCCCACCCGTGATGGGCTCAGAGGCCAACCGGGCGGCTGCATGGTAACGCGGGTGCTCGAGGTCGGCGCAGGCCTCAAGCGGCCGCCGCCAAATAGGCGGCGAGGCCACGACCACGGCCGGTGGCGGCCCCGGCGGTTGGCGCCCGCAAGGAGGAGGGCCGCGGTGAGGGGGAACAGCGGGCGGCGAAGGCGGGCAGCGGACTGCGATGGTGGGCGGTGGTGTGAGAGACGGGGAAACAGGGAGGGGCACTAGCTGCGAGAGGTGCGGGGCGCGGCAAGGCACCGGCGTGCGAGTGGTCACAGGGCAGGCGCGCCGCAGTAGCGACCGCAGCAGGGCTTGGGGCTTAGGCGGACGTCTGTGGCGAGAGAGAGAGGGAGAGGAAGGGGGGTGCGCTCACATCCGTTGCCGAGTAAGGGTGGCCGACGAGGCTCGTCGGAGCCGGCGTGTAGGAGGATGGGGACGATCCGACGAGGGGGGAGGTCCGGCGACGGCGGGGAGGGGGACGATGACGGGCGGCGGCGAGGTGGCCTCGGCCGGCGATGCCAGTGAAGCCACCGGGCGGCAAATGACGGCGACGACAGCGGGGCGGCGTCGGGCGGCCTCGGTCTCGCCCGATCTTGATCCAGATCGGGGGCTTAGAGAGAGGGGGAGCGAGTGGGGATGTGGGGAAGTGGGGGGGCAATGGGGTTAGGGTTTGGTGGGAGGCCTAGTAGGCCGGGGCGTGGGGGCAGTTGGGCCGACCAGCAGCAGGTCCGTCCATTTGGGCAGTTGGCCCATGGGGAGGGCTCCTTTTCTTTTTTTGTTAGTTTTCTGTTTCTATTTTTTTCTAATTCATTTTAAAGTACTTAGGCACTCTGTAAAAGCGTGGTCTCTTCACCATAAATACCTAGGCATTAATTGGCACACTCCGAACATTTTAGTTTTAATATTTGAAAACTTTTATTGTTTGCCTTTGTTTTAATTTTGAAATTCGAACTAGGTTTCGAACTAACGCGAGTTTATCCATAGTAACCGAGGTGACGTGGCATCGTTAACATGGATTACTGTAGCCTAATTATCCGGGCGTCACAATGTTCAAGTAGGGATTACAGCGGGGTGCGGGAGAGTGGACCGCGTAAAAGAGATGGGGATGGTGATGATGATGGTGATGTTGATGAAGACGATCACCATGGCGATGATTCCTCTCGATGGCACTCCGTGCCACCAAGAGAGAGGAGGAGGTTCTCCCCTTGTGCTTCCTCCTCCATGGCCTCCACCCTCCGGTCCTTGGCCTTCATGGTGATGATGGCCCTCCGGATACTCCTCCATGGCCACTGGTGATGATGGCCCCCCCAGGGTGCCAGAGAGGGCCTAGATTGATTTCTCGTGGCTACAGAGGCTTGCGGCGGCGGAACTCCCGATCTAGGTTAATTTTCCGAGGTTTCTGTATTTATATGAATTTTTGGCGTCGGTCTCACGTCAAGGGGGTACCCGAGCTGTCCACGAGGCAGGCCCACGCGCCCTGGGGGGTGGGCGCGCCTCCCACCCTCGTGGGCAGCTCGAGACTCTTCTGGCCCAACTCTGATACTTTTTGGTCTTCTTTTGGTCCATAAAAAATCATCAAAAATTGGCTCGTCAATTGGACTCCGTTTGGTATTCGTTTTCTGCAAAACTCTAAAACAAGGAGAAAACGGAAACTAGCATTGGGCTCTAGGTTAATAGGTTAGTCCCAAAAATCATATAGAAGTGTAGAATAAAGCCCATTAAACATCCAAGATAGATAATATAACAACATGAATACTTCATAAATTATAGATACGTTGGAGACGTATCAGCATCTCCAAGCTTAATTCCTGCTCGTGCTCGAGTAGGTAAATGATAAAAGAAATAATTTATGAAGTGTGAATGCTAGCAGGTGCACAAGTTTGATCAATGATAATTTCAATCACCTTTTCTAGCATCATTATATGTCATAACAGTAGCTCATCGCATAAAACTTTTCATGATCAAGTAACAAGGCATTCACATGTTAAAGTATAGATCATAAACTTTCCTGAAAACTAACAAACAATATTCTCAGTCATCAAACAATTGCAATTCATCTTATTTTCAGGAAGAGTCTATGTCAGAGCTTTGATTTAGCAAACTCCACATACTCAACTATCATTTAGTCTTTCACAATTGCTAACACTCACGCGATACTTGTGGTTACGGAGTTTTAATCGGACACAGAGAAAGATAGGGGCTTATAGTTTCGCCTCCCAACCTTTTACCTCAAGGGTAATGTCAAAAATAATAAATCATGCTCCCCTACATCCAATTAGATATATCCATCAGGATCTTTCCAACATACTGTGCTTGCCAAAGGATAAAATGAAAAAGGAAAGGTGAAGATCACCATGACTCTTGCATAAGGTAGAAGATGATAATAAAAGATAGGGCCTTCGCATAGGGAAGCAGGGGTTGCCATGTGCTTTTATGGTTGGATGCACAAAATCTTAATGCGAAATAACGTCTCTTTATATTGCCCCTTGTGATATGAACCTTTATTATGCAGTCCATCGCTTTTATTACTTCCACATCACAAGATCGTATAAAGCTTATTTCTCCCACACCAATCAATCATACATATTTAGAGCAATTTTTATTGCTTTGCACCGATCACAACTTACTTGAAGGATCTTACTCAATCCATAGGTAGGTATAGTGGACTCTCATGGCAAAACTAGTTTAAGGGTTTTTGGAAGCACAAGTAGTATCTCTACTTGGTGCTGAGAATTTGGCTAGCATGAGGGGGAAAGGCAAGCTCAACATGTTGGATGATCCATGACAACATACTTTAGCTTAGATATAAGAAAACATAACTCATTACGTTGTCTTCCTTGTCCAACATCAACTCTTTAGCATGTCATATTTTAATGAGTGCTCCCAATCATAAAAGATGTCAATAATAGTATATTTATATGTGAAACCCCTCTTCCTTCAATATTCTTTCATGAATTGTTCAAGTGACCAATTCTACGTTTGCTAACTTTCAATAAGTTTACTACCTATACTTATTATGTGTGGAGTCATTAATCCCCATGTTATAAGCATATGAAACCTATATAAATTCAGGTTTATGACATTCAATTTATTCAACCATTTACTCATAGGATATACGTGAAGCACGTGAGTAAATGACAAACTACTCCAAAAGATATGAGTGAAGATCACTGTGTAGTCAAATAATTAAATAGCCATGGGAGGATTCTTTTCATTCAATATTTCAGATCCAATGATTTATTCAAAAAGCAAGTAAAATCGAAAAAACGCTCCAAGCAAAACACATATCATGTGACGAATAAAAATATAGCTCCGAGTAAAGTATACCGATAGTTTTGAAGACGAAAGAGGGGATGCCATCTAGGGCATCCCCAAGCTTAGGCGCTTGAGTCTTCCTTGAATATTACCTTGGGGTGCCTTGGTAATCCCCAAGATTATGGTCTTTCCACTCCTTGTTCTCCTCATATCGATATCTCACCCAAAGCTTGAAAACTTCAATCACACAAAACTTAACCAAACTTCGTGAGATAGGTTAGTATGATAAAGAGTAAACCATTCACTTTGGTACTATCAAAGACAAGGTTAATAATTGTTCTCACACAATGCCTACTGTACCATGTAATTTCTACAATTTATATTGAGGAATATAATCCATAGAAACTAGAAAACAAGCAAACTATGCAATGAAAACAGAATCTGTCAGAAACAGAACAGTCTGTAATGATCTGAACAATAACCATACTTCTGCTACTCCAAAAATTATGAAATAAATTGGTGGACGTGAGGAATTTGTATATTAATCTTATGCAAAAATAATCAACTCAAAATCACTCTTCTTTAAAAAATGACATCTATTCTCGTGAGTGCAACGTTTCTGTTTTTTACAGTAAGATCACATTAACTTTCACCCAAGTCTTCCCAAAGGTCCTACTTGGCACTTTATTGACACAAAAGCTATAAAACATGATTACTACAGTATCTTAATCATGTAAACACACACAAAAAGTAAGGGTAAATATTGGGTTGTTTCCCAACAAGCGCTTTTCTTTAATGCCTTTTAGCTAGGCATGATGATTTCAACGATGCTCACATAAAAGGTAAGAATTGAAACATAAAGTGAGCATCATGAAGAATATGGCTAGCACAATTGATTCTAACCAACTTCCTATGCCTAGGGATTTTGTGAGCACACAACTTATGGGAACAAGAATCAACTAGCATAGGAAAGCAAAACAAGTATAACTTCAAAACTTTAAGCACATAGGGAGGAAACTTGATATTATTGCAACTCCTACAAGCATGTATTCCTCCCTCATAATAATTTTCAGTAGCATCATGGATAGCAACTTTGTTCTCATACTCAATTGGAACCTCTTCCGAAATAGTGGAGTCATTACTAGCTAAAGTTGACACTCTTCCAAATCCACTTTCATAAATATCACACTAAGATTCAACACCTCCAAAATAGTGGGATCACTAATTCCTAAAGTTGACACTCTTCCAAACCCACTTTTAAATGATAGTATTACTCATACTCCAAAGGATATAAGTGAAGTTCATGGATCATTCTACAACTAACAAATATCCAAGCTCAATGTATAAGTGAAGCACATGAAGCATTCTATAAAACCATACTCAAAAGATTTAAGTGAAGCACAAAGAGCAATTCTATAAGATCATACTTAAAAGATTTAAGTGAAGCACAAGAAGTATTCTATAAATCAATGAAGGGATATCTCATTATAGCATGGTTCTTAAAGGAAAAACAAAAACACAAAGGACACAAATCATGTGAACAAAGCAAAAACCAAGGTATACCGATATTTGTTGAAGAAGAAAGATGGGATGCCAACCTAAGCATCCCCAAGCTAAGATGCTTGAGTATCCTTTGAAATATTTACTTGGGGTGCCTTGGGCATCCCCAAGCTTGAACTCTTGCCTCTCTTTATTCTTCTCATATTGATAGCTCCTCGACCTTCGGACACTTCATCCACACAAAACTTTAACAAAAACTTGTGAGATCCGTTAGTGTAATAAAGCAAATCACTACCTTTAGGTACTGTAATGAACTCATTATTTATTTATATTGGTGTTAAACCTACTGTATTCCAACTTCTCTATGGTTCATAACCCCCGATACTAGCCATAGATTCATCGAAATAAGCAAACAACACACGCAAAACAGAATCTGTTAAAAACAGAACAGTCTGTAGTAATATGGAAGTTTAATAAACTTATGTAACTCCTACAATTATGAAATACATATGAAAATTTGAAATATTTGTACAGAAGTGATGTGCAAAAAGTTTCAGACCCATTTGACTTTCCAGTAAAAAATGTAAATTCACACACTACAGCCAAAGTTTCTGTTTTTGTTCTGCACATAGTAAACAAGCAATCTAATCATCCTAAAACCCAAGCTTGGAACATTATTTTTATAATACAATGAACATATACAAGGGGATAATTATTTCAGAGAAACTTCCATGAAAAATTCTACATTGTTTCCGTGAGCATGAACACAAGTGCTCAAGGTCAACCCTCACTTCTTCAATGCATAACTTTCAAATCACTTCTCTTTTTGAAAAACTTTTTAGGCATGAAAGGCAAGTAATTTTTTTTTGTATTTTCATTTTAATTTTTTTTTCTATTTTTCACCCACAACTAAACAGAAACAACAGGAAAAACAAAATCTACTTAGTGCAGAAAGCAAACAAGCACACACGAGAATATCAACCCCACGCTATTGCTCCCCGGCAACGGCGCCAGAAAAGAGCTTGATAATCCCCGAGTGCAAGGAATCATTGTAGCACTTTCCAAAGGTGGAAGTGATAAGTATGGAGTGTCGAACCCACAAGGAGCTAAAGGTAAGATCAATATTCTCTCAAACCCTATCTGCCACTGATACGACTCTACGTGCACCGAATGTTTACTTCCAACTAGAAACGAGAAATAAAACTACGTTGTGGGTATGAAGAGGATAACTTTGCATGGTGTGGGAGAGCTAAAACATAAAAGTAGGTGCTGTTATCATAAAGTTAGAATATAATACTAAATAATATAAATAGCGAGTGTGGAATAATGGTGGATCGGTGTGCGGAATTGTCCTAGGCACTTGCTAACAAGACCGGTAATCACTATTGCAGTTTCATATGAGGGAGAGGCATAAGCTAACATACTTTCTCTACTTGGATCATATGCACTTATGATTGGAAATCTAGCAAGCATCCGCAACTACTAAAGATCATTAGGGTAAAACCCAACCATAGCATTAAAGCATCAAGTCCTCTTTATTCCCATACGCAACAATCCCTCTTACTCGGGTTTGTGTTTCAGTCACTCACCAACCCACTATAAGCGAATCATGAACGTATTGCAACACCCTACACCAGGAATCCCTCACGCTTGCGCGACACGGAGGGCACCATAGGACAGCACCAAAGTGAAACATACAACTCATACCAATCTAGATCATCAATCAACCCAAGGACAAAAGATAACTACTCAAAACATCATAGGATGGCAACACATCATTGGATCTTAATATGTGGCATAAAGCACCATGTTCAAGTAGGGATTACAGCGGGGTGCGGGAGAGTGGACCGCGTAAAAGAGATGGGGATGGTGATGATGATGGTGATGTCGATGAAGACGATCACCGTGGCGATGATTCCCCTCTCGATGGCACTCTGGTGCCACCAAGAGAGAGGAGGAGGGGTTCTCCCCCTTGTGCTTCCTCCTCCATGGCCTCCACCCTCTGGTCCTTGGCCTTCATGGTGATGATGGCCCCTCCGGGATACTCCTCCATGGCCACCAATGAGGATGGCCCCCTCCGACAGGGTGCCAGAGAGGGCCTAGATTGACTTCTCGTGGCTACAGAGGCTTGCGGCGGCGAAACTCCCGATCTAGGTTAATTTTCCGAGGTTTCTGTATTTATAGGAATTTTTGGCGTCGGTCTCACGTCAAGGGGGTGCCCGAGCTGTCCACGAGGCAGGCCCACGAGCCCTGGGGGGGTGGGCGCGCCCCCCACCCTCGTGGGCAGCTCGGGACTCTTCTGACCCAACCCCGATACTTTTTGGTCTTCTTTTGGTCCATAAAAAATCATCAAAAATTGGCTTGTCAATTGGACTCCGTTTGGTATTCCTTTTCTGCAAAACTCTAAAACAAGGAGAAAACAGAAACTGGCACTGGGCTCTAGGTTAATAGGTTAGTCCCGAAAATCATATAAAAGTGTATAATAAAGCCCATTAAACATCCAAGATAGATAATATAACAGCATGAATACTTCATAAATTATAGATACGTTGGAGACGTATCACAGACGGCGCCGGAGGAGGCGGCTCGGATGCCGACGAGCGAGGTGCCGTTGGTGGTGGAGCCGCAAGCCACTCCGGCCTCCAGGCCGGTGTCAGATCCGGAGAGGGCGGCGGAGAATGCGCCGGAGGGGGCGCCGGCCTCAGGGGAGGCGGCCAGCCGGGGCACGCCCAGTGCCCGGCACCTGGGTCGCTGGTCGCGAAGCGTCATGGGCGGGACCAGCGAGGTCTTCTTCGGGCCCGTGACTCAGGAGGAGGCGGCGATGGCCGCTGTGACCCGGCGCCTGCGAGGGCGGACGGATCGGATCTAGGCCTTCCCCTAGGCCGAGGTAGAGGCGACGCAGGAGCTGGAGCGCGCCGTGTTTGTAAGTTTTCAGTTGCATTCTGCCTATTCTTTTTTCGTTGCTTCTTCTTTGTGAGGGCGCACCAGCGCACCCACTGGGTGTAGCTCGTGAGATTCGGGCCAACTGTGTAGCAGTTGGGTCGAATCTTATCTTGCTGTCATGTATTGATCGCTGCTCTCTGCAGCAACTGGACTCCTACCGGGTCAGCGTCTTCAACCAGCTCCTTGAGACGTACCAACATCTCAAGGAAAAGCTCGCCGCCAAGGAGGAGGAGCTCCGCGCCGCGGTAGGTACTTTTCTTGCATGCTCCTTTTTAGTGGGGGCGCACTAGCGCACCCACTGGGTGTGGCACCCGAGATTCGGGCCAACTGCGTAGTAGTTGGGTCGAATCTTAAAGTGGTACTTTGTTTCCGAGTCTCTCTTCTGCAGCCGAGGTGCTGTCTTGGAGGACCCGACTGATCCGGGACGGCTTCCACTACGAACGGCTTGTTGCTGATGCCGGTCGGCTTGGAGCCGAGGTGGAGCAGGCGAGGGCGGAGGCTACGGGAGCCCGGCAGGTGCTCGATGAAGCCAGACAGCTGCAGGAGCAACTGGCGGGCGACAAGGGTCGTCTGGAGGCCGAGGTGGACCGCCGATACATCTCCAACGTATCTATAATTTTTGATTGCTCCATGCTATGTTATCTACTGTTTTGGACATTATTGGGCTTTATTATTCACTTTTATAAAAAAAATTCGGACTAGCCTATTAACCGGAGGACCAGCCCAGAATTGTTGTTTTTTGCCTACTTCAGAGTTTCGCAAAAAAGGAATATCAAACGGAGTCCAAACGGAATGAAACCTTCGGGAACGTGATTTTTAGGAAGATTATGATCCGGGAGACTTGGACCCTACGTCAAGATACAAAAGAGGAGGCCACAAGGTAGGAGGGCGCGCCCACCCCCCAGGGCGCGCCCTCCACCCTCGTGGGCCCCCTGTTGCTCCACCGACGTAATCCTTCCTCCTATATATACCTTCTTGCAATGGGAGAAGTGCTTAGCTTTGGGTTCAATCTTGCGGTGTCCTTTCCCAGTGACAGTAGGGGCAGCAATGCACGTATAGTATTGTTGCCATCGAGGATAACAAGATGGGGTTTCTATCATATTGCATGAATTTATCCCACTACATCATGTCATCTTTCTTAAGGCGTTACTCTGTTTTCTTGAACTTAATACTCTAGATGCAAGCTGGATAGCGGTCGATGAGTGGAGTAATAGTAATAGATGCAGGCAGGAGTCGGTCTACTTGTCTCGGACGTGATGCCTATATACATGATCATACCTAGATATTCTCATAACTATTCTCAATTCTGTCAATTGCTCAACAGTAATTCGTTCACCCACCATAAAATACTTATGCTCTTGAGAGAAGCCACTAGTGAAACCTATGGCCCACGGGTCTATCTTCATCATATTAATCTTCCAACATTAGTTAGTTCCTTTGATTTTTACTTTTCTTTTATTTTACTTTGCATCTTTATCACAAAAATACCAAAAATATTATCCTATCATATCTATCAGATCTCACTCTCGTAAGTGACCATGAAGGACAACCCCTTATCGCGTTGGTTGCGAGGATTAATTTGTATTGTGCAGGTACGAGGGACTCGTGCGTAGCCTCCTACTGGATTGATACCTTGGTTCTCAAAAACTGAGGGAAATACTTACGCTACTTTGCTGCATCACCCTTTCCTCTTCAAGGGAAAACCAACGCAGTGCTCAAGAGGTAGCAAGAAGGATTTCGGCGCCGTTGTCGGGAGGTCTCATAAAGTCAACATACCAAGTATCCATCACAAACCCTTGTCTCCCGCATTACATTATTTTCCATTTGCCTCTCGTTTTCCTCTCCCCCACTTCACCCTTGCCGTTTTATTCGCCCTTTTTCCGTTCGTCTTTTCGTTTGCCTTGATGTCTTACTTGGCTCGTTTGCTCGATTGGTTGAAATAGTTGAGTATTTATTCCTAAATAGAGAAGCTAATATCTATGGATCCTCATCCGCTTGCCAATCGTTTTAAGAGATCCAATTATGATGAACCAATTCCTAGTGATTTGGATGCACTAGATTATCTTTATATGGTTTTGCTTGAAATCCGTGAATCTGAAAATTGTGATGAAGTGCTTTATGAAGTGATTCATGATAGATCTTTGAATAAAAAGCATGATTGCAATGATTTTATAATAAATTCTATTGATGTAAATTATGCTAATAATATGCAAAACCCTAAGCTTGGGGATGCTAATTTTGCTATGTCCAATAATCATGATTGGGGAGATTCTTCTTATGATCTTGAAAATTTATTTAAGCCCCATGATGAATATAAGATTGATAATAGTGTTTGCAATAATATTGAAAGTGGGTTTGGAAGAGTGTCAACTTTAGATCCCACATATTTGGATAATATTCAATCTTATGAAATTTTTGATAAAAGTGGGCTTGGAGAAATGATGACTTTAGTTAATGATAATCCCACTATTTTGGAAGAGTGTCAACTTCGCATGCATGTGGATCATGTTGAGAATATGTTATGTGATAGATATATTGTTGAATTTTCTTATGATCCTACATGTAATTATTATGAGAGAGGAAAATACGGTTATAGAAATTTTCATGTTACTAAATTACCTCTCGTTATGTTGAGATTGCTATTGTTCCTTTCCGCTTCCTTGCATATGCTAGTTTTTGCTTGCTATGATAATTTGGTTTTCTATAAGATGCCTATTCATAGGAATTATGTTAGACTTAGATGTGTTTGTCACGTGTTTTATGATGCTCTCTTTGTGCTTCAATTCTTGTCTTTCATGTGAGCATCATTAAAATTATCAATGCCTAGCTAAAAGGCTTTAAAGAAAAGCGCTTGTTGGGAGACAACCCAATATTTTTCCTTGCTGTTATTCAATAAATATTTGTTCTAGCCTCTGTTTATATGTGTTTTTGTGTTTTAATTAGTATTTGTGCCAAGTTAAACCTATATGATCTTCTTGGATGATAGTTATTTGATCTTGCAGAAATTTCCAGAAACTTTCTGTTCACGAAAACAATTGTTAAAAATCACCAGAACATGATTAAATACTGATTCCAATTGCTTCTGATAAATAAACAAATTGCCTAGGTCTTCCTGTTTTGGCTGATTTTTTGGAGTTCCAGAAGTTTGCGTTAGTTACAGATTACTACAGACTGTTCTGTTTTTGACAGATTCTGTTTTTCATGTGTTGTTTGCTTATTTTGATGAATATATGGCTAATAAAATAGTTTATAAACCATAGGGAAGTTGTAATACAGTAGGTTTAACACCAATATAAATAAAGAATGAGTTCATTACAGTACCTTGAAGTGGTCTTTTGTTTTCTTTCGCTAACGGAGCTCACGAGATTTCTGTTGAGTTTTGTGTTGTGAAGTTTTCAAGTTTTGGGTGAAAGATTTTGATGGATTATGGAACAAGGAGTGGCAAGAGCCTAAGCTTGGGGATGCCCATGGCACCCCCAAGATAATCTAAGGACACCAAAAAGCCAAATCTTGGGGATGCCCGGAAGGCATCCCTCTTTAAATCTACTTCCATCGGTAACTTTACTTGGAGCTATATTTTATTCACTACATGATATGTGTTTTGCTTGGAGCGTCTTGTATGATTTGAGTCTTTGATTTTTAGTTTACCACAATAATCCTTGTTGTACACACCTTTTGAGAGAGCCATACATGATTTGTAAATTATTAGAATACTCTTTGTGCTTCACTTATATCTTTTGAGTTATATAGTTTTGCTCTAATACTTCACTTATATCTTTTAGAGCATGGTGGTGGATTTGTTTTATAGAAACTATTGATCTCTCATGCTTCATTTAGATTATTTTGAGAGTCTTAAATAGCATGGTAATTAGCATTAATAATCCTAATATTCTAGGTATTCAAGAATAGTAAAAACTTTCTTATGAGTGTGTTGAATACTAAGAGAAGTTTGATGCTTGATGATTGTTTTGAGATATGGAGGTAATAATATCAAAGTCGTGCTAGTTGAGTATTTGTGAATTTGAGAAATGCTTGTGTTGAAGTTTGCAAGTCCCATAGCATCCACGTATGGTAAACGTTATGTAACAAATTAGAAACATGAGGTGTTCTTTGATTGTCCTCCTTATGAGTGGCGGTCGGGGACGAGCGATGGTCTTTTCCTACCAATCTATCCCCCTAGGAGCATGCGCGTAGTGCTTGGTTTTTGATGACTTGTAGATTTTTGCAATAAGTATGTGAGTTCTTTATGACTAATGTTGAGTCCATGGATTATACACACTCTCATCCTTCCATCATCGCTAGCCTCTTCGGTACCGTGCATTGCCCTTTCTCACGTTGAGAGTTGGTGCAAACTTCGTCGGTGCATCCAAACCCCGTGATATGATACGCTCTTTCACAGATAAACCTCCTTATATCTTCCTCAAAACATCCACCATACCTGCCTATTATGGCATTTCCATAGCCATTCCGAGATATATTGCCATGCAACTCTCCACCATTCTGTTTATCATGACACATTCATCATTGTCATATTGCTAGCATGATCATGTAGTTGACATAGTATTTGTGGCAAAGCCACCGTTCATAATTCTTTCATACATGTCACTCTTGGTTCCTTGCATATCCCGGTATACCGCCGGAGCCATTCATATAGAGTCATACTTTGTTCTAGTATCAAGTTGTAATCATTGTGTTGTAAATAAATAGAAGTGTGATGATCATCATTTTCTAGAGCATTGTCCCAAGTGAGGAATAATAATAAAAAAAGAGAGAGAAAAGCCATAAAAAAAAGAGAAGGCCCAAAATTTGAGAGAAAAATAGAGAAGGGACAATGCTACTATCCTTTGCCACACTTGTGCTTCAAAGTAGCACCATAATCCTCATGATAGGGAGTCTCTTGTTTTGTCACTTTCATATACTAGTGGGAATTTTTCATTATAAAACTTGGCTTGTATATTCCAACAATGGGCCTCCTCAAGTGCCCTAGGTCTTTGTGAGGAAGCAAGTTGGATGCACACCCACTTAGTTTCTTTTGTTGAGCTTTCATACATTTATAGCTCTAGTGCATTTGTTGCATGGCAATCCCTACTCCTTGCATTAACATCTATCGATGGGCATCTCCATAGCTCATTGATTAGCCTCGTTGATGTGAGACTTTCTCCTTTTTTGTCTTCTCCACATAACCCCCATCATCATATTCTATTCCACCCATAGTGCTATGTCCATGGCTCGCGCTCATATATTGCGTGAAAGTTTATAGGTTTGAGATTTCTAAAGTATGAAACAATTGCTTGGCTTTTAATCGGGGTTGTGCATGATGAGAGCATTCTTGTGTGACAAAAATGGAGCATGACTAAACTATATGATTTTGTAGGGATGAACTTTCTTTTGCCATGTTATTTTGAGAAGACATAATTGCTTAGTTAGTATGCTTGAAGTATTATTATTTTATGTCAATATGAACTTTTATCTTGAATCTTTCGGACCTGAATATTCATACCACAATTAAGAAGAATTACATTGAAATTATGCCAAGTAGCACTCTGCATCAAAAATTATCTTTTTTATCATTTACCTACTCGAGGACGAGCAGGAATTAAGCTTGGGGATGCTTGATACGTCTCCAACGTATCTATAATTTTTTATTGCTCCATGCTATATTATCTACTGTTTTGGACATTATTGGGCTTTATAATTCACTTTTATATTATTTTCGGGACTAACCTATTAACCGGAGGCCCAGCCTAGAATTGCTGTTTTTTGCCTATTTTAGAGTTTCGCAAAAAAGGAATATCAAACGGAGTCCAAACGGAATGAAACCTTCGGGAACGTGATTTTTAGGAAGATTATGACCCGGGAGACTTGGACCCCACGTCAAGAAACAAAAGAGGAGGCCACGAGGTAGGGGGGCGCCCACCCCCCAGGGCATGCCCTCCACCCTCGTGGGCCCCCTGTTGCTCCACCGACGTACTCCTTCCTCCTATATATACCTCATGCCCCCAACGATCGATCACGGAGCCAAAACCTAATTCCACCGCCACAACCTTCTGCACCCACGAGATCCCATCTTGGGGCCTATTACGGAGCTCCGCCGGAGCGGGCATCCATCACGGAGGGCTTCTACATCAACACCATAGCCTCTCCGATGAAGTGTGAGTAGTTTACCTCAGACCTTCGGGTCCATAGTTAGTAGCGTAGCTAGATGGCTTCTTCTCTCTTTTTGGATCTCAATACAATGTTCTCCCCCTCTCTTGTGGAGATCTATTCGATGTAATCTTCTTTTTGCGGTGTGTTTGTTGAGACCAATGAATTGTGGGTTTATGATCAAGTTTATCTATGAACAATATTTGAATCTTCTCCGAATTCTTTTATGTACGATTGGTTATCTTTGCAAGTCTCTTCGAATTATCAGTTTAGTTTGGCCTACTAGATTGATCTTTCTTGCAATGGGAGAAGTGCTTAGCTTTGGGTTCATTCTTGCGGTGTCCTTTCCCAGTGATAGTAGGGGCAGCAAGGCACGTATTGTATTGTTGCCATCGAGGATAACAAGATGGGGTTCTTATCATATTGCATGAATTTATCCCTCTACATCATGTCATCTTGCTTAAGGCGTTACTCTGTTTCCATGAACTTAATACTCTAGATGCATGCTGGATAGCGGTCACTGAGTGGAGTAATAGTAGTAGATGCAGGCAGGAGTCAGTCTACTTGTCTCGGACGTGATGCCTATATACATGATCATACCAAGATATTCTCATAACTATGCTCAATTCATCAATTGCTCAACAATAATTGTTCACCCACCGTAAAATACTTATGCTCTTGAGAGAAGCCACTAGTGAAACCTATGGCCCCCGGGTCTATCTTCATCATATTAATCTTCCAACACTTAGTTATTTCCTTTGCTTTTATTTTACTTTGCATCTTTATCACAAAATACCAAAATTATTATCCTATCATATCTATCAGATCTCACTCTAGTAAGTGACCGTGAAGGGATTGACAACCCCTTATCGCGTTGGTTGCAAGGATTTATTTGTATTGTGCAGGTACAAGGGACTCGCGCGAAGCCTCCTACTGGATTGATACCTTGGTTCTCAAAAACTGAAATACTTACGCTACTTTGCTGCATCACCCTTTCCTCTTCAAGGGAAAACCAACGCATTGCTCAAGAGGTAGCAACCGCCTCAAGGCGGAGGCCGCCAAGGTTGTGGAGGCGCAGCAGGCCCTTGTCGAGGCGGACCAGCAACGCGGCTAGCTGGTCGACGACAAGGGGCAGCTCCAGGCCGAGGTGGAGCGTCTGAAGGCGCCGGTGGACACGGCGGAGGAGGCCGTGAAGGTGGCCGAGGACAAGGACGCCGAGCTGAAGGCGGCCCTTGCTAAGGTCACCGATCTGGAGGAGGCGCTGCAGGAGCGTGACCGCACCATTGCCCGGGAGCGGCGCGGTACGTTGCTCGAAGCGCGGCACCTGGAAGACTCCGGCTTCTTGTTCTTGGTGACTTGTCTTTTGACTTGCTTTTCTTTTCGATAGGGGCCTTCCCGAAGACGCGACAGCTGGCGGAGGAGGCGGTCGACTTTCAGCACGACCCGCAGGGGACCGTTGGCTCCGGGACTGACCCGCGGGTGGCCTGGACCTTCCCGGAGATCGTGGCCACCACCGAAGCCCATCTGCGAGTCTTGAGCGAGCAGATGGGGCGGCTCTTTGAGGCCAGCACGGCGATGACGGCGGCCCTCTAGCCGAGTGCCGCCGCGCCGACCAGCTTCACGCCGCTGGCGCGGTGGTTAGAGGCGGGCCCGGACCGTCTTCATGAGTGGCGGGTTTCCACCGCTCATGCTGGTGCCGAGATGGCGCTCAGGTTCATGGTGTCTTGGCATCCAAACTTGGCACTGGATGCGTTGAGGGGCCAGCGAGCCGGCTTGGAGAGCCAGCTGCAGGCGGAGGCCGGACGGATCGCCACCCGGGCCAACTACATCACTGGGTTCGCCTTCCATGACGAGTTCCGGCCGGAGCGAGCGGAGGACGGCGGAGTCGTGCCTACTGACAACTACGGCCTGCTTCTGGATGACCCGGAGGGCAGCTCTGAGGAGACGGACGTCTACCGCGACACGGACGCCGGGGAGGAGGATACCAGCACCTCAGCGGGCCCGGGAGCTACGCGATCCGGTGGCGAGAATGCCTGATTTTTAACTTAGTAAAAAAATTGTTAGGTAGCAGGTCCACCCACACACTAGGGGGTTGACTGGGTGTAATGAACTCTGGCCTTGGGCCTGTTTCTGAATTTAAGATGTATGAGCTTTGTGGATGTTTGCGCTTTTGCTTTTTGTTTTTTGAGCCGTTTTCCTGCGCTTTCCCCTCCTGGACTTCTCCCCCGCGAGTTTGACGGCCGAGGAACCGGTTCGTGATAAGGGGTTCGGCCTTTTGAGAAGAGCGTGCAGTACTTAGGCTTTCGCAACGTTGAGCGCGAGCGAAACACCCACTGGGCCGGCTGGCGGCAATCCGGCGGGGCCGGGTTGGCGAGCAGCCGGTCGTGTGGTAACTTAAAGTGGCGAGGCCGGGTTGAGCGACCCGGCGGTACGCTGAAACTTCGTGGATGCCTGCGCTTTTGCTTTTCGTCTCTGGAGCCGTTCTTTCGCAACTATCCCCCGGTCCGTGACAAGGGGTTCGGCCTTTGAGAGGAGTGTGCGATATTTAGGCTTTCGAAACGTTGAGCGTGAGTGAAACACCTACTGGGCCGGCTGGGGGCAATCCAGCGGGGCCGGGTTGGCGAGCAGCCAGTCTTGCAGCAACTTAAAGTGGCGGGCCGGTTTGGGCGACCCGACGGTTCTTGGCTTAGTGCTTGTGGCGCGCTGGTGCTTTTGGTCGCATGTGCTTGCCAGCCGACAGCCGAAGCCGGTTCTGCGGCTTAGGGCGAAGCGAGAGGCCGTGGCGATCCAACGCGTTAAGAGCCGCTAAGAAAAACGGCGGGCGGCCAGTCCGGCCAGCCCCCGAGCCCCCGGGTCGAGCGAGTCGGTCCGGTGGTCGGATTGGTTTAAGAAAGTAATGCACAAATGTAGGAGACACAAATGGCTTGGTCGCAAAAGGGCAGCCCCCGAGACTCGTTCGGGGATCCCATAGTTTCCAGATGATTACAAAAGGCAGCGGTACATACATGCACACGGCTAACTGTAAAACGGGCGGAGGAGCCCTGCATTCCATGGCCGGTTTGTTTCTTCGCCGGCGGTGTCCCTCTTGCGCTTGTTTGACTTGCGGGTGTTGATGAGGTAGTACACATTGCGGTCACACAAGGCCTTGCTGACGATGAAGGGTCCCTCCCATGGGGAGGATATCTTGTGTTGGCCGGTCTGCTCTTGGACGAGTCGGAGGACGAGGACTCCCTCTTGGAAAGTGAGGGGCTTGATCTTCTTGTTGTGCTAATGCCTCAGGCCTTGCTGGTAGATGGCTGAGCGGCTGAGCGCTAGGAGACATGCTTCTTCGAGCAGGTCGACGCTGTCTTCGTGGGCTTCCTTGGCTTCGGCTTCCGTGTACATCGTGACGCGCAGCGAGTCAAACTCGACGTCGGTCGGGATGACGGCTTCTGCTCCGTACACGTGGAAGAACGGGGTGAACCCGATCGACCTGTTTGGCGTGGTGCGGAGACTCTAGAGGACGGCCGGCAACTCGTCAAGCCAACTGTCGGGTGAGCGGATGAGTGGCTCGACAAGTCGCGGTTTGATGCCGGACAGAATGAGGCCGTTAGCCCGCTGGCTGTTGGACTACGGATGTGCAACGGAGGCCAGATCGATGCGGATGTCAGAGACGGAGCAGTACTGCGCGAGCGCGCCCTTGGCGAAGTTGGTGCCGTTGTCCGTGATGATGTTGTTCGGCATGTCATAGCGCACCGCGATGTCCTTGACGAATCGAAAGGCCATTGGCCCGTCCAGCTTCTTGATCGTCCTTGCTTAAATCCACTTAGTGAACTTGTACACCGCCACCAGCAAATGCGTCATGGCCCCCTCGAGCGGTTTTGAAGGACCCCACCATGTCGAGTCCCCAGACCACGAATGGCCAAGCGATCGGGATGGTCCGGAGTGCCGACGCCGGCTGGTGCCTGCGCTTGCTGAAGCGCTGGCACCCCTCGCATTTGAGGACGAGCGACTCTGCATCTTCGAGGGCCATGGGCCAATAGAAACCATGGCGGAAAGCCTTGGCCACCAGGGATCACGAGGCAGCGTGGTGCCCGCACTCTCCCTGGTGTATGTCGAGGAGGATCTCAATGACCTTGTCTTGCTCGACGCAGCGTTGGAATACGCCGGTGGAGCTGCGCTTGACGAGCTCGTTGTTGATGGTGATGTTGGCTGACGCTCGGCGCTGCACTTGCTGAGCTTCGATCTCGTCCATGGGGAGGACCCCGTTCTCCAGGAACTCCGACATGGGCAGGGCCCAGGATGGCGCCGTCACTACGATGAAGACGGCCACCATTCCAGGCTCCGAGGCGGCAGCCCTGGAGTCGGGTTGAGCAGCCCCCGGGCCGGGTTCGGCAGTCCCCGGGCCGGGTTGGAGCGCGGCCGGGTCGGCTGGGACATGGATGGACTCGGAGTCCGGAGACGGCTTGACGAATGGCTTGTGCAGATGCTCGAGGGAGACGCCGGACGGAATGGACTGCCGGGATGAGGCGATCTTGGCGAGCGTGTCAGCCGCCTCATTTTCTGCGCGCGGGATGTGGAGGAACTCACAGCCCGCGAAGAATGCGGACAGCTTCTGGACGAGGAAGCGGTAGCTTGCCATGTTGGAGTTGTGGGCATCCCACTCGCCGGAGCACTGTTGCACCACTAGGTCCGAGTCACCGTAGCATAGGATGCGCCGGATGCTGAGTTCCTTAGCAACCCGGAGGCCATGCACAAGGGCTTCATACTCGGCGACGTTGTTGGAGGCGGCGAAGTGGATCTGCAGTGCGTACTTGAGCCGGTCGCCCTTGGGGCAGGACAGCACGATGCCGGCCCCTAGGCCGAGTCGCATCTTCGAGCCATCGAAGTGCATGCGCCAGTGCGTCGAGTCCGGTGGCGGCGGCAGGTACTGGGTCTCGTTCCAGTCGAGGAGGAAGTCGGCCAAAGCTTGGGACTTGATCGTGGTGCGGGGCTCGTAGAGGATGATGTGGCCGGCTAGCTCGAGGGCCCACTTGGCGACCCGGCCAGAGGCATCCCGGTACCCGACGAGAGGGGCCGTGCTGACCATGGTGACGACATGCTCTTGAAAGTACTGCTTCAGTTTCTTGGCGGTGAAGTACACGCCATAACACATCTTCTGGTAGTGCGGGTAGTTCCGCTTTGAGGCCGAGAGCACCTCCCTCAATTAGTAGACGGGACATTGGACGGCTTGGACCTTGTCCTTCTCTGGTCGCTCGACCACCAACACCGTGCTGACCGACCGCGAGGTCGCGGCGATATAGAGCAATAGCAACTCCTTCTCGGCCGGTGCCGCCAGGACTGGTGCGGTGGAGAGCATTCGCTGGAGATCTCGGAAGGCTTCGTCCGCCTGGTCGTTCCACTCGAACGGCGTCGTCTTCTTCATCAGCTGATATAGGGGCAAGGCCCTCTCACCCAGCCGGCTAAGAAACCTGCTCACCGAGGCCAAGCAGCCAGTGAATTTCTGGACATCGCGCAGTCGAGCCGGCTTGCGCATGCGCTCAATGGCCTTGATCTTCTCCAGGTTTGCCTCAATGCCGTGCTCCGAGACAAGGAAGCTGAGTAGCTTTTCCGGCCAGGATGCCAAAAACGCATTTTTCCGGGTTGAGCTTGACCTTGTACTCGCGCAGGTTGGCGAAGGTCTCCTTTAGGTCGTCGAGGAGCGTGAGGTGCCGCTTGGTCTTCACCATGATGTCTTCCACGTAGACATGGATATTGCGGCCGAGTTGCGGCAGCAGGCACTTTTGCATGCAGCGCTGGAAAGTGGCACCGGCGTTCTTCAAGCCGAACGACATGGTGATGTAGCCATACGCCCCAAAGGGCGTGATGAATGACGTATTCAGGGAGTCGGCCGGGTCCAGCTTGATCCGGTGATAGCCGGAGTAAGCATCCAGGAAGGACAGGAGCTCACACCCGGCAGTGGAGTCGATGACTTGGTCGATCCGTGGGAGGGCGAACGGGTCTTTGGGGCAGGCCTTATTCAGGCTGGTGTAGTCGATACACCTGCGCCAGGTCTTGTTCTTCTTCAGGACGAGGATTGGGTTGGCCAGCCACTCGGGGTGAAACACTTCCATGACGAAGCAAGCCGCCAAAAGCTTGGTGACCTCTTCACCGATGGTCCTTCTCTTCTCTTCGGAGAAACATCACAGGGGTTAGCGGACAGGCTTGGCATCCTTGCGGACGTGGAGTTTGTGCTCGACGTACTTCCTCGGGATACCCGGCATGTCCTTTGGGGTCCATGCGAAGATATCCCGATTCTCATGGAGGAAGTCGACAAGCTCGCCTTCCTATTTGCTGTCGAGGCGGGTGCCCACGACAACGTACTTGTTGCAGCTGGGGTCTTCCGGGTTCAGCTTCACCTTCTTGGTCTCCTTGGTGGGATTGAACGCGGCCTCATCGGCCGGCTCCTCAGCCGGGATCTGTGCGGCCGACGCCTCTTGGGCCAAGGCGACGATCCGGTCGAGTTGGCGCCGCTCCTCGGCTACGACCAGCGACTCGGCTAGTTTGGCGCCATCTCAGCGCACTCCAGGGACTTGCGGTAGTCGCCGGCGATGGTGATGAGGCCCTTCGGACCCGGCAGCTTCATCTTCAGGTAGGCGTAGTGGGGGACCGCCATGAACTTGGCGAGCGCTAGCCGCCCCAGCAATGCATGGTACGCGCTGGACAGGTCCACCACCTCGAACCAGATCGGCTCGCGTCGGAAGTGGCTGTTGTCGCCGAACAGGACGTCGAGCCGGATCCGGCCGATCGGGGAGCAGGAGAGGCTGGGAACGATGCCGTGGAAGATCGTCCGGGTCGGCTCCAGGTCTTTGGCCTCAAGGCCGAGCTTGGTCAAGGTGTCGCGGTACAGGATGTTGATGCTGCTGCCACCGTCGATGAGAACCCGGGAGAATTTGCATGTGCGCCAGGGCGCAACGATGGTGGGGTCGAGGATGAGGGCGTAACCACCCGGGTTCGGCATGACGGCCGGGTGGTCCTCTCGGGTCCAGGGTGACCGGGCGCTCCGACCATTGCATGTATTCCGACTTGGCCGGGATGACGGTGTTCACCTCCTGCCGAAGGAGGCGCTTGTTGCGCTTGTCGTCGCCGAGGCTGGTGAAGACGACGTAGGTCACGTTCTGGGCCGGGTAGGCATCGTCGCGCATTGCACCGCTGATACGTCTCCGTCGTATCTATAATTTTTGATTGTTCCATGCCAATATTATTCAATTTTCATATACTTTCTGGCAACTTTTTATATTATTTTTGGGACTAACATATTGATCCGATGCCGGTGCTAGTTCACATGCATTGCATGTTTTGGTTTCGCAGAATATCCATATCAAACGAAGTCCAAACTGGATAAAAGCAGACGGAGCTTATTTTTGGAAAATATGGAAAATCTGGAAGGAAAATCAGCATAAACCGGTGTCCGAGGTGGGCACGAGGTGAGGGCGCCCCACCTAGGCGCGCTCCTACCTCGTGAGCCCACCGTAAGGCGGTTGACGCTCTTCTTTTGCTGCAAGAAAGCTAATATTCGGAAAAAAATCACGGCGAAGGTTTCAGGCCAATCGGAGTTACGGATCTCCATACATACACGAAACGGTGAAACAGAGCCAGAAGTGAACGCAGAAACAGAGAGAGACAGAGAGACAAATCCAATCTCGGAGGGGCTCTCACCCCTCCCACGCAATGGGAGCCAAGGACCAGAGGGGAAAGCCTTCTCCCATCTAGGGAGGAGGTCAAGGAAGAAGAAGAAGAAGAAGGGGGGCTCTCCCCCCTAGCTTCCGGTGGCGCCGGAACGCCGCCGGGGGCCATCATCATCACCGCAATCTTCACCAACAACTTCACTGCCATCATCACCAACTCTTCCCCTCTATGCAGCGGTGTAACCTCTCTCTTACCCGCTGTAATCTCTACTTAAACATGGTGCTCAACGCTATATATTATTTCCCAATGATGTATGGCTATCCTATGATGTTTGAGTAGATCCATTTTGTCCTAATGGCTATTTGATGATCAAGATTGGTTTGAGTTGTATGTTTTATTATTGGTGCTGTCCTATGGTGCTCTCCGTGTCGCGCAAGCATGAGGGATTCCCGCTGTAGGGTTTGCAGTATGTTCATGATTTGCTTATGGTGGGTGGCGTGAGTGATAGAAGCACAGACCCGAGTAAGTAGGTTGTTTGCGTATGGGATAAAGGGGACTTGATACTTTAATGCTATGGTTGGGTTTTACCTTCATGATCTTTGTAGTTGCGGATGCTTGCTAGAGTTCCAATCATAAGTGCATATGATCCAAGTAGAGAAAGTATGTTAGCTTATGCCTCTCCCTCAAATAAAATTGCAATAATGATTACCGGTCTAGTTATCGATTGCCTAGGGACAAATAACTTTCTCATGACAACAAAGCTCTTTACTAAAACTAACTTAGTTGTGTCTTTATCTAAACAGCCCCTAGTTTTTATTCTCGTGCTCTTTACTTACCTTGCAAACCTATCCAAAAACACCTACAAGGTACTTCAAGTTTCATACTTGTTCTAGGTAAAGCGAACATCAAGCATGCGTAGAGTTGTATCGGTGGTCGATAGAACTTGAGGGAATATTTATTCTACCTTTAGCTCCTCGTTGGGTTCGACACTCTTACTTATCGAAAACTTTCGCGATCCCCTATACTTGCGGGTTATCAAGACCTTTTTCTGGCGCCGTTGCCGGGGAGCAATAGCGTGGGGTGAATATTCTCGTGTGTGCTTGTTTGCTTTATCACTAAGTAATTTTTATTTGTTGTTCTTAGTTGTTTTCTATCTTTAGTTATGGGTAGGAAATGCAAAATACCAAAAAAATTAGTTGTACCTACTGAACCAATGGTTGAAGAACCACTCAAAATCTATCGTACTCCTGAAGCTTTTTACTTGGATCATCTTCGATCCTTATGTGCTCGTGCTGAAACCCCAACTAGCTTAGTTGAGGGCAAATCTTTAGATGAGCATGTTTGTTATGTGCGACACCGAATATCTGAAAAAGGGAAAATTCTATTGGGACAAATTCGTCGTTTGCAATGCTATGCTTGGAATTTATGTTATATATATGATTTTACTTGCTGTTCTGAAAACCCTAAGAAACACCTTCCCTACCAATGTGAGTTTATTGATAATGGAATCTTATCTTCGTATGCTAAAGGTGTTTATAGTTACTATGCTGTTCAACAAATTGAAGAATTTGTTGCTTTTAAGGGTGCTTATGAAATTGCTTCTTTGATTCAAAAGTATGATGCTACTCTTTACAAATCTGAAAATTTTGCCATACTCAAATATTGCTATGATAATTATGCCTCTAATGCCTATGTTGAACCATATATTGAGGACTACTCCGCTGTCCAAGAAGAGACTAATATTTTGCAGGAGTCTATGGAAGAAGAAATTGATGAAACTGTGAGCTCATTGGATGAAAAAGATGAGGAGGAGAGCGAAGAACAAAAGGAGGAAGAGCGGATTAGCTACCCATGCCCACCTTCTAATGAGAGTAACCCTCCAACTCATACATTATTTAATTTCCCTTCGTGCTTACCGAAGGATGATTGCTATGATGATTGTTATGATCCCATTGATTCTCTTGAAATATCCCTTTTTGACGATGCTTGCTATGCTTGTGGCCAAGATGCCAATATGAATTATGCTTATGGAGAGGAACTTGCTATAGTTCCCTATGTTAAACATGAAATTGTTGCTATTGCACCCACGCATGATAGTCCTATTATCTTTTTGAATTCTCCCGACTACACTATATCGGAGAAGTTTGCACTTATTAAGGATTATATTGATGGGTTGCCTTTTACCTTTGCACATGATGATGAATATAATATGCATGTGCTTGCTGCTCCTACTTGCAATTATTATGAGAGAGGAACTATATCTCCACCTCTCTATGTTTCCAATACAATAAAATTACAAGAAACTGTTTATACTATGCATTGGCCTTTACTATGTGTGCATGAATTGTTCTTTTATGACATGCCTATGCATAGGAAGAGAGTTAGACTTCGTCATTACATGATATATGTGACTTTGTGCTCACTACTAACTTACAAATCATTGCTAATTAAAATTGGCTTTGATATACCTTGGGATCCGGGTGGATTCACTACTTGAGCACTATATGCCTAGCTTAATGGCTTTAAAGAAAGCGCTGCCAGGGAGACAACCCGGAAGTTCTAGAGAGTCATTTATTTCTGTTGAGTGCTTTCATATAGTTTAAAAACAACAAAAATAAAGAGGGGAACCCAAAACTTTTTCAAAAAGAAGAAAAGCGAAAGTGAGAAAGACGAGCATTGTTGATGTGGGAGCTAGCCTTGAACTTTGTTCATGCTCGCGGAAACTTTGTGAATCTTGATTAAGAAACTTTTCAATAAAAATAATTATCCCTTGTACAATTCCATTGTATAATAAAAATAATGTGCCAAGGTTTGCCTTTAGGATGTTTACAATACTTGTTGGTTTGTACGGTGCAGGACAGAAACTTTGGCTGTAGTGCACGAATTTTAATTTTTTACTGGAACGTCAAATGGTTCTGATTCTTTTTGTACTGTCTTTCTATACAAATTTTTTATTTTTCCTAATTCTTTCAGAATTTTTCAAGTATCAGAAGTATGGTGAATGTTCAGATTTCTACAGACTGTTCTGTTTTAGACAGATTCTGTTTTTGATGCATAGTTTGCTTGTTTTGATGAAACTATCAATTTATATCAGTGGATTAAGCCATGAAAAATTTATATTACAGTAGACAAAATGCAAAAAAACAAAATATGAATTGGTTTGCAACAGTACTTAGAGTAGTGATTTGCTTTATTATACTAACGGATCTTACCGAGTTTTCTGTTGAAGTTTTGTGTGGATGAAGTGTTCGATGATCGAGAAGGTCTCGATGTGAGAAGAAGGAAGAGAGGCAAGAGCTCAAGCTTGGGGATTCCCGAGGCACCCCAAGTAAATATTCAAGGAGACTCAAGCGTCTAAGCTTGGGGATGTTGGGAAGGCATCCCCTCTTTTTTCAACAAATATCGGTATGTTTTGGATTCGTTTCGTTCATGCGATATGTGCAAGTCTTGGAGCGTCTTTTGCAATTAGGTTTTTATTTTTATTTTATGCACCATGCTGGTATGAGATGGTCCTTGGTTGATTTATAGAATGCTCTATGCACTTCACTTATATCTTTTGGGTATGGCTTTATAGAATGCTTCATGTGCTTCACTTATATCATTTGAAGTTTGGATTGCCTGTTTCTCTTTACATAGACAACCGCCATTTGTAGAACGCTCTTTTGCTTCACTTATATTTGTTAGAGCACGGGCATATCTTTTGTAGAAAGAATTAAACTCTCTTGCTTCACTTATATCTATTTAGAGAGATGACAGGAACTAGTCATTCACATGGTTAGTCATAAAACCCTACATAAAACTTGTAGATCGCTGAATATGATATGTTTGATTCCGTGCAATAGTTTTGTGATATAAAGGTGGTGATATTAGAGTCGTGCTAGTTGAGTAATCGTGAAATTGATAAATACTTGTGTTGAGGTTTGCAAGTCCCGTAGCATGCACGTATGGTGAACCGTTATGTAACGAAGTCGGAGCATGAGGTGTTTATTGATTGCCTTCCTTATGAGTGGCGGTCGGGGACGAGCGATGGTCTTTTCCTACCAATCTATCCCCCTAGGAGCATGCGCGTAGTATTTTGTTTCGATGACTAATAGATTTTTGCAATAAGTATGTGAGTTCTTTATGACTAATGTTGAGTCCATGGATTATACGCACTCTCACCCTTCCATCATTGCTAGCCTCTTCGGTACCGTGCATTGCCCTTTCTCACCTCGAGAGTTGGTGCAAAATTCACCGGTGCATCCAACCCCGTGATATGATACGCTCTGTCACACATAAGCCTCATTATATCTTCCTCAAAACAGCCACCATACCTACCTATCATGGCATTTCCATAGCCATTCCGAGATATATTGCCATGCAACTTCCATCGTCATCATATACATGAATTGAGCATTCATTGTCATATTTATTTGCATGATCGTAAGATAGCTAGCATGGTGTTTTCATGGCTTGTCCTTTTTTTATGTCATTGCTACGCTAGATCATTGCACATGCTGGTACACCGCCGGAGGCATTCATATAGAGTCATATCTTTGTTCTAGATATCGAGTTGTAATATTGAGTTGTAAGTAAATAAAAGGGTGATGATCATCATTATTAGAGCATTGCTCCAGTAAGGAAAGGATGATGGCGACTATGATTCCCCCACAAGTCGAGATGAGACTCCGGACTTTACAAAAAAAATATAAAAGAGGCCAAAGAAGCCCAAATAAAAAAAGAGGCCAAAGAAGCCCACCAAAAAATAAAAATAAAATATAAAAAAAGAAAAAAATGAGAGAAAAAGAGAAAAGGGGTAATGTTACTATCTTTTTACCACATTTGTGCTTAAAAGTAGCACCATGTTCTTCATATAGAGAGTCTCTTGAGTTATCACTTTCATATACTAGTGGGAATTTTCATTATAGAACTTGGCTTGTATATTCCAACGATGGGCTTCCTCAAATGCCCTAGGTCTTCATGAGCAAGCAAGTTGGATGCACACCCACTTAGTTTCAGTTTGAGCTTTCATACACTTACAGCTCTTAGTGCATCTGTTGCATGGCAATCCCTACTCCTCACATTGATATCTATTAATGGGCATCTCCATAGCCCGTTGATATGCCTAGTTGATGTGAGACTTTCTCCTTTTTTGTCTTCTCCACATAACCCCCACCATCATATTCTATTCCACCTATAGTGCTATGTCCATGGCTCACGCTCATGTATTGCGTGAAAGTTGAAAAGGTTTGAGAACGTCAAAAGTATGAAACAATTGCTTGGCTTGTCATCGGGGTTGTGCATGATGTAAATATTTTGTGTGGTGAAGATGGAGCATAGCCAGACTATATGATTTTGTAGGGATGAGCTTTCTTTGGCTATGTTATTTCAATAAGACATAATTGCTTGGTTGGTATGCTTGAAGTATTATTGTTTTTATGTCAAAGGATATGCTATTGCTTTGAATCACTCGTGTCTTAATATTCATGCCATGATTAGACATATGATCAAGATTATGCTAGGTAGCATTCCACATCAAAAATTATCTTTTTATCATTTACCTACTCGAGGGCGAGCATGAATTAAGCTTGGGGATCTTGATCGTCTCCGTCGTATCTATAATTTTGATTGTTCCATGCAAATATTATTCAACTTTCATATACTTTTGGCAAATTTTTACATTATTTTGGGACTAACATATTGATCCGATTGCCGGTGCAGTTCACATCATTTGCATGTTTTGGTTTCAGAATATCCATATCAAGCGGAGTCAAACAGGGTAAAATGGACGGAGCTTATTATTGGAAAATATGGAAAATCTGAAAGGAAAATCAGCATAAACCGGTGTCAGAGGTGGGCACGAGGTGAGGCCGCCCCTAGGCGCGCCCCTACCCTCGTGAGCCCACCGTAAGGTGGTTGATGCTCTTCTTTTGCCACAAGAAAGCTAATATTCGGAAAAAATCACGGCGAAGGTTTCAGGCCAATCGGAGTTACGGATCTCCATATATACACAAAACAGTTAAGCAGAGCCAGAAGTGAACGCAGAAACAAAGAGAGACAGAGAGACAGATCCAATCTCGGAGTGGCTCTCGCCCCTCCCTCGCCATGAGAGCCAAGGACCAGAGGGGAAAGCCTTCTCCCATCTAGGGACGAGGTCAAGGAAGAAGAAGAAGAAGGGGGGATCTCCCCCCCCCCCTCGCTTCCGGTGGCGCCGGAACACCGCCGAGGGCCATCATCATCGCCGCAATCTTCACCAACAACTTCACCGCCATCATCACCAACTCTTCCCCCTGTATGCAACGGTGTAACCTCTCTCTTACCCACTGTAATATCTACTTAAACATGGTGCTCAACGCTATATATTATTTCCCAATGATGTATGGCTATCCTATGATGTTTGAGTAGATCCGTTTTGTCCTAATGGCTATTTGATGATCAAGATTGGTTTGAGTTGTATGTTTTATTATTGGTGTTGTCCTATGGTGCTCTCTGTGTCGCGCAAGCGTGAGGGATTCCCGCTGTAGGGTTTGCAATATGTTCATGATTTGCTTATGGTGGGTGGCGTGGTGTGAAGCAAAGACCGAGTAAGTAGGTTGTTTGCGTACGGGATAAAGGGGACTTGATACTTTAATGCTATGGTTGGGTTTTACCTTAATGGTCTTTAGTAGTTGCGGATGCTTGCTAGAGTTCCAATCATAAGTGCATATGATCCAAGTAGAGAATGTATGTTAGCTTATGCCTCTCCCTCAAATAAAATTGCAATAATGATTACCGGTCTAGTTATCGATTGCCTAGGGACAAATAACTTTCTCGTGACAACAAAGCTCTTTACTAAAACTAACTTAGTTGTGTCTTTATCTAAACAGCCCCTAGTTTTTATTCTCGTGCTCTTTACTTACCTTGCAAACCAATCCAAAAACACCTACAAGGTACTTCTAGTTTCATACTTGTTCTAGGTAAAGCGAATGTCAAGCGTGCGTAGAGTTGTATCGGTGGTCGATAGAACTTGAGGGAATATTAATTCTACCTTTAGCTCCTCGTTGGGTTTGACACTCTTACTTATCGAAAACTGCTGCGATCCCCTATACTTGTGGGTTATCAACCGCCGGCCGGTGGCGGCGGTGGAGGCGGAGGCGGCTGCCCCGCTCCCGGAGCTGGGGCCGGAGGCGACAGGATATCGCCCCTCGCGATGCTCTTGGTGATGGCGTACTGCCGGAGCGTGTGCGTGGACGGCCTCGCGCCACTATGGTGCTTGCAGGGAGCGTCGAGCATCTCCTCGAAGCTCATGGCGGGCTGCCACATTGTCTTGCCGGTTTGCCGGTGTTTGGCGGCCGGGTCGGTCGCGGCCGCCTGCTCAGCGGCCGCGACGAGCCGGTTGATAACCCACAAGTATAGGGGATCAATTGTATCCTCTTTCGATAAGTAAGAGTGTCGAACCCAACGAGGAGCTAAAGGTAGAACAAATATTCCCTCAAGTTCTATCGACCACCGATACAACTCTACGCACGCTTGACGTTCGCTTTACCTAAAACAAGTATGAAACTAGAAGTACTTTGTAGGTGTTTTTGGATAGGTTAGCAAGAAAATAAAGAGAGCGCAAATAAAATCTAGGGGCTGTTTAGGTAAAGAAACAATAAAATAAATATAGCGAGTGTGGAAAAGTGGTGGTAGGAGTTGCGAAATTGTCCCTAAGCAATTGCCTACTTTACTAGACCGATAGGAAGTTTAATATGAGAGAGGCCACTGCTAGCATGTCATCCCTCTACTTGGAATTCTACGCACTTATGATTGGAACTATTAGCAAGCGTCCGCAACTACTAACATTCATTAAGGTAAAACCCAACCATAGCATTAAGATATATTGGTCCCCCTTCAATCCCGTATGCATCAATTTCTATGCTAGGTTGAAGCTTATGTCACTCTAGCTGTCGGTGTACTAGAGTAGGGTTACCCTAGTATCCCGAACTCGTGCAAGGGCAGTCGCAGCACCCCGCGGCAAGGCTTGCCTAGTGACCGCCAAGGTCCTCCGTGGTTCCTTTGGAGCCATTCAAGAACAAAGTATTTAAGCCAAGAAGACAAGACCCCGGCAAGAGGAGCTTGCCGGGAAGGCCACTCAAGGCACGGAGAAGACAAGACCCGGCAAGAGGAGCTTGCGGGAAGGTTCGATGGCGACAAGCTCCCGGCGACATTTAGCAGCGGCAAGGTGCTTGCCGCGGCAACAACCCTCTTCATCTCCGCTCCAGCTCATTCACCAACGTGTCGCCTTGGGGCCATTCGAGCGTGCGTGTCAAGAGGCTGTGCAGCCAGCGGGAGAGCAGCGATAAGCGGCGTGACAAGCTTACCATCGTGGCAAGCGGTGGCGCTTTTGACGGTCCTGTTGCCTTTGTTTAGGCGGCGAGGGCGGGCATTAATGTTTTTTCCTTGCCATCGAGTTAGGTAGAGCGCATCATACCTTTGTACAAGTCGGTGTACCAACTACTGTTTTTCCATTTGTACCCTCGTCTCGTTGCCACCTGTGGTGACCCTTGAGCCTATAAAGGAGGCCCATGTGCAGCGTAGAAGGGGGAGGTTGATTCGACTCGGTGAGGATTCAACCCATTCGAGACCGAGACACTCAAGCTAGGTTTTGTAGCTCTCATTGCTCCCTAGCAAGAACACAATACAATCAACCAAGCAGCGATAGGAGTATTATCTCTCCGGAGAGCTCCGAAGCTGGGTAAACTGCTCGTGTGCATCGCCTCGATCTGCTCTTCGTGCAATCTCCGCCCCCTCCGAACCAAAAGGGACTCGGTCCGCCAGTCCCATAGGTGTTAAATGAGTCACGATCAACTTCCCGACATCTTTGGCGCGCCCGGTAGAAGTGCGTCGAGGCTGTGTGAACCTGATCCGGCGTTCACACGAGCAACATCTTCATCATCTTCATCAACATGCCACGAAGAAGAAGGCTTGGCAGCAGCGAGCCGTCCGCGTCAAACCCACCACCACCGAAGCTGGCGAGTGGTGGGGAAGATGTTAGCGGAGGAGCAGGCGTCGTCGAGGAGCCCACGACGCTGCAAGTCAAGGACAAAGCGGCTCAAACCTCGGCGTCCGGATCGTGCAGCGTCCATCTCGGGAGGCGCGAGACCGACAGCGTCATGGTGCTCGTGGCGCCATCGTTCGTTAGGCCAAGATCGAGCTGGTGGATCGAGCGCTCAAGAACAGCTCGCCGCCAACAGGCTGGTGCGAGTGGGGCCTGTCGCTGGGCGGGATGCTGCTCCTTCTAATATATTTAAAAGTCCGAGCACATCCGCTCCTCGCACCATTCACCATTGCCACCCACCACTCAGCGGAAGCTTTGGCGCGAGCTCAAGCGCTCTGGATTACCCTCAACAGTGACAAGGTCGGCGAATGGAGGCCACCATCCGAGTCTCGCCGGCTTTGCCAGCGGCGATACTCATGGCAACCAACTGCGTCCTTGCCGCGGCGAGACGACAAACACGAGCGGTGGTAGCCGAAACCTATGAAGTGCAACCACCATGCACTCTCCATCCCGAAGGCCAAGATCACCAGCTCCTCGGATCCACCTCGGCAGCGACTCCACGCTTCGCCGGATCCACGAGTTCGCCGTGATCAGCGCCAAGTTCTTCAAGATCGGCAACAAGAAGGCGCTCGAACTGCGCCGGCGCCCGAAGAAGCGGCGTCAATCCGACCAGCGCCGGGCCCCGCTGTCGACATGCAAGCGCCGAGGAACGGTGACTTGCCGTCTGCGATGGGTTGCCCTGCGTTCACTCGTGAGCTGCGGCAAGTCCGATGGCCCTGACAAGAAAAATTTCAAGCCGGATGTGCGGAGAAGTATGATGGCAGGACGCATCCATCGGAGTTCCTCATCATCTACACCATCGCGGTGCAAGCTGCAGGGAGACGAGACGACAAGATCCTCGCCAACTATTTCCCGCTGGTGCTCAAGCCCAATGTCAGGTCTTGGCTCATGCACTTGCCGGACGGATCCATATCCTCTTGGGCAGATCTATGCCATCAGTTTGTCGGCGCCTTCACAAAGCGACCACAAACCTCATAGCCAAGAGAGTGACCTTCACCTGCTCGCCCGAAGGAAGGAGAGTCCTGCGGAAGTTCATCCGGAGATTCAGCCGTATGCGATACAACATCCCAGATGTCCACCCTGCGCGGTGATCAGCGCGTTCCATCGAGCGTCTTGGAACCGCAGGATGAGGAGGAGATGGCGATGTGCAAAGTCAAGGATGTCAGTGAGCTGTATGCCTTGGCCGACAAGTGTGCACGTGCTGAGGAAGGAAGAAGACTCCCAGGAGAGAATGCGGAAGCAGGATCTGACAGTGAGGAGACCGCCCCGGCAAAGAAGAGCCGGTGGCGGAACAACCGAAGGAAGAAAAGCAAAGAGGTACTAGTTGTCGAGCAGTCCGGCAATGGAGGTGGCGCCAAGAAGGCCAAGGTTGGTGGCTCCGGCAAGGAGGTTGCCGCTGACACCGACCGCCAGCCTGTGGCGGCCGCCGACAAGCAGGACAGCTCCAACAAACAGTACTGCAAGATTCACCGCACCAAGGGCCATGACCTCCAGAGCTGCAAGAAGGTCGAGCAGCTTGTTGAACAGCAGAAGGCTGAGTCTGAAGCGCGAGACAAGGAGAAGGCCCGGGAAGGTCTTTGGGGCTAGCAAGAAGCGACCCGCGCGGGGAGGGCCTTGCAGCAAGGCCAAGCAGCGGCAAGGAGACAGACCTCCAGCGGCGCGACAAGGATGAAGACGACGATGACGATGAAGATATGGAAGACGATGAAGCTGATGAGCAGGAGTTTCAGAAAGCCACGGAGGTCCTCTGCGTTGACGGCGGTGCTTCTCTGCATACCTCACACCGCAAGCTCAAGCAATGGATGCGGGAGGTTAATGCAGCAGAACCATCCGTAGAGTCACGCAGGCCCCTGAAGTGGTCCAGCACGCCTATCATCTTCGATATTGAGGACCACCCTGATCGCATAACTGCGGTTGGGTGCTTGCCGATGTTGGTCTCACCAACTATCCGAAACCTCAAGGTCACCAAGATGCTAGTTGACGGCGGGGCCGGTTTAAACCTGATCTCATCCGCAGTGCTCCAGAAGCTTCAGATCCTCGACAATGAGCTCGAAGACGGCACTTTCAAGGAATCAACCGAGGAAGGAGCAAGCGAAAGGGAAGATCACGTTGCGGTAACATTTGGCAGCGAGCTAAATTTCAGGGCCGAGAGGGTCACGTTCGACGTTGCTGACTTCCCATTGCCTTATAATGGGATACTTGGTGATCCCTTTTCGCCAAGTTCATGGCAGCCTCTCATTATGCATACAACTTACTCAAGATGCCCGGCCCGATAAGTGTCATTTCTGTCCATGGCGACAAGAAGGATGCTCTTATCTGCGCCGACAAGATTCTACCGGAAGCGGCAGCTGCGACGGATAGCAAATCACTTGCCAGCTGAAGCTCCGGGGAAAATAGAAGACCAAGTCCGGCAAGAGCTCGATGCCCTCTCGGCAAGCGCACCTCTTGGTGTTGCGCTACCGTCGAGGACGCCTTTCATCGAGCTCCACCGGCAAGTGCAAGAAGATGATGGCAGCTCCACGAAGACCAAAAGGTGGCCACCAAGGAGGGCGGCATGGTGGTACCTTCACCATCGGTGCCACTCTAGACCCTAAATAGGAAGGCGCGCTCGTTGCTTTCCTGCAGGCGAATGTCGATGTGTTTGCATGGCAACCGTCGACATCCCGGTGTTCCTGAAAGTAATTGAGCACCACCTAGCTGTCTGTCCTCATCTGCGCCCGTCAAGCGAAAAGTCGAAGAAGCGCGCGTGGGCGCCAAGAATTCATTCTGAAGAGATCAAGAAGCGGAAGCAGCGGGCCTTGTCGGGAGTACTCCATCCCGTGGTTGGCCAATCCGGTAGTTATACATAAGGCAAATGGGAAATGGAGACTTTGTATTGACTTCACGGATGTTAATAAAGCTTGTCCCAAAGACCCATTTCCCTTGCAGTGGATCGACCAGATTGTTGACTCCACGGCTGGATGTGATTTGCTTTCATTTCTTGATGCATACTCGAGATATCATCAGATCTTCATGGCGAAGAAGATGAAGAAAACCGCATTCATCACCCCATGTGGCACTTCTTTGTTTCATACGGATGCCTTTTGGGCTAAGAATGCTGGTTCAACGTTTGCAAGAGTAGTCCATGACACTTTTGAGCCGCAAATGCACGAAATGTAAAGCCTACATGGATGACATAGTGGTCAAAGCAAGGACAAAGCAACTCTGGTTCAAGATTTGGATGAGACCTTTGCAAATCTGCGCAAGATCAACCTCAAGCTCAACCCGAAAGTGCGTGTTTGGAGTTCCTTCCGGCAAGCTTCTCGGGTTCTTCGTGTCTCAGCGGGAATTGAAGCCAATCCCGACAAGATCAAGGCTATTGAGCAGATTGAAGCACCAAAGCGCGTCAAGGATGTCACGAAGACTTGCGGCTGCGTGGCTGCTCTCGGCAGGTTTATCTCTAGATCTGCTGGCGCGCCTACCATTTTCAAGATTTTGAAAAAGCAGGTCAATGAAATGGACTCGAAGCGGAGGCTGCGCTGCAGACTTAAAGAGGTACTGTCCTCCACTCCAATACTTATCGCACCTAGGCCACAAGAGAAGTTGCTGCTGTATATAGCGGCAACCAATCAAGTGGTTAGTGCTGCGTTAGTAGCGGAGAGGGAGGCGGACGATGAGCCGGCAACCATGGCAGTTACATCCAGCGACAAGCAGGGGGCTTCACCGTCAAGCTCTGGTCCCGACAAGGCGGATCTGCGCAGGATTGCGAGAAGATTCAGAAAAGGATGGTGCAGCGCCCGAGTGTACTTTGTCGGTTCCCTTCTCTGGGGCTAGGTCAAGGTACTACGGTGTCGCGAGAAACTGCTTTCGGCCTACTCATGGCCTCGAAAGCTGCGCCATTACTTCCAAGCACATGAGATCACGATCGTCACTCGCTTTCCGTGAAGAGGATATTGCAAAATCCGGAAGCAGGCAGGATTGTCGAGTGGGCGCTGGAACTGTCAAGCTTTGGCCTCAAGTTTGAAAGCACTTCAACTATCCAGCGCGAGCATTGGCAGAATTTATAGCAGAATGGGCGTAGCGCAAGATGAAGAAATTCGAGACGAGTATCCCGTCAAGGAAGCAAGTAAAGTGTGGCTGATGTACTTTGATGGTGCCTTCTACGCTGCAAAGCGCCCGGTGCCGGCGTGTTGCTTATCGCACCCACGGAGAGCACCTCAAGTACATAGTCCAGATGCATTTTCCCAAGGAGCAAGCAACAAACAATACTGCAGAGTATGAAGGCTTGCTTGCGGACTCGAGGATTGCAGATGAACCTTGGGATCAAGAAGCTCATTGTCGGGGGTGACTCGCAGCTTGTCGTCCGCCAAGTAAACAAAGATTATCGAGTCCGTTGATGGAAGCCTCGTCGATGAAGTGAGAAAGCTAGAAGAACACTTTGAAGGCCTGCAAATGGAACATGTTCAAGAGCTCGAGAATGATATTGTTGATGGCTTTGTCAAAGTGCACGCCTCAAGTTACACAATGGAACCAGGGATTTTTGTGCTCAAGCTGACTCAACCAAGCATAACGCCATCAATGGACAGAATAAGAAGAGGAAGTTGATTTCGGTGACTATTTTCCGCAGAGCTACCAAACCGCCGCCAAGGTCCCCAAGATCAATGCCAAGAGTCTTTGAGGAGCGATCTGCTCCGACAAGCCCTGGGTTTGTTCGTTGAAGCGAGCGCTCCGAAAAGTTTTGCTTGACAAGCTTGCCGGGAACATCAAGCTCCGGCTGAGCCGCAGGTTCTTGCCGTGAGAAGCGGATGTTCCATGGCGATAGATGTGCCTTTAGTCCTTGTTGTCGAGCCGCAAGCTCCAGCATGGGCGCAGCAGATTGTCCATTTCCTTCAAACAGGAGAACTTCCCGAAGAACAAGAAGAAGCGGAGAGAGTAGCCCGGCAGTCAAGTATGTACCAGTTTGTCGATAGCACGCTGTACAGAAGAAGACTCAATGGTGTGAAATTGAAGTGTATTCACCGGGAAGATGGACAGAAGCTGTTGGCAGAGATACATGGAGGCATATGTGGTCACCACATTGGCACAAGAGCACTTGCCGACAAAGCTTTCCGGCAAGGTTTCTTCTGGCCGACAGCCCTCCAGGATGCAACTGCACAAGTAACCAAGTGTGAAGCGTGCCAGTTCCATTCCAAACAAATACACCAGCCAGCTCAAGCTCTCGAGCGATCCCTTTATCCTGGCCATTTTCGGTGCGGGGGCTCGACATCCTCGGCCCCTTCCCCGAAGCTGTCGGGGCTTTGAGTACTTATGCGTTGCAATCGACAAGTTCACAAAGTGGCGGAAGTGGAAGCGATGAGGAAGGTGACAGCCACGATCGGCGATCAAGTTCTTGAGTCAATTGTTTGCCGTTTGGGATCCCTAACCGGATCAACACCGACAACGGCACACAATTCACGAGTCGCACCTTCATGCTGTCGTCCAAGATCTTGGCGCCAAAGTCTGCTTTGCTTCATTGCTCATCCGAGAAGCAGCGGTCAGCGAGAGGGCAAGCGCTGAAGTGCTGCGAGGACTCAAGACCGTAACTTCCGGCGGGCTGCAGTGCGGAAGAAAGCTGGATTGAGGAGCATCGGTGGTTCTTTGGTCGTCGGACGACGGCAAATCGAGCCAATCGCGGACACCTTTTGCTCTAGTCTATGGAGCGAGGCGGTTCTCCCACGGAACTCGTATCTGGGTCACCTCGAGTACTCACTTATGATGAGCTTGAGCAAGAGCAGTTGCGACAAGATGACGCGCTGCTCCTTGAGGAGGATCGTCTTGAGGGCATTGTCTGAGCTGCTCGTTACCAGCAAGCTTTGCGCCGCTACCATAGCCGCAAAGTTAGTGCGGAGAAGTTTCGAGGAAGGCGACCTTGTTCTTGGCGCGTTCAATCCGCCAAGAATTCCAACAAGTTGGCGCTTGATGGGAAGGCCCTTATCGGGTGAAAGCGAGTCACTAGGCTGGCGCTGTCATGCCTTGAGACCGAAGATGGCATTCGGTGAGAAACTCACGGAACATTGAGCATCTTCGTAAGTTTTACCCATAGGCGCGGTTGCGGAACCTGTTCCGCAACCACCTTTTGTACAAGTCTTGCCGATGTTGCATGTAATCCTTTGTACAAAGCGAAAGCGCAGACCCCGTGCATCGATAAAGCTCATGTGTTGCCGCAAATTGTCAATTTCATGCTTTCATAATCAGTTTGCTGTGTTATCGACATTTTGTGCAACATCCACACCCGTAGCGATAACGAGCCACTAGGCTCCATAACTATTTTCTCTTCTTTCTTCTCAAAGAAAGGAAGGTTCCCTCGCGCACAAGTTAACCGGGGAAGGAGAAGATAATGGTGTGGACCGCCAAGGCGTCGCTCGAGGAAGTTTAAGCCTTACCGGAAGCAAGCGACAGAAAAGGTAAGTTGCCAAAGTTTGAGCAATCAGTTTTAAATTTTAAGTTATCTTCCTCGAGCGATAGTACTTTGTATGGAAAACCTGTGCGCGGAGGAACCAACTCGTAGCTAGTCGCGCCCTTACTTTGTTTCGAGTCCGCTCAACAACTTAAGTGAGCTGCAACTAGTTGCGACAAGGTTACTTGTCGGGCGGCACTTGACAAAGAAGCTCTTGACGTTCCGCACTCAGCGCTTCAGCAAAAGGTGCTGCGCCGACAAGTTCCTCGAAGCGTGGGGCACAAGCATACAAAGGAAGGAATCAGTAAAAAAAATAACATTGCAATCGTTGCCTAAGATAGAGTATATTACAAAAATAACTTGTCGCGGATCTAATAAATTGTTCTCCTAAACATGATCAGCAGTGACAAGGAAAAGATAAATTTGGCGGCCTAGTCCACGCGGTCGCCATCAACCCTCTTGACTCCACTCACCCTGTCCACAATGGGTGTGACAAGGGCCTTGAGCGCTTCAACGTCAGCAGTCGGCGGCAGGGACTTGAGGACGTTGGCGAAGCTAACGCCTGGATTGCGGAAGGCCACCTTCATCAACACCTTCTGAAGAGCCCCTGCACAGATTTGGCGCGACTCGTCGGCCAGCTGCTTTGGGATCTCTTCCCGGAGCCGCTGGAGAGCCGCCACCACGCCCTTGAAGAACAGGCTGAGCTTGGCGCTGGGTTGGAGATGCTCGTCGGTGGAGTACCCGAGATCCACCATCCCCAGCTCCATCAGCTCCTTGTCGATGGCGGCGGCTGTATTTACAAGACCCTCGGTCCAGATCATCACATTCTCTTTGAAGGTGTTATGGGCGGTCGTGGCATTCGCCAGCAGCTCCTCGTTGGCCTTGATCTTCTCAACAAACCCACTTCCGCTCTTTGGCGCCGTCCCAGCGTCTCCGTCAAGGTGGTCAGCTTCAGCTCAAGATCCGCCTTGGAATCCTTGGCGGCGTCGAGCTCTTTGATCCTCTCAGCGAGACGGCCCTGCAGCTCGCCAAGAGTGTAGGCGTCCTTCTCGCTTTCCAGAGCTTCAGCGTGGCGACCTCCTCGCCGCTCTTACGGAGGGTGAACTCCAGCTCGTCACCTCGTCTCCAACTCCTTCTTGGCGGCCTCGGCAGCTCGGCGGCCCTTTGCCTCCTTGAGAGCTCCGCCAAGTGATTACTGCGGCTGCAAGATCTTCCTCGTAGCTGTCAAGGTTGATCTTCCTCTGCGCCACTCACCTTCTTGCGCCAAATAGCTTCTCCCGGCAAGCCTTTGCTGCCTCGACCTCGGCCTTCTCCAGATGAAGGCGTGGCGCCTCGGCGAGTTGCTCCCGCGCTTGCCACGTCTCCTGAGAGTTTCCTGGTTAGCGCGCGGAGCTCTTCTGCGCTTCTCCATGTCCGCTCCCCCTCGCGACAAGTGCTTCCGGGACTCCAGCTTAGCTTGCGGTAGCGGTAGAGCGACAGCAGCTTCTTCAAGAGCTGCTCCTCCTCGAACTTCGCCCATTGCTGCTGCTTACGCGCGTCAACCAGCGACAGCCCAGCGGAGGCGAGCAGCTCTTCGTCGAAAGTCTCTCCTCGACCGGGCGCCTGAGCTCGGCGCCCATGGGAGCTTGATGAAGACGCCCCCGGCCTTCAGATAGGCGCCGGGCTGGGGCTCTTCGGAGCCTGATGCTGCATCGGTGGTGGAGGGATCGGCGGTCGGTGTAGCGCCTGGCGCTCCTGCGGCCTCAGGGTCGTCAGTACGATCGCCAGACTCCTCGCCCGCCTTTCTGGCGGTAGCCTTGGCAGCCTCCTGCCCGGCCGGACCCATCTGCGCCACCTCTTCCTCCATGGTGGCGGCGTCGTCGGTGTTGCCGTCGCGCGACCTCTCGCCAGGCGACCTCGGTCTCCATCGGATCTGCGGCGATGGATCGATGATCGAAAAGAAAGAAAGAACGATCAAGCAAATGTTGAAAAGAAGAACAAGAAGAAAAAGAATCCAAGGAAATTGTCACGCAAAGGTTACTGCGATGGGATCTGTGGCGCGGTCTCCACCACGGGAGGATCGCGGGCGCTGCCCCTTGTCGGAGAAAACTTCCCTTATCGGAGAAGCCTCCCTTGCGGAGGCGCTCCTTGCCGGAGAATTCTCCTTGGCGCGTGGTTGAAGCAGACGGAATTTGGGGCGACCTCGGGCCCTCCTGATGAGGCTGCTATGCTCTACACAAATCAACAAGTCAGATATCAGTAAAGAAGGAGCACCCACGCACACCTAACCGTAAGAAATAAACCAATTACTTACGCTGGGGGCTGTGCTGGGGGCTGCTCTGAGGAAGGGTTGCCGGGTCCGGCAAGGGGGTCTCGAGGCCGCGCCTCCGTCATGCCACGGGGATCGTCTTTGATGACAACCACCGGGTCTTGGCTCTCTTCGACGCCCTCTGAGCCAGCGTCCTGAAAAAGGAAAGAGTTCAGAATGAAGCAAATCGATACAAGACAAAGCAGCAAATTGAAGGATTACAAGTACAACGACAAGATCTTACTCTTCTTCTTCCTCGGGCTGAGGCGGAGGTCGAGTCCGCTCCGCCTCCGGTCGACGAAGCTGGAAGAGTAGGCTCCCTCGGGCGCTTGGCGGTCGCGGGAGCCGTGGTCCCGAAGGCCCGCTCCGATTCTTTGGCGGCGTGAGCGCTCCGCTGCAATGAATCTTGCATGAGGAGCGATGCGTCAGCGGGCGCGACCGCTGTTAGCCCGTCTGTCGCCCGCCACTTCCCGGTCTTGCGGAGGCGCCTTCTTGGTGGAGCTGCGGGCTCCTCCAGCGACAAGCTATCTGAAGGTGGAGGCGCGCCCGGCAGGCTCGTTCGGCTCAAAGATCAAGCTCGGCTGCTCCTCCGCTGCCGCAAGCTCCTCTCGGTCGGCAAGGCTTGCCGCCTCGGCTGCCTCCGCCTCCTCCACGGTGAACCCGAATTCACCAGCGGCAGCTTCCGCCGCCTCCTCCAGCCTGGTGGCGATCGCTGCAGCTTCGGCGTCGGTGGTGTCGCGGGTGAGCCACTTCACTTTCGTCGGCGCGGATCGGCACTTCTTGAAGCTGTCGAAGAACTGCTGCTGCGATGTCGTCGGGCTCTTGCCAAGTTGGAGCGATCCCATGGGAATCGCTGGCAGCATCATCGCCTGGATGCGGTCAAGCGAAGAGTTGTTTCACAAAGGCGACCCCCTCGGCAACATGAACCACTCGGGGTGATCTGGTCGGCTTGAACAACTCCAAAGGCATCGCATCCAGCTCAAGACGGTGAAATTCCAGTTGAGGCCCAGGCGCAGCCTCATGATGTCCGCCGCATTTTGGAACTCCCAAGCAGGTCTCCTCCTCTCCGCAAGGGAAGCGATGCGGGCGCGAAGGAAATCCGCAACAGCGCCTACAATGAGTCCGGCATGCATGAGGCGCAAGATCCGGGTCACAGCTATCTTCAACCTAGCATCCTCCGGTGCCAAGTTGCTCAATCGTTGCCGCACACTATGGGATTTTAGGCTTTGGGCAATGAAGGGCTGCGGGTTCTCCTCGATGATCCAACACCAATCGGCTCTCCCTCCTCCCACTTGCTGGAGCTCTCCTTCCAAATATGCTTCTTTCTTGCCGATCCAGAGATCCAAGCAATTCCTCCCAAGCGGCTCTCCTCTCTCAACGCTGGGCATGAAGAAGTGGCGGAAGAGGGCTACGTTTGGGTGGACTCCAACAAAGTTTTCGCAAGGTGTGCGAAACCTGCCATGGTCGAGACAGTGTTGGGGTGAAATCAAGGAGGCGGAGGCCGTAGGTGTTCATGATGTCGCAAAAAGAATTCGGAAAAGGCGAGGCAGAGCCCTTGATAGAAGAAGCCGCGAAGAAGGGATACCCGACAGAAACCTTCTCGGATCTGTGGCGGAGATCACCGTCGTCTTGCTGGTGCGCCTGCGTCTCCGTCGACGAAGAGGTAGTACCCTCCGCAGCTCCTTTGCGTCGAGCGGGGGTGAAGGTGGCCTGCTCCTTTCAGGCGCCGAAACCTGCGCCTCGGCCGACTTCACGCCCTTACCCTTGTCGGCTTCCGGAGCCATGGTGGAGGTGGTGGAGGAGGCCGGCGGCGTTGATGGCGTTGGTGGTGATGATGGGAGCGTCGCCCTCTTCGAGACTTCGAGAAGGAGGAGGAGCGGCGGTGGTTTTGAGATGTGACAGCAATGGCGGTGGGCGACCTGCCCTGTTTCCCCTGCTTATAAGGAGGGAGAGGGCGGACGTTCCGCTTTCAATTAAAAAGCCCCACGATCTCTCCCACGGCGCCACGTTCAGGCGCGTCTTTGTTCGTGGGGGCGTGGGTCCGGGCGAGTAACGGCGTGATCTGGGCGCGTGTGCCCGATGCCTTTATTTTGGGCTGGCCCAACAGCGCTTCGGCACTGTGTGTGGCCCGAGCCGGGGGCTCTGTCCGGTGTACTAGAGTAGGGGTACCCTAGTATCCCGAACTTCGTGCCGAGGCGATCGCAACACCCAGCTGCAAGGCTTGCCTAGTGACCGCCAAGGTCCTCCGTGGTTCCTTTGGAGCCATTCAAGAACAAAGTATTTAAGCCAAGAAGACAAGACCCCGGCAAGAGGAGCTTGCTGGGAAGGCCACTCAAGGCACGCATAAGACAAGACCCCGGCAAGAGGAGCTTGCCGGGAAGGTTCGGTGAGCGACAAGCTCCCGAGCGCGGCAAGGATTTAGCCGCGGAAAGGTGCTTGCCGCGGCAGGCAACCCCTCTTTATCTCCGCTCCAGCTCATTCACCAACGTGTTGCCTTGGGGCCATTCCAGGCGTGCGTGTCAAGAGGCTGTGCAGCCAGCGGGGAGCAGCGATAAGCGGCGCTGACAAGCTTACCATCGTGGCAAACGGTGGCGCACCTGACGGTCCCTGTTGCACTGTTTAGGCGGCAGGGACGGGCATTTAATGTTTTGTCCCTTGCCGTCGGAGTTAGGTAGAACGACTTGCACTGTACATTTGTGTCGGTGTACCAACTACTGTTTTCCATTTGTACCCTCGTCTCGTTGCCACACTGTGACCCTTGAGCCTACAAAGGAGGCCCATGTGCAACGTCGAAGGGGGAGGTTCGGTTCGGCTCAGTGAGGATTCAACTCATTCGAGACCAGAGACACTCAAGCTAGGTTTTTGTAGCTCTCATTGCTCCCTAGCAAGAACACAATACAATCAACCAAGCAGCAGTAGGAGTATTATCTCTCCGGAGAGCTCCAAAGCTGGGTAAACTGCTCGTGTGCATCGCCTCGATCTGCTCTTCGTGCAATCTCCGCCCCCCTCCGAACCAAAAGGGACTCGGTCCGCCAGGTCCCATAGGTGTTCGTGGGTCACGATCAGCTTCCCCGACACTTGCCCTCCAATACATAGTCCTATCAACATACAACCAACCCTATGGTGTGATCCACGCGCGCGCTCATATGATGGGAACCAAAGGACAGCAACATAACCACAAGCTAATTAAATCAATCATTGCAATTCATCAACCACCGATAGGACAACAAGAATCTACTCAAACATCATAGGATGGCAACACATCATTGGATAATAATATGAAGCATAAAGCACCATGTTCAAGTAGAGGGTACAGCGGGTTGCGGGAGAGTGGACCGCTCTAGATAGAGGGGGGAAGGTGATGGAGATGTTGGTGAAGATGGCGGAGTTGTTGGTGAAGATCGCGGTGATGATGATGGCCCCGGCGTTCAGCATGCACGGAGCGATGGGAGAGACCCCCCTTCTTCTTCTTCTTCCTTGACCTTATCCCTAGATGGGACAAGGGTTTCCCCTTTGGTCCATGGTCTCCATGGCGTGGGAGGGGCGAGAGCCCCTCCGAGATTGGATCTGTCTATCTGTCTCTCTCTGTTTCTGCGCTCTCCCCTGTTGCCCTTTCACCGTTTCGTGTATATATGGAGATCCATAACTCCGATTGGACTGAAACCTTCGCCGTGATTTTTTACCAAAAATTAGCTTTCTTGCGACCGAAGAAGGGCATCAACCGCCTTATGGGTGGCCCACGAGGGTCAGGGGCGCGCCCAGGGGGGCGCGCCCCCTACCTCGTGGCCACCTCGGGCACCGTCTCGCGTGGATTTTTCTTCCAGAATTCTCCAAATATTCCAAAAATATTCTCCGTCCGTCTTTATACCGTTTGGATTTTGTTTGATATGGATATTTTGCGAAACCAAAAACATGCAACAAACAGGAACTGGCACTAGGCACTGGATCAATATGTTAGTCCCAAAAATAATATAAAAAGTTGCCAAAAGTATATGAAAGTTGAATAATATTGGCATAGAACAATAAAAAATTATAGATACGACGGAGACGTATCAGCATCCCCAAGCTTAATTCCTGCTCGTCCTCGAGTAGGTAAATGAAAAAAAAAATTGATGTGGAATGCTACCTAGCATAATCTTGATCATATGTCTAATCATGGCATGAATATTAAGACACGAGTGATTCAAAGCAATAGTCTATCACTTGACATAAAAAAGGATAATACTTCAAGCCTACTAATAAAGCAATCATGTCTTTTCAAAATAACATGGCCAAAGAAAGTTATCCCTACAAAATCATATAGTCTGGCTATGCTCCAACTTCAGCACACAAAATATTCACATCATGCACAACCCCGATGACAAGCCAAGCAATTGTTTCATACTTTTGACGTTCTCAAACCTTTTCAACTTTCACGCAATACATGAGCATGAGCCATGGACATAGCACTATAGTTGGAATAGAATAAAATGATGGAGGTTGTGTGGAGAAGACAAAAAAGGAGAAAGTCTCACATCAACGTGGCTAATCAATGGGCTATGGAGATGCCCATCAATTGATGTCAATGTGAGGAGTAGGGATTGCCATGCAACGGATGCACTAAGAGCTATAAGTGTATGAAAACTCAAACTGGAAACTAAGTGGGTGTGCATCCAACTTGCTTGCTCATGAAGACCTAGGGCATTTGAGGAAGCCCATCGTTGGAATATACAAGCCAAGTTCTATAATGAAAATTCCCACTAGTATATGAAAGTGATAACTCAAGAGACTCTCTATATGAAGAACATGGTGCTACTTTGAAGCACAAGTGTGGTAAATGGATAGTAACATTGCCCCTTCTCTCTTTTTCTCTCATTTTTTTGTTTTTTTCTTCTTTTTTTGGGCCTTCTCTTTTTTTGGCCTTTCTCTTTTTTTTCGTCCGGAGTCTCATCCCGACTTGTGGGGGAATCTTAGTCTCCATCATCCTTTCCTCACTGGGGCAATGCTCTAATAATGATGATCAGCACACTTTTATTTACTTACAACTCAATATCCAGAACAAAGGTATGACTCTATATGAATGCCTATGGCGGTGTACCGGGATGTGCAATGATCTAGCATAGCAATGACATCAAAAAACGGACAAGCCATGAAAACATCATGCTAGCTATCTTACGATCATGCAAAGCAATATGACAATAAATGCTCAAGTCATGTATATGATGATGATGGAAGTTGCATGGCAATATATCTCGGAATGGCTATGGAAATGCCATGATAGGTAGGTATGGTGGCTGTTTTGAGGAATATATAATGAGGCTTATGTGTGATAGAGCGTATTGTATCACGGGGTTTGGATGTACCGGCGAAGTTTGCACCAACTCTCGACGTGAGAAAGGGCAATGCACGATACCGAAGAGGCTAGCGATGATGGAAGGGTGAGAGTGCGTATAATCCATGGACGCAACATTAGTCATAAAGAACTCACATACTTATTGCAAAAATCTATTAGTCATCGAAACAAAGTACTACGCGCATGCTCCTAGGGGGATATATTGGTAGGAAAAGACCATCGCTCATCCTCGACTGCCACTCATAAGGAAGACAATCAATAAATACCTCATGCTCCAACTTCGTTACATAACGGTTCACCATACGTGCATGCTACGGGAATCACAAACCTCAACACAAGTATTTCTACAATCCACAACTAACCACTAGAATGACTCTAATATCACCATCTTTATATTGCAAAACTATTGCAAGGAATCAAACATATCATATTCAGTGATCTACAAGTTTTATGTACGATTTTATGACTAACCATGTGAATGACCAATTCCTGTCATCTCTATAAATAGATATAAGTGAAGCAAGAGAGCTTAATTCTTTCTACAAAAGATATGCCCATGCTCTAACAAATATAAGTGAAGCAAAAGAGCATTCTACAAATGCGGTTTTCTATTTGAAGAGAAACAGGCAATCCAAACTTCAAATGATATAAGTGAAGCACACGAAGCATTCTATAAAGCCATACTCAAAATATATAAGTGAAGTGCAAAGAGCATACTATAAATCAACCAAGGACTATCTCATACCAGCATGGTGCATAAAAAATGAAAACTAAAGCAAAAGACGCTCAAAGATTTGCACATATTGCATGAACGAAACGAATCCGAAAACATACCGATACTTGTTGAAGAAAGAGGGGATGCCTTCCGGGGCATCCCCAAGCTTAGACGCTTGAGTCTCCTTGAATATTTACTTGGGGTGCCTTGGGCATCCCAAATCTCGAGCTCTTGCCTCTCTTCCTTCTTCTCACATCGAGACCTTCTCGATCATCGAACACTTCATCCACACAAAACTTCAACAGAAAACTCGGTAAGATCCGTTAGTAAAATGAAGCAAATCACTACTCTAAGTACTTTTGCAAACCAATTCATATTTTGTTTTTGCATTATGTCTACTATAATATAAATTTTTCATGGCTTAATCCACTGATATAAATTGATAGTTTCATCAAAACAAGCAAACTATGCATCAAAAACAGAACCTGTCTAAAACAGAACAGTCTGTAACAATCTGAACATTCACCATACTTATGATATTTTAAAAATTCTGCCAAAATTAGGAAAAATAAAAATTTGTATAGAAAGACAGTGCTAAAATAATTAGTACCATTTGACGTTCCAGTAAAAAACGAAAAATCGCGCACTACAGCCAAAGTTTCTGTCCTGCACCGTACAAACCAACAAGCATTGTAAACATCCTAAAGGCAAACCTTAGCACATTATTTTTATAATACAATGGAATTGTACATGGGGATAATTATTTTTGTTGAAAAGTTTCTGTAATCAAGATTCGCAAAGTTTAAGTGAGCATGAACAAAGTTCAAGGCTAGCTCCCACTTCAACAATGCTTGTGTCTCTCACTTTCACTTTCCTTTTTGAAAAAGTTTTGGGTTCCCCTCTTTATTTTTTTTGTTTTTAAACTATATGAAAGCACTGAACATAAATAAATGACTCTAAAACTTCCGGGTTGTCTCCCTGGCAGCGCTTTCTTTAAAGCCATTAAGCTAGGCATATAGTGCTCAAGTAGTGAATCCACCCGGATCCCAAGGTATATTAAAGCCAATTTTAATTAGCAATGATTTGTAATTTAGTAATGAGCACAAAGTAACATATATCATGCAACAAAGAAGTCTAACTCTCTTCCTATGCATCGACATGTCATAAAAGAACAATTCATGCACACATAGTAAAGGCCAATGCATAGTATAAACGGTTTCTTGCAATTTTTTCGTGTTGGAAACATAGAGAGGTGGAGATATAGTTCCTCTCTCATAATAATTGCAAGTAGGAGCAGCAAGCAAATGTGTATTATATTCATCAAAATCATCATGTGTAATAGTAAAAGGCAACCCATCAATATAATCCGTAATAAGGGCAAACTTCTCCAATTTAGTATAATCGGGAGAATTCAAAAAGATAATAGGACAATCATGTGTGGGTGCAATAGCAACAATTTCATGTTTAACATAAGGAACTATAGCAATTTCATCTCCATAAGCATAATTCATATTGGCATCTTGGCCACAAGCATAGCAAGCATCATCAAAAAGGGATATTTCAAGAGAATCAACGGGATCATAACAATCATCGTAGCAATCATCCTTCGGTAAGCATGAAGGGAAATTAAACAATGTATGAGTTGAAGAGTTACTCTCATTAGAAGGTGGGCACGGGTAGATAATCCGCTCTTCCTCCTTTTGTTCTTCGCTCTCTTCATCATCTTTTTCATCCAATCAGCTCACAGTTTCATAAATTTCTTCTTCCATAGACTCCTGCAAAATATTAGTCTCTTCTTGGACAACGGAGTAGTCCTCAATATAAGGTTCAACATAGGCATTAGAAGCATAATTATCATAGTAATATTTAAGTGTGGCAAAATTTTCAAATTTGTAAAGAGTAGCACCATGCTTTTCAATCAAAGAAGCAATTTCATAAGCACCCTTAAAAGCAACAAATTATTCGATTTGTTGAACACCATAGTAACTACCCTTAGCATACGAAGATACGATTCCATTATCACTAAACTCACATTGATAGGGAAGGTGTTTCTTAGGGTTTTCAGAACAACAAGTAAAATCATATATTTCACATAAATTCCAAGCATAGCATTGCAAACGATGAATTTGACCCAATAGAATTATCCCTTTTTCAGATATTCGGTGTCGCGCATAACAAGCATGCTCATCTAAAGATTTGCCCTCAACTAAGCTAGTTTGTGTTTCAGCACGAGCACAAAGGGATCGAAGATGATCCAAGTAAAAAGCTTTAGGAGTGTGATAGACTTTGAGTGGTTCTTCAACCATTGGTTCAGTAGGTACAACTAATTTTTTTGGTATTTTACGTTTCCTACCCATATCTAAAGATAGAAAATAACTAAGAACAACAAATAAAAATTACTTAGTGATAAAGCAAACAAGCACACACGAGAATAGTCACCCACGCTATGACTCCCCGGCAACGGCGCCAGAAAAAGGTCTTGATAACCCACAAGTATAGGGGATCAATTGTAGCCTCTTTCGATAAGTAAGAGTGTCAAACCCAATGAGGAGCTAAAGCTAGAACAAATATGCCCTCAAGTTCTATCAACCACCGATACAACTCTACGCATGCTTGACATTCGCTTTACCTAAAACAAGTACTTCCTCTTTCTCAAAATAAGTTTCTCAATTTTGTACTAGCTTTAGTATAAAACTGTACTAAGTTTGAGACACTTATTTTGGGACGGAGGGAGTATGAAACTAGAAGTACTTTGTAGGTGTTTTTGGATAGGTTAGCAAGAAAATAAAGAGAGCGTAAATAAAGTCTAGGGGCTGTTTAGGTAAAGACACAATAAAATAAATATAGCGAGTGTGGAAAAGTGGTGGTAGGAATTGCGAAATTGTCCCTAAGCAATTGACTACTTTACTAGACCGATAGCAAGTTTTATGTGGGAGAGTCCACTGCTAGCATGTCATCCCTGACTTGGAATTCTATGCACTTATGATTGGAACTATTAGCAAGCGTCCGCAACTACTAACGTTCATTAAGATAAACCCAACCATAGCATTAAGATATATTGGTCCCCCTTCAATCCTGTATGCATCAATTTATATGCTAGGTTGAAACTTCTGTCACTCTTGCCCTCCAATACATAGTCCTATCAACATACAACTAACCCTATGGTGTGATCCACGTGCGCGCTCATAGGATGGGCACCAAAGGACAACAACATAACCACAAGCAAATTAAATCAACCATAGCAATTCATCAAGCACCGATAGGACAACAAAAATCTACTCAGACATCATAGGATGGCAACACATAATTGGATAATAATATGAAGCATAAAGCACCGTGTTCAAGTAGAGGGTATAGCGGGTTGCGGGAGAGTGTACCGCTGTAGATAGAGGGGGGAAGGTGATGGAGATGTTGGTGAAGATGGCGGAGGTGTTGGTGAAGATCGCGGTGATGATGATGGCCCCCAGGGCGTTCCGGTGCCACCGGAAGCGAGGGGGAGAGAGCCCCCCTTCTTCTTCTTCTTCCTTGACCTTCTCCCTAGATGGGAGAAGGGTTTCCCCTCTGGTCCATGGTCTCCATGGCGTGGGAGGGGCGAGAGCCCCTCCGAGGTTGGATCTGTCTCTCTGTCTCTCTCTGTTTCTGCGCTCTCCCATGTTGCCCTTTCACCGTTTCGTGTATATATGGAGATCCGTAACTCCGATTGGACTGAAACCTTCATCGTGATTTTTTTACCAAAAAATAGCTTTCTTGCGACCGAAGAAGGGCATCAACCACCTTACGGGTGGCCCACGAGGGTCAGGGGCGCGCCCCCTGCCTCGTGGCCACCTCGGGCACCGTCTCGCGTGGATTTTTCTTCCGGAATTCTCCAAATATTCCAAAAATATTTTCCGTCCGTTTTTATCCCGTTTGGATTCCGTCTGATATGGATATTCTGCGAAACCCAAAACATGCAACAAACAGGAACTAGCACTGGGCACTGGATCAATATGTTAGTCCCAAAAATAATATGAAAAGTTGCCAAAAGTATATGAAAGTTGAATAATATTGGCATGGAACAATAAAAAATTATAGATTCGACGGAGACGTATCACCGGTTTTCGTAGCGCTGGGCCGGCTGATCGGCCTTGCGCTTGTTGTTCTGCTAGTTGTGTTGCTGTCGACTTCCTTCGTCGTCCGGCTTCGGAGGGGGCACCAGCTTTGCTTTGCCGGCTTCATCCAGTTCCACATGGATCTTCATGGCAGAGTTGGCGTTGGCATACTTGTCCGCCGTCACCATAAGCACGGCCATGGTGGCCGGCTCGGAGCGCAAGAGCTTGTGCTTGAGGAGGGTGCCGTCTCGGCACCCGTTGACGAAGTACTGGATCGCCTGGACTTCATGGACGCCCTCGCAGCTGTTCCGGAGCTCGGTCCAGCGTGCGAGGTACTCATGACCGGTTTCCGCCGGCCCCTACACGCACATGGCGAGCTAACTGGGGCGGCCGGGTCGCTTGTAGGTGTCGGTGAAGTTACGCATGAAGGCTTGCTCGAAGTCGACCCACGCGTTGATGCTGCCAGTCGGTAGACTATTCAACCAGGTGCGGGCTGACCCCTGGAGCATGAGAGGCGCGTAGCACATGGCGAGGCGATGGCTACCGTCGGCGATGCCGATGGCTGTGGTGTAGTCGGTGAGCCAGTCCTCCGGCTTCACGATGTCGTTATACTTGGGGGTGTCGCGGGGGAGTGTGAACCCTTTGGTAAAGGGCTCACCCCGGATGCATGGCCCGAAGCACGCCGGTCCGACGGGACCGGTCTCCTCTAACTCCTCGGAGAGGGCGAGTCGGTTGAGGCGGTGAAGGGCGTCGGTGTCGTCGATGGCGCACGGGCCCAAGCGGTTGGTGACCACACCGCGGGGGGCCGGGTCGCCTCCAGTCGGACGTCTGTCGGGTTGGAGCAGGGGGTCGAGGCGGCGCTGAACCTCCGAGGCCGGCTCGTCACCCAGGCCGCCGGCAGCCGTCGGGGCGGGGTTGCGCCGGGTCCGGGTGCGACCGGAGTGCACCTCACCGGGTGGCGAGGATGCCATGTACTGGTTGTCACCGGGTCCAGCGACGCAGACGGAGCCGGATCCGGCCGGTCTGGCGAGCTGGTTGAGGCGGTCCTGCTGTGCGTTGGCCGCAGCGAGGAGGTCGTTCACCCTCTTGAGGCGGTCCTGCAGTTCTTCGCCCGCCAGCTGGTCCAGGCCGACCGCGGCCACCTGGGTAGCGCGCATGTTCTTCACGGGAGTCTCGTAGACGGGAGGGAGAGCGCCGAAAGCGCGCCCGATCGCGCCGCCCCGGGCCCGCACGTCGGCGACCCGGCTTGGCTCGGGTGCGTCCGGTGTGAAGCCATATGCGGTGTTGCGCTTCAGCTGAGTGGAGTCAAGGCGGCGCTGCGTGGCAGCGAGCGTCTCGGTGACGTCCAGCAGGCGCTGGCGGTCCTCGTTGAGACGAGTCCGGGCTTCAGCGATGTTGGAGGCATCGATGTCGGTGCCGATGGGAAAGTGGAGGCTCTGCATCATGGTGCGCGGTGGGTTGGGTGAGCTGGCCCTGTCCGCCGCCGCCTTAGCTTCGGCGTCCTTCCTCGCCGCGCTCGACGAGGAGGAGGCGCCGGTGTCGGTGACGAAAACCTCCGCGCAAAGGTCCATCGCTCCGGCGGGAGCACCGTCGACGATGGAGAGCGGGGAGTCGGAAAAGCTAAGTACCTCGCTGGGGTACTCGTCGGCCGTAGGCGCATAGGAGATGCGCAGCGTGGCGAAGGAGGCAGTGAGTGTGTCGATGACGTCGTCCGCCAGCGTGACGTGCTCGTCGGAGTCGGAGAGGAGCCCCGTCTGGAGCATGCTCCCGGCCAGGACCTCGAGCTGCCCCACGTTGGGCGCCAACTGTCGTGGTGGGCGCACGGCAGATGCCAAGGGATGGCTAAAGATAGGAGGAGGATCGAGGGCACTGGTGGGCTCCAGAGGCGGGGTCGGCATGAGCGAGCGCGGGACGCAAGACATACCCAGGTTCGGGGCTCTCCGGAGAGATAACACCCCTAGTCCTGCCGAGTGTAGTAGATATGTATGAGTACAGGGTTGCTCCTAGAGCTGTATGTAGGAAGATGGGAGGCTGGCCAAGGTTTAGGCGGCTCCCTCTCCTTGGGTGTTACTTGCTAGGTGTGTGAGTGGATGGATGGGTGAGAGCATGGCACGTATGCATGAGGGCTCCTACGGGTTTTATAGGTCAACCCCCTAGGGGTACGATGGTAATGTTACAAGGTCGTAGGGCCGGGTTGTCAGCATCCAGGAAGCCCGGCGCTAGGACCCGCTGGGTGCCAGGTCTCGCCGGGTTCCCTGGGTGCGGGCCCCATGATCCTAGGGGCACTGTGTGCCATCTTGTCGATCGTCAGGGTGTGGCCAAGTCGAGTCGGCTACAGTGGCGTTCCGTCAGGTCGCCGCTTGCTGGCGTCATGGGTGACGATAATTGCACTGTTGCCACGCCTGCCCCGGTCAGCGAGTAGGTGGGGGCACTGTTGCCATGGTCGGCTGACCAGAGGCACGGGTGGGGCACTGTGGCTTCGGTCATCAGTTGGTGGACTCGTCCCATCGTACGACCGGGATGGGACGGCCGCTGACCCTCGGCCGGGTTGGAGAACACACCAAGGGTGGAGCTGGCTTGTTGGGGAAGTCTTGAGTTGGTTGTTGGGGCCGAGCTGAGGAGTCCGGCCAGGTCGAGGGACTTGGCCGGGTTGAGCGACCCTACCAAGTGTGAGCTGGATTGAGGGGAAATGCTGGTCCCGTTGTTTTTGAAAAGGATCCGGGTTTCGTTGCCTGCCTGGGGTTCATCCCCCCGACAGGTATTTTTGTATTTTTAGTTTAATAGATCTGAAAATAAAAGGCAAATAAAATAGATCGCGAAGGCAAATAATATGAGAAAGAGACCCGGGGGGCTCAGGTTTCACTAGTGGCTTCTCTCGAGAAAAATAGCAAACGGTGGGTAAACAAATTACTATTGGGCAGTTGATAGAACTTCAAATAATCATGACGATATCCAGGCAATGATCATTATATAGGCATCACGTCCAAGATTAGTAGACCGACTCCTGCCTGCATCTACTACTATTACTCCACACATCGACCGCTATCCAACATGCATCTAGTGTATTAAGTTCATGGAGAAACAGAGTAATGCAATAAGAACGATGACATGATGTAGGCAAGATCTATCTATGTAGAGATAGACCCCATCATTTTATCCTTAGTAGCAACGATACATACGTGTCGGTTCCCCTTCTGTCACTGGGATCAAGCACCGTAAGATCGAACCCACTACAAAGCACATCTTCCCATTGCAAGATAAATACATCAAGTTGGCCAAACAAAACCCAAATATCGAAGAAGAAATACGAGGCTATAAACAATCACACATGAAAGAGATCAAAGAAACTCAAATACTTCCATGGATATAAAAAGATAGATCTGATCATAAACTCAAAGTTCATCCGATCTCAACAAACACACGCAAAAAGAGTTACATCATATGGATCTCCAAGAGACCATTGTATTGAGAATTCAGCGAGAGAGAGAAAGCGATCTAGCAACTAACTACGGACCCAAAGGTCTACAAAGAAGTACTCACGCATCATCGGAGAGGCACCAATAGAGGTGGTGAACCCCATCCATGATGGTGTCTAGATTGGATCTAGTGGTTCTGGACTCTGCGGCGGCTGGAATTGATTTTCGTCGACTCCCCTAGAATTTTTGGAATATTGGGGTATTTATAGAGCAAAGAGGCGGTCCGGGTGGCACCCGAGGTGGGCACAACCCACCAGGGCACGCCTGGGCCTCCTGGCACGCCCTGGTGGGTTGTGCTCTCCTCGGAGCACCGCCCAGGCACAGCCGTGGCCCATTAGGTGTCTTTTGGTCCATAAAAATCTCCATAAAGTTTTGTTGCATTTGGACTCCGTTTGGTATTGATTTCCTGTGATGTAAAAAACATGCAGAAAACAGCAATTGGCACTTGGCACTATGTCAATAGGTTAGTACCAAAAAATGATATAAAATGACTATAAAATGATTATAAAACATCCAAGATTAATAATATAACAGCATGGAACAATAAAAAATTGCAGATACGTTGGTGACGTATCACAAGCTGCTTGGGTTCTTCGTATCCCATCGCGGGATCGAAGCCAACCCCGACAAGATCAAAGCCATTGAGCAGATCCAAGCGCCAAGGACAGTCAAGGATGTGAGGCGCCTGACAGGATGTGTTGCCACGCTTAGCAGACTCATCTCCAAGTCTGCCGAGCGCGCCTTACCGTTCTTCAAGATCTTGAAGAAGGTCGGCCCTATGAAGTGGACCCGGAAGCAGATACTGCTTTGCAAGAGTTGAAGGCCTACTTGTCCTCTGTGCCTACCTTGGTTGCTCCCAAACCCCAGGAGCTGTTGCTGCTATACATGGCGGCAACCAACCAAGTGGTCAGTGCGGCCTTGGTAGCACAGAGAGAAGTGGATGAGGCAGAAAGTGAGCAGAGACCGGCAGGTCAGAGAAGGATCAGGACAGCAGTGAGCACGACAACACTAGTAACCCCAAGGATGTGGCAAGGAAGAAAGGGGTGCAGCGCCCAGTGTACTTCGTCAGCTCCCTGTTACAGAGGGCTAGATCGAGGTACTAGAGAGTGTGCAGAAGTTGATCTTTGGCCTCGTTATGGCCTCAAGGAAACTTCACCACTACTTCCAAGCCCATGAGATCACGGTGGTTACTCTTTTCCCGTTGCAAAAGATACTCCGAAACCCAGAGGCTACCAGCAGAATAGTGGAGAGGGCTTTGGAGTTATCCAACTTTGGTTTGAAGTTTGAGAGCACATCAACTATCCAGAGCAGGGCGTTGTTAGAGTTTATTGCAGAATGGACGCCAACCCGTGATGAGGAAGTAACAGAGACAGCTATCCCCGGCAAGGAATCACCCCAAGAATGGATCATGTATTTTGATGGTGCCTTTTCACTTCAAGGTGCAGGAGCTGGCGTGCTTCTCGTCGCCCCCTCCGGGTAGCACTTGAAGTACGTCGTCCAAATGCATTTTTCACGGGAACAGGCAACCAACAATATACTTAGTATGAAGGACTCCTTGCCGGGCTCAGAATTGCAGTTGAGTTGGGAATCAAGAAGTTGATCATTCGAGGAGATTCACAGCTTGTGGTGAGACAAGTCAACAAGGATTACCAAAGTGATGGAGGCATACGTCGAGGAAGTGAGATGATTGGAGGAGCACTTTGACGGATTACAAATAGAGCATGTACCCCGTGCGAAAAACAGCATTACTGATCATCTGTCAAAGTGTGTTGCGCAGAAGCTTCCTGTGGAACCAGGAACTTTTGTTCTCCATCTCGCTCAACCCTCCTTATCCCTGGCAATAATGGCCCGGAAGAGGAGAAAGTTGGACACCGAAAAGCCTCTCCTGGTCGAGCCATCTGCTCCTGGCAGATTCCCTGCCGAAAATAACTCCTCATAGCCTATCAGACCACCCCCTCTAGCCGGGTCCACCAACCCTGCAAACGAGGCTGGTGCTCCCACCGTAGAGGAGGTGCCGTTAGTCCTCGTTGCTGAGCCCGGGGCTCCAACTTGGGCAAGGCACATTGTCCACTTTCTCCAAACCGGAGAGCTTCCCGGCGACCAAGATGAAGCTAATAAAGTAGCCCGGAGGGCCAGTATGCATCAGTTTGTCGATGACACTCTGTACAGAAGGCGGCCCAACGGTGTGAAATTGAAGTGTGTCTGCCGAGAAGAAAGAAAGGAACTGCTGCCTAAGATTCACACAGGAATGTGCGGCTCCCATATTGGATCAAGGCATTAGTTGGGAAGGCATTCCGGCAAGGATTCTATTGGCCCACGGCCCTCCAAGATGCGGTCGAGCTAGTCACGACATGTGAAGCCTGCGAGTTCCATTCCAAGAAAACACACCTGCCTACCCAAGCTCTTCAAACAATCCCTCTATCATGGCCATTTCCGATCTGGGGGCTCGATATTCTCGGGCCCTTCCCCCCAGCGGGGGTTTTGAATTCTTGTTCGTTGTCATCGACAAGTTTACAAACTGGCCGGAAGTGACTGACGTGAGAAAGGTGACTGCTCAATCAGCTATCAAGTTCTTGAAAGAATTGGTGTGTCGTTTTGGAGTTCCGGCAAGGATCATCACTACCAACGGCACCCAGTTCACGAGCCACGCCTTCATGCAATATGTTCATGCCCTTGGATGCAAGATCTCATTTGCCTCTGTGGCACACCCCCGGAGCAATGGACAAGCTGAGAGGGCGAATGCTGAAGTGCTACTTGGACTCAAGACAAGAAATTTTGATACGCTGCAGAAGCACTGCAGGCAGTGGATCGAGGAGCTGCAGGTAGTTCTCTGGCCCCTCAGAACGACACCAAACCAAGCTACCGGGCAGACTCCCTTCTCCCTGGTCTACGGGGCAGAAGCAGTTACCCCCATGGAACTCATTTACGGGTCACCACGAGTGCTTGCCTACGATGAAGTAGCGCAAGATCAGCACCGGCGTGATGATGTTGTGCTACTTGAGGAGAACCGTCTCCAGGCTGCTACACGTTTTGGACGCTACCAACAAGCCCTACGTCGCGATCATAGCCACAGGGTTCATGTCTGGTGTTTTGATGAAGGTGACCTTGTCCTTAGGCGTGTTCAGTCTGCCAAGGGTACACACAAGTTGTCACCAAAGTGGGAAGGCCCTTACCGGGTAGTACGAGTCACCAGACCTGGCGCAGTCCGTCTGGAGACTGGAGATGGCACTCAGTTGCAAAACTCATGGAATATTGAGCATCTCCATAAGTTCTACCCGTAAAGCGCGGCTGTCGGGCCCGCCTGCAGCCACCCTTCTCTCTGAGCCTTGCCTCACCTGCATGTAACCCCTTGTACAAAGCAGGGCGATGACCCGTGCAAGAGAAAATAAAGAAGCGCCAGAGGGGGCCCCAACTAAGATTGCATGCATGCATGAGCACACCAAGATCACTGCATAAGCATTTCATGAGCAATTGCATATGCATATAGATAGGATCGCATCCTCCATTCATTCTCATCTACATGAAGTTGCAGGTTCCTGCCATGATCTTGGCTTCAAAAAGGAGTTGAGAAGATTGCCCGGCACAGCGATCCCCGGCAAACCAAACAGATAAGTTTTACCTCCTATCCATTAGTGTTCTGTAAGGCTATAACTTAAGCATGAAAAAGCCTCGCCACTCTTTTGAAACTTAGGTGCTCCCATCCATGACTCGAACGTCACTTCGCTCAGAATGGTCGTAGTAGCCTTTGGGAAAAGGGGGTTGGCGGGGGGCTGGTCCCTCTGTCTGTTCCCCGGCAGACGCAGTTCTCCGGCACACAAAAAGGGCACCAGCAGGATAGCCTGCCGGAGAAAAATTGTTTATTTACATTAAATCGGCATCCCACCTCTGCATGGACATACACGTGCACAAGTTACCGACAAGGTTTAGTTTTTCATTCATATGCTAATACAAGTACAAGCATTACAGAACACAAAGACGGACACGAGAGATTACATTATTTGAATTAAAATTTGGCAATTGCCTACAAATTTAAGATCGAAAAAAGATAAGTGCCCTATGATCCCCTCTTTTCGGCGGCGGAAGGAGGAAAAGACGAGAAAAGGACCACCCAAGTAGGAGCCCACCCTGGTCGCGTCAGTGCCCGTTGGGCACGGCCTGACAAGACCAGGAGTGGCGAGGCTACGAAGGAGGAGTGCGGGGGACGGGACGGTGCCTTCTGTTCGCCACCTCTAGAGCCAGCAAGAAGCCCCGACTTGAGTGCCGGTGGAGTCATCCACCAAATCTCAGTCGCAAGACTACTGGAGGCGGGGAGAAGGCACCAAGAGAACATCCCTCCCCGGCTATCACCCGAAGAGGCTGGTGATGATGGTGCCGGGGAGGGAGGGGAAGAGCGGAAAGACGAGGCGGCAGGTCGCCGGTCGGAGGCGAAGGCATCCACGCCATCATACTCTGACCTGATCCCTGCCACCCGCCTTCTCCGTCTTCCCTCGCTTTCTCCTCACCACCCGCTGCTCCCGAGAAGCGCCAAGATTCCAGTCCGGCGCCTACAGCGGAGAAATAGCAAGCAGCCAGAATGGCCAAGGCGCTCGAGGTGCGCTGCTCCCCTCCTTGGCGGACAGGAAGGCGCGCCTCTCTCGACATCAGCCCCAAGACCTCCAGGAGGGGCAATACAGGGATTACCAATGATCTCCAGCCCCACCTCCTGTCCGAGCTTCAAAGGAGACAAGAAGTTCTCCGCGGCAAGGACCAGGCTCATTCCCTAAGTGTCAGCACCAGCGTGTGGCCACATCGGCCCCAACCAGGAGCCCGGGGGCTGGCCCCAGGCTCTTCTCTTCAGCATGACCAACAAAAGCAGGAAACAAAGGATAATGGGTGCGAGGATGAATGACTCCACCCTCCTCCAACCCCTCATTTTATAGGCAGGGCGAGGGAGGGCAGCTGCTCCATCAACCGGCGGCCACCGTCCTCCTCCACCAGTTCAAGACAACCTCGCCTTGATGCTCTCATGCGCCACGCGCCTCCATTACCTACCCCGCACGATGCATGCAGCATATGTGGCTAAAGACAAGGGTGCAGTGGGAAGAGTAAATTGGCAGTTTCTACCCTGTGCGTTAAAGCCATTCATGGGCCATTACTGGAGCGGCCCTTCCATTATTGGCTTTACGCAGCGTGCGGGGAAACCGGAAACTAGCCCGGAACCAAGGCTAATGAAGAAGCAAAAGAGACCTCAACAGACCAACCTCTTTAGCAACTCTTGCCTGTGCACCTATTAGGCCCTACCTCGACAACGCTCGGCAGCGCGTTAGGGGCAAGCCCGGAGGCTTCTGTCGGTGCAACAAACCCTGGGTCTGTTGCCCAGACTGTGCACACGCATGGGAACAAGATTGAAGCACCAACCCAAGTCAGAATACAAGGAATCAAGAGATTCAAAGGATCAGCATGCAGATCAGAGAGACCAAGATCGAGCCAGAGAAGCAGGATATCGCCAAGAGAAAGGCCTCCCTTGCCGGGTAGGCGAGCCCGGCAAGGGGCGAGGCCACCCCCAGAAGCAGATAACAGGAGCACCCCGGCATGGCCTATCGGAGCTCGCGGAGGCAAAAACACCTTACCATCCACTCAGCCATGACCCACGTCATCAATCAGTGCGGTGTCAAGCCGCAAAGTTACTGAGTGGTAGTCATTCGCCACATGGCTGCCTCTCCTTACAGAAGAAACCCACAGATGACACCCGTCCTGCGACGTGTCAAGAGAACAAGCGCGAAGCTGGCAAGATAGCCCGGCAAGCCTTGCCAGGCAACCAGTGATGTGACACTAAGTGGTGCATTTAACGCGCCCTGTCAGCCCGTAGAGTTAGGTTTGATAGCACTGTTTGCTATCATATCAATGCATAATGACTACTTTGCCATAGTGGTAACCCCTTGATCTATAAAAGGAGGCCCATGGCAACCGTAGAAAGGTTAGAAGGTTGGATAACTCACACCCCCATACGCGCGTAGTCGCTGCTGCCCCAAGGCAACTCATGCCGCGCAAGTGTACTACGCTGGCCACCACCTTTTCCACCATCAATCCACCAATGTAGGAGTAGGGTTTTACGCCTCATGGCGGCCCGAACCTGGGTAAATTGCATGTGTGATCTCTGTCATGCTGCCCCACGCCCCTCTGCTCTTTGTGCAACGTATCGCCCCCTGCCGAACCAGCAAGGTGTTGGGGAACGCAATATTTCAATTTTTTTGCCTACGATCACGCAAGATCTATCTAGGATATGCATAGCAATGAGCGGGGAGAGTGTGTCCACGTACCCTCGTAGACCGAAAGCGGAAGCGTTTAGTCACGCGGTTGATGTAGTCGAACGTCTTCGCGATCCAACCCATCCAAGTAACGAACGTACGGCACCTCCGAGATCAGCACACGTTCAGCTCGATGATGTCCCTCGAACTCTTGATCCGGTTGAGGCCGAGGGAGAGTTCCGTCAGCACGACGGCGTGGCTGCAGTGTTGATGAAGTTACCGACTCAGGGCTTCACCTAACCACTACGACGATATGACTAAGGTGTGTAACTGTGGAGGGGGGGCTCCGCACATGGCTAAGAGAAGACTTGGTCGTCCTTTGGGGTGCCCCCTCCCATGTATATAAAGGGGGGAGAAGGAGTAGGCCGGCCCTAGAGGGGGCACGCCAAGGGGGGAGTCCTACTTGGAATCCTAGTCCAAGTAGGATTCGGCCCCCCTCCTTCCTTCCACCGGAGAGGCAAAAGGGGAAGGGAGAGAGGGGGAGAAGGAAAGGGGGGCACGCCCCCCTCCCTAGTCCAATTAGTACTCCCTATAGGGAGGGGGCGTGGCTGCCCCTTGTGGGCTGCCTCCCCTCTTCCCTATGGCCCATGTAGGCCCAATCTTCCCCTGGGGGGTTCCGTAACCCCCCGGTACTCTGGATAAATTCCCGAATCACTCGGAACCATTCCGATGTCCGAATGCAACCTTCCAATATATGAATCTTTACCTCTTGACCATTTCGAGACTCCTCGTCATGTATGTGATCTCATCCGGGACTCCAAACAAACTTCGGTTCATCAAAACACGAAACTCATAATACAAATAATCGTCATCGAACGTTAAGCGTGCGGACCCTACGGGTTCGAGAACTATGTAGACATGACCGAGGCACATCTCCGGTCGATAACCAATAGCGGAACCTGAATGCTCATATTGGCTACTACATATTCTACGAAGATCTTTATCGGTCAAACCGCATAACAACATACGTTGTTCCCTTTGTCATCGGTATGTTACTTGCCCGAGATTCGATTGTCGGTATCCTCATACCTAGTTCAATCTCATTACCGGCAAGTCTCTTTACTCGATCCGTAATTCATAATCCCCTGACTAACTCATTAGTCAGATTGCTTGCAAAGGCTCATAGTGATGTGCATTACCGAGAGGGCCCAGAGATACCTCTCTGATACACGGAGTGACAAATCCTAATCTTGATCTATGCCAACTCAACAAACTCCATCGGAGACACCTGTAGAGCATCTTTATAATCACCTAGTTACGTTTTGACATTTGATAGAACACAAGGTGTTCCTTCGGTATTCGGGAGTTGCATAATCTCATAGTCTGAGGAACATGTATAAGTCATGAAGAAAGCAATAGCAGAAAAACTAAACGATCATTATGCTAAGCTAACGGATGGGTCTTGTCCATCACATCATTCTCATAGTCTTGTTCATAAAATGACAACACATGTCTATGGCTAGGAAACTTAACCATGTTTGATTAATGAGCTAGTCAAGTAGAGGCATACTAGGGACACTCTGTTTGTGTATGTATCCACACATGTACTAAGTTTCCGGTTAGTACAATTTTAGCATGAATAATAAACATTTATCATGATATAAGGAAGTATAAATAACAACTATATTATTGCCTCTAAGGCATATTTCCTTCGGTCTCCCACTTGCACTAGAGTCAATAATCTAGATTACACAGTAATGATTCTAACACCCATGGAGTCTTGGTGCTGATCATGTTTTGCTCGTGAGAGAGGCGTCGTCAACAGGTCTGCAACATTCAGATCCCTATGTATCTTGCAAATCTCTATGTCTCCCTCCTTGACTTGATCGCGGATGGAATTGAACCGTTTCTTGATGTGCTTGCTTCTCTTGTGAAATCTGGATTCCTTTGCCAAGGCAATTGCACCAGTATTGTCACAAAAGATTTTCACTGGACGCGATGCACTAGGTATGACACCTAGATCGGATATGAACTCTTTCATCCAGACTCCTTCATTTGCTGCTTCCGAAGCAGCTATGTATTCCACTTCACACGTAGATCCCGCCACAATGCTCTTCTTGGAACTACACCAACTAACAGCTCCACCATTCAATATAAATATGTATCCGGTTTGTGACTTAGAGTCATCTGGATCAGTGTCAAAGCTTGCATCGACGTAACTGTTTATGATGAGCTCTTTGTCACTTCCATAAACAAGAGACATATCCTTAGTCCTTTTCAGGTATTTCAGGATGTTCTTGACCGCTATCCAGTGATCCACTCTTGGATTACTTTGGTACCTCCCTGCTAAACTAATAGCAAGGCACACACCAGGTCTGGTACGCAGCATTGCATACATGATATAACCTATGGCTGAGGCATAGGGAATACTTTCATTTTCTCTCTATCTTCTGAAGTGGTCGGGCATTGAGTCTGACTCAACTTCACACCTTGTAACATAGGCAAGAACCCTTTCTTTGACTAATCCATTTTGAACTTCTTCAAAATTTTATCAAGGTATGTGATTTGTGAAAGTCCAATTAAGCGTCTTGATCTATCTCTATAGATCTTGATGCCCAATATATAAGCAGCTTCACCGAGGTCTTTCATTGAAAAATTCTTATTCAAATATCCTTTTATGCTATTCATAAATTAAGTATCATTTCCCATCAACAATATGTCATCCACATATAATATTAGAAATGCTACAGAGCTCCCACTCACTTTCTTGTAAATACAGGCTTCTTCGAAAGTCTGTATAAAACCATATGCTTTGATCACACTATCAAAGCGTATATTACAACTCCGAGAGGCTTGCACCAGTCCATAAATGGATTGCTGGAGCTTGCACACTTTGTTAGCACCTTTTGGATCGACAATACCTTCTGGTTGCATCATATACAACTCTTCTTTAAGATATCCATTAAGGAATGCAATTTTGACATCCATTTGCCAAATTTCATAATCATAAAATGCGGCAATTGCTAACATGATTCGAACAGACTTAAGCATCGCTACGGGTTAGTAAGTATCATCGTAGTAAACTTCTTGAACTTGTCGAAAACCTTTCGCAACATGTCGAGCTTTGTAGACAGTAACATTACTGTCAGCATCAGTCTTCTTCTTGAAGATCCATTTATTCTCTATGGCTTGTCGATCATCGGGCAAGTCAACCAATGTCCACACTTTGTTATCATACATGGATCCCATCTCATATTTCATGGCCTCAAGCCATTTCGCAGAATCTGGGCTCATCGTCGCTTCCTCATAGTTCATAGGTTCATCATGGCCAAGTAACATGACTTCCAGAACAGGATTACCGTACCACTCTGGTGTGGATCTTACTCTGGTTGACCTACAAGGTTCAGTAGCAACTTGATCCGAAGTTTCATGTTCATCGTCATTAGTTTCCTCACTAATTGGTGTAGGAATCACCAGACCTAGTTTCTGTGTGGACTACTTTCCAATTCGGGAGAAGGTACAATTACCTCATCAAGTTCTACTTTCCTCCCACTCACTTCTTTCGAGAGAAACTCCTTCTCTAGAAAGGATCTATTCTTAGCAACGAATATCTTGCCTTCGGATCTGTGGTCGAAGGTGTACCCAACAGCTTCCTTTGGGTATCCTATGAAGACACATTTCTCCGATTTGGGTTCGAGCTTATCAGGTTGAAGCTTTTTCACATAAGCATCACAGCCCCAAACTTTAAGAAACGACAACTTGGGTTTCTTGCCAAACCACAGTTCATATGGTGTCGTCTCAACAGATTTAGATGGTGCCCTATTTAACGTGAATGCAGCCGTCTCTAAAGCATAACCCCAAAATGATAGCGGTAAATCAGTAAGAGACATCATAGATCGCACCATATCTAATAAAGTGTGGTTACGACGTTCGGACACACCAGTACGCTGTGGTGTTCTAGGTGGCGTAAGTTGCGAAACTATTCCGCATTGTTTCAAATGAAGACCAAACCCATAACTCAAATTTTCACCTCCATGGTCAGACCGTAGAAACTTTATTTTCTTGTTACGATGATTTTCCACTTCACTCTAAAATTCTTCGAACTTTTCAAATGTTTCAGACTTATGTTTCATCAAGTAGATATACACATATCTGCTTAAATCATCTGCGAAGGTCAGAAAATAACGATACCCGCCGCGAGCATCAACACTCATTGGACCGCATACATCAGTATGTATTATTTCCAATAAGTCTGTTGCTCGCTCCATTGTTCCGGAGAATGGAGTCTTAGTCATCTTGCCCATGAGGCATGGTTCGCAAGCATCAAGTGATTCCAAAAGCCCATCAGCATGGAGTTTCTTCATGTGCTTTACACCAATATGACCTAAACCGCAGTGCCACAAATAAGTTGCACTATCATTATTAAACTTGTATCTTTTGGCTTCAATACTATGAATATGTGTATCACTACTATCAAGATTTAATAAAAATAGACCACTCATCAACTGTGCATGACCATAAAAGATATTACTCATATAAACAGAACAACCATTATTCTCTGATTTAAATGAATAATCGTCTTGCATCAAACAAGATCCAGATATAATGTTCATGCTTAACGCTGGCACCAAATAACAATTATTCAGGTCTAAAACTAATCCCGAAGATAGACGTAGAGGTAGCGTGCCGGACGCGATCATATCGACTTTGGAACCATTTCCCACGCGCACCGTCACCTCGTACTTAGCCAATCTTCGCTTAATCTGTAGTCCCTGTTTCGAGTTGCAAATATGAGCAACAGAACCAGTATCAAATACCCAGGCGCTACTACGAGCATTAGTAAGGTACACATCAACAACATGTATATCAAATATACCTTTCACTTTGACATCCTTCTTATCCGCCAAATACTTGGGGCAGTTCTGCTTCCAGTGACCAGTCCTTTGCAAGAGAAGCACTCGGCCTCGAGCTTAGGTCCGGACTAGGGCTTCTTCACTTGAGCAGCAACTTGCTTTCCGTTCTTCTTGAAGTTCCCCTTCTTCCCTTTGCCCTTCTTCTTGAAACTAGTGGTCTTGTTAACCATCAACACTTGATGTTCCTTCTTGATTTCTACCTCCGCAACCTTTAGCATCGCGAAGAGCTCGGGAATTGTCTTATCCATCCCTTGCATATTATATTTCATCATGAAGCTTTTGTAGCTTGGTGGCAATGATTGGAGAACTCTGCCAATGACACTATCAACTGGAAGATTAACTCCCAGTTGAGTCAAGTGATTGTGGTACCCAAACATTCTGAGTATATGTTCACTGACAGAACTATTCTACTCCATTTTGCAGCTATAGAACTTATTGGAGACTTCATATCTCAATCCATGCATTTGCTTGAAATATTAACTTCAACTCCTAGAACATCTCATATGCTCCATGACGTTCAAAACGACGTTGAAGTCCCGGTTCTAAGACGTAAAGCATGGCACACTGAACTATCGAGTTGTAACATCCCAAATTTTCAATTTGGAATGTTATACATAGATCATCCATGCATATCATATTTTGCTACATTTTGTTTCGCCATCCTCGGAATCCTAAGCAACTCAAGGACCCTCGGAGAGAGTTGGGGATTTCATTGTTTTCATATTTGAATTTTATCAAATATTGAAACTAGGATTTTGGTTTTAATTATTTTTCTCTCCGAAAATATTTCATATTAAAATATATGAAAGGAGATAATATGACTTCTCCAAAATAAATGAAATCTTGGAGGAAAAATATTAAAATCAAATATTTGATTTTATTAGGAGTTTATTGCTATTTTATTTGAATTAGTAAAAAATTGCACATTTTTGAAAGTTGCATTTTAGGGCCAAGAAAATATTCATCTCGTTCTAAATATTTTATTTAGATGGTAAAAACTTGTTTGGCATTTTTATATTTTTATTTTATTTTCTAGGATTTATTTAAGTTTCGGCGGAATTATTTTAAAAAAAGTTTCAGCGCCCGACTGGGCCGAAGCCCAGCCGAGCCGTCCCAACCGCCCCGCGCCTCGTCTCCCTCCAGGAGACCGCGTTTGATTTGATTCTTTTTGCAAACCGGAGTTCTTAAGTTGAACTTTCTGGTTAGTTCTTCTTATTTGAGTTTTACCCGTGTTTCTTTGCTCGATTGCTTATGTATGCTATTGTTAGTTTGCGATAGAATTTCTAGAGTGTGAAGTGTGCTACTACGAGTCCCTAGGTTTTGCGGATCGTCAGCAAGGCAAGTAACACATTGAGCATACTCCTTTCATACCCAGTTTTTATGCATTAGTTCCAATCCTCAAACATTGCATGATTAGGATGTGATTAACTTGTGGGTTGGGAAGTAGTTGATGAGGTAGAACCTATTGCCCTGTTATATTCAAACCTTGGGAGTTACTTCTACGTATTGCTTATATTGCTATGCTATGCTCGTAGACGTGGATTGGGTGAGTGAAATCCATGACAGATGTGAGATGATTAATTAATGGTTCAACTTAAGGTGGCAACTTAAATACACATCTGGGTTGATTGCTTGTCGAGCACCTGGAGAATCCAGTGTTGTCCTAGGATATCCCGGAGTACCCGTGTGATCATCCTAAGGTCCGCCACCCAGGCTTAAAGGGAACTGAGATATTTTCATGCTAGAAACCTCCGTGTGCAGCCACAAGCTATTATGGGCTCTAGCATAGTTGAGTAAGTTGCATGGGATCTTGAAGAGGTGGATCAGCAGGTAGATGGATGTAGGTTTGGTATGGTCTACCCGGAGTACAGAGTTAATGTTTCTGAAAGACTGTGTCTTGGTCATCCGTTTCTCAAACACCATGTAGTGCGAGAAATCCAACGGAGGAGATCGAGTCTTGTGGGGAAAAGTGCGCAAACCTCTACAGAGTGTATAATCTAATCATGGTTAGCCGTGTCCCCGGTTATGGACAATTTTGAGTATCTAGTACTTGGATTATCATAAGTATCTCATCACTCTAATCTAATATTGTTGGGTTTATAATTATTTTAATTGGGATTGAGTTGGACGAACCTTCTCAATGATGTTTCAACCACCATGATAGTTAAATAAAATCTATTCCTTTGTTGTAGGAAAAATTGGCTTTTCGCAAAAACTATAACCATAGAGCTTTCCACCAGCCAAATATGCATGTAGTGATAGCATTATTCTGTTCTTGCTCTAAGGTGTTATATTGCCAGCATATTCCATGTGCTGACCCATTTTCGGGCTGCAACGTATTATGTTGCAGACTTTTCAGACGAGGAGTAAGGCGTTGCCGTGCAGCTCAGCTATGCCGTTGGAGTTGATGGACTCACTTTATCTTCCAAGCCTTCTGTTGTTATCGTATTAGATGGTCTTAAGCCATATTTATTGTAATAAGTTCTCTTTTGAGATATTCGATGTAATAAGTGTGTGATTGCTACTCTGTTATAAATCCTCCGAGTATTGTGTGTGTCAGCATTACCGATCCAGGGATGACACTGAAGCACAGAGACTTGACCGTTTGAGGTCGGGTCGCTACAAGATGGTATCAGAGCACACACTGAGTGTAGGACACGACCACTAAGCTAAAGCCATAGGTCACTCTTCTCTACTCATTTCTGACTCATCTCCTATTTTCTACTCTTTAGGATGGCGGGTACAAGGATCAAGTTCACTCAACCGGATGAAGACACACCCTTTGGACGCCACTTGAAGGAAGTCACTAGGTACCTGAACATCGGAATACCAAGCTTCATCGGGACCTACAACGCCACTTTACTAGAAGAAGAGCGCTGGATGATTCCAAGTTCCAGGAAGGACGTTCGCGCCAATCACTAAGCCCATTGAGTTTTCTTTTGATGCACCAACCTGGAGTCTAGGCAAGAGCTTGGCAGCCCACATCGCCATGGGACGCATTGGAGAAGTCTACAACAAGGATCTTAAGGATACTATCTATCAGATATGTGGGCGCCGAGATGAGCAATGGGAGATAGTTAGCACCCGGAAGGACAGATCCATTGCAGCTTTCATCCAGGAGTTAAACCACCACATTCGACGCCAGGAGAATCAGATGTGCGCAGACATCTTAGAATTAAAGAAGGCC